>OY982573.1:11104385-11704385 GCA_963859945.1 Euplagia quadripunctaria | reverse complement strand
TTTTCGGATCTTAGAAAAGATTGGATCGCGTCGGCACATCCCTACAAGTAAAGGTATGTATAATATCATGGTTTAGACATTGATTATCTCCGATGAAAATATGTCCAGAGCCACCACATTAAATCTTTAATTCAAAGTTGTTAAAACCATACTCATGTACTGTCTGTATGCCTGTATATTTCCAAGGGCGCTGCATAACTATCTTATTCAGTACCAATGTAAATAGTAGCACGATACGTCTGCTGAATTAATGTCCCCAATTCAATTGATGTGTTTCATTAGCACAAGTGGCCCCGATTGCTTCGTTGATCGAGCCCGACGATCGTAGCAAAACCGAGGCGCCACGAATACTTGTAGTACTTACTTGTACTGTGGCACGTGAGACGTGATGATGAATTCGTACTGTAATAAGGTGTTATAATAGCTTTGGAACCTAAATATAATGGACACATTTTAGGCCTGTAAACTGAGCCTGAAATGTCTACTAATGTAGATGACTGAACTGGAACCGGACTGAAAATAGTTTATTTAAAACAAAGGTTCATGGGGTGGTGCCTTAAGACGAATTGTAAAAAATAAAAAATAACTATAGAATACTATAGATAAAATGAAATCCTTAAAGGAATAACCACTGATGTTTTGTTGGCATCTACTGCAATCGTGTGATACATTTCATTAAATCACTAAGTCTTTATAATATACTCTGCTGTCCCGCGCAACTTCGTCTGCATTTGTAAATTTTCCTATCTATCCCTATCGCAGCGCCATCTACCGGGTCCAATTGTAAATCTAACCCATTCTGGAATCCACGTGAAGACACACAAAAAATTTCATGAAAATTGGTAATTATTCCTGTAACCATATCGCAGCGCCATCTACTGGCTCCAATTGTAAATCTTAACCATTCTCGAATCCACCTGAAGACACACAAAACATTTCATTCAAATCGGTGCAGCCGTTTAGGAGGAGTTCAGTGACATACACACGTACAGAAGAAATATATATATATATAAAGATAATAAGCTATAACATAGGTAGATCACAGATCATGTTAAAATTAAAAGTGGTGAATCTAGTTTTACACCAGCCATTGCCATTAATACTAGCTATGGGGATATCTTCACTAAATAGAAGCATTGCTTATGAAAATAGAAACCGACCGCAATAAATAGGCTTTTAAGATTTACTTAAATCCGCAGAGAGTAGATCATTGAAGGACACATTGAAGTACACTCGACGCAGTTGCACTTCTCAGATTCACAATCAACGTGGTGAGTTGCCTCACTGTCAACCAACTCATAAAGAGTAAAGAGGTAGAAGTATCCAAGTAGGTAATACGAGGACAACAAGTTACTGCAATGCTTGACTCATCATAACTATTATTGAAGACACATAAATTTTCTACAAAGTTTATTATAAAACCTTCAAATAAGAGAACAAAAGTACCTAAATATATAATTATTAACGAAATTTTTAAAGTTGAAGTTGTGAATATGACCAAATTTAACAAAACTGAGCTTGCTTTTTAGTCCTTAATCAAGTCGATCTCGCGCATCGTTCGTGTACCTATCGTGTAGTTTCTTCACGTAGAGATTGTGTGATAGAACAGAGTTCTGTCTATAGCTGCTTGCTTGAGTACTTCGTCGTTCACTTTAAATGGACACTTATAAAAACAATGAACACTGAAAACATAGGTCACTTATGACAGCGATAAATAACAAGTTTATATGGGGAAGATTTCCACTATATTCGTCATCAGTCTCCTCAGTGTACCGCAGACTACAGGTGTTTTTCGTGTCCCCCATCAATAACTACAGTTTAGGTGCGCCAAAAAAAAAACCACCACATGATTGTGCGCAGCTCCACCAACGATACTTAGGTTGCGTTGCCAGTCTTACAGGAAGTCATTAAAAAGCTTCTGGTACAAAATTGCATTGCTTTCAATTTCAATTAAATCTTTTCAATTCACTACAATCCCACTAACAACAGACCTCATTCGGTCAATAAGATTGTGTTGTTAAGTTCGTGATCCGCACAAGACCTTCGCGCGCTGCCGGGTTCAATTAGAGATCACCCAGTTGCGTTAGAAACGAAGTCTCCCATTACCGAGTCGGGTCGTGACACCGCACGTCTAAACCCGGTGGCGTAATATCATTGCTGTCAGTCATTTTCACTTACAACTAACTTGTAGCTAATTGCGTGGAATGATCATAAAAGCAAATAATTATTCCATGTGTACCGGTAACTAGGAGCGGAAAATGTGGGCATTATCGCGCTGTATCGCTACGCGTGAAGGACGTTTGTGAACAAATACATTGTTACTATCGAATTTTCACTGTACCAACTCTATGTGAATAACTCAACAACTAGTAAACTTTATTCAACAAATATTTCATTTGAAAGTACTAATTCAACTCAATTTTGGGGCGTTTTGTAAATCTTCCCGAAATACAGGACTAGTCTAATAGCAAAATACCTGTGTCGATATTATTTTCATTATCTGACACAATCTATCCTGACATGGATATCGAACATAAAAAATTCATAATTACAGATTTATTATATGCTTGCATAACACTCCAGATAGCTAATAAGCATGAAGAGTAGTCAGATACAATAAAACATCATAAACCGCTAGTGAAGCAGTAATTGATATGTAACTCGCAGTTATTTTTAATCATAACCAGTACGTCACTTAGTAAATGTTGAGAAGACCCTATATAATATATAATCAATGTGAACATTTATGTTATACCGGGCTGTCTGTCTAAGTTTTCCGGACGACTAGCGGAGTACGTTTTACTTTCTTATAGGAAGTGCTATCACTTTCAATGGAGACCGGTTGATAGTATCTGCTCGTTAGACATATTGGGGTTCTAACAGTTAAATCAGAAATAAATATTGCTACGAAATATTAAAAAACGTAGATACGTACTTTATATTTGTGGAATTATCGTTACTGTTAATAGTAATACGCATTATAGTGTTTTTTGTGTCTTAGTGATAATTTTAAACGTCTCGTTGAAATAATTATTACAAAGCAGTAATGAGTGCGTGCAAGCATACATTACTTTGCAACACCAAATATTTTAGTAATTGTAATGTTATTGGTAACATTGTTCTGAATCTTTATTCTTGTATTTATTTGTTGTTTTCTTTTTTTCAGGTGAGTCGTAATTCTGAGCTGCACGAAGAGACAACAATTGTGAGTCTTCATTTACTTCCTTCTTTTGAAGATTATAGCATTAAAGCGATTAGTTGAACGTTCATATTGCGCTGTGATTCTTAAATCCGCGATCATAATTTACAGTCTCACACATAATATTAATGCCTATGCAATAAATCTCTATTTAATTTTACCAAATTCTTAGGAAACCCCATCGAAACTCGTTGTTATGATCACAACGTGGTGACATAAGAAACGCTTCTAATATATAGTAAAATAATGCTTATGTAAGAAGAACAGCAATTACTTTACTTTATATTTATTCTTTCTGATGATAGTATGATTTATACCAAGGTTAATAATGAAATCAACAATCGTAAGCGGTCATTTCTAGAAAACAAAAATTATACACTTCGTTTTATGAACAAAGCATTAGATAAATGACTAGATAGTTATCTATTGTATGTGCATTTAATTAAAATATAAAGACAATGGAAAACCGTCGCAAAAGTGCCTGATAACTTTATAATATAACATCAACACAAAAGCATAATATACCGACCTCGCTTTTGTGTCTTTGCTACAAAGTTACTCAAAAAGGTCTCAATTTGTATTAGTCATAGAAAATCATTTTTTGTCATATTCTTTTGTGTGAGTCATACACATTGAGCGATTTACGGGGAAAGTGTAACCCGGTAGTGTGACGCAACAATAAAAATTATACAGACAAAGGAATTGTTGCGACTAGACACGAAGTTGACGTAAGGGCAAGTTTGTCGCTAATGACCACCACGCGGTGATCTGTTGTCATGACGTAGAAAATAACACGTTACCTACACACCATAAATACAGAGCATACCAATGATACCATTCGTGCAATTATTCGTTTATGTAGCACCTAACTATATTTATATTATATCTAATTTTAAAAGCCTTCTTACGTCTCCATAACGTTCGTGATTTGTAAACAAACCCATCTACCTGTTGGTTTGCAAATCAATCCGAAAGCGGCACCGCTGTCTTGTTTTGTCTATAAATAAGGAGGTGCTAAAAGTGGCCCGACCGGGGGACGTTTCCTTCACTTTGAGCGGCCGGGGGGTACCTACATAGTCGGGATGAACGCAGCCCTTTGTTGACATTTGCTTTACAGCCGCTCTACCTCGAGTTGCGAGCTTTAAGGTGCGCGCGCAATAAACAGAGCACCCGGAGCGACGCGAGCTCGTGCAATGCTTACGTCGAACACGTCGACTGAGGTGAACGCCTGCGCACGCGACGTGCCAGGCCACCCGCCAATGCGCCACGCCTCGTACAGGCGGCCTCGACTTCAGTTTTGCGGTATAATAACTATATAAGTAGAAAACGTGAGTTTCAATAAACATATGCCACTGTAACATTTGCGAATTGTAGTGCGAGGTATTAAAAAAAACCATAAATAAATCAATTTGAAAATTCTCGAAACTTACATGAATTCAACTACGTGATTTCCTTTTTGCTATGCTAATGATTACCCACTTATTTCTTCAAATACATTTCCATTGTTTCGTCTAATATAATAAACCAGCAGACAATCGTTTGGTAGGTGCTCGTAATATAAATAAAGACGAGCGCTTGACATGTGATGGCATTTATACCTAAGCCGGTATGTTCTCGCATTGCAATCACGGTGTTGGTGCCCATCTGCATGCGTGCGGTACACCGAGCGTCCGGTCTTACTCATCTAACAGTCGCTAACTATGTGAATTGTTGTGGATATGTTTACCATATTCATATTACACGTATATGTTCTGTTCAGATTAAATCTTAGATGAAGTTACGAAACTTAATTATTCAGCGAAATCAAATAACAGCTCTAGACTGTTATTGCATGCATACATACGGCCGCCGACCGAGCATCGGCCAGCGTTTTTAATTTTGAAAAATCGCGGTTTTTTTTTCAGGGAATACACCTTGAGATAAACTTAAAAAGCACAAACTTATCTAAATACAAACTTTGATTCAAATCGTTAGAACCGTTTCGCACATTCACGAAATAAACATATACATACATATTTATAATACAATAATTGTTCGTTTAAAGTTATCAGATATCTTCTGGATCCCTCCAGGAGCAATTCATATAAACATATTGCTACTTCAGTCATAGTCATACAAAAACAATGTTCTGTAATAAAGTCCAGTTCTAAAATAAACGTTGTGCGCGACACAATTATCTCGTTATTTTAAATTATGTATATGGCAACAGTTTTAAACGGATGTCTGCACTATGTGGGAGAGTATTGAATCCCTCTTTTATTTATTGCGTCGCTATTTTAAAGTTTCGTAACAGTATTAGTGCTGCACACAGTTCATAGCGAACTGCCAGTCTAATTATGGTAAAATGCCGTACTTAAATAACCATAAGTATGAGAGATACACACCACTAAGCAACTGCGCAGTGTCGCTGCGTGAATCATATTGTGATATTCAACCATTGTTCACGATTTCGCATACACACACAAAGCGTTTATTTCGATATTTCTACGATTTCAGTGAAATCTCTCTCACAATTTAAACAACAACAAAATTATTATAAAGGGAAGTCGTTCACCACGATTACTTGTGGTAAACTGACATCAACAAGCAAAATGTGTAAGACCAAGGGACCAACTTCAAGAACTGAAAGGTTAATGACTACTCAGGTCATTATTGGGAGATTGTTGTTAGGTCTCTGACAGAGGGGACCGCAATATCTCGACTCTGATCGTTTTCGCGCAATCATTCAATAAACGTGATGGGATCAATCACCAAGACCCTCGGTTAACTCCTTAGAGAAATGAGCCAATTCTAGTATTGTATGTATACTTCAATGCAGAACACTCTCGTGGTAAACATTCGACAGTCTGAATTAACCGACTGATTTCTTTGTCTCTTTACCATTGAGAAAATACTGATTGCTAGAGTTTTAAATCGTTAAAAGTTCATTTAAATATAGAACGCATTTGATTAGAACCAATTAACGTTCAATTAAGCGTTCTCTTGTTTGAGTTATATCGCTGTATCAATTGTCGCGAGGCGCTCTTTCTTAATGATTCGAAATTCATGCTCGTTACATGCAGTGAACGTGGGTCACGTTACCAGTTATGAAGCTAAATAACTAAAATTTACAATAAATGTTATTCCGATAATAGCATAAGGTAAGAACCTTGCTAATTTGAAGCTATAGGTTAAGGTTTTAAGTTGTTTGGCAATAAACTGTTGTGATGGAATTTTGATAATGTTTTTTACAATAGAAACAGTCATTTGAATTGTTAAGTTTGAACTCTTTGAATTTACTTACATATAAGTAACCCAAATTCGCATTCTTTGTTGCTCAGTGCCATTGCCCCCAGAGGTTATCGGGAAAGAGAATATATTTAGCGAGACTTCGAGTTCAACAAGCATCGACGCCGACGGTGAGCAGACTGTTGAGGTGTAAATTTTCAGTGATTGCCAACGTAAATACACAAGTACCTGCGGTAGCATACTGGGAGTTCAATAACCTCACAACTACAGATTTTTCAGAGATGCTGATTAATCCCGAAAGTTAGTTGCCGTAGTTAAATTGTAATATAAAATAGCAATAAAGCCTCGTCATTATTTTGGCCCTTAAATTTTCATGATCTTGCTTGTTTTTCACCAAATTATCACGTTTTATTTTTACTTGACAAGTCATTGCCCTCTGTCCGCGGTTTGTGTATTAACAGCAGAGTATTCACCAGTGATATTGCTTCTTTCAATATTTTACGACTGTAAATTATAATACCTATTGTTGATTTTGGCGACTTTCTGCCCTAGGCAAACATTGCGGTTTACTCCCCTCTTATTTTTTCTAATTTAATGCACGTGATAGACCGGTTCGAACAAGTCCTAAAATAGTTACACCATAGAAGATTATGCAATCTCCAGCACCATAGTAATAAGGAGCACAAACACTGGCTCGAGCGATCGGCGTGTTTGTCACGTTGACACCATCGCTTGCTAACAAAAACAGTACACATGACAGCATCAGGCGCGACCTATGCCCATGCGCACCTTTGTAAATGTTCGTCACACCATATTTTACCAAAGCTCATATTTACTAAACAAACACCCGTTACTATGTTATGACTTAGTTTGTTGCCCTGGAATGATAAACTTGAGGTTACTGCTAATGTCTATACATGTTGATATATCAATCGCTCCAATCTGTGGTGTTTAGATCAGTGTCTGATTGCCCTAGGCTTCGAACGCAACAACCGCGGCCATTTGAAATCGACAGTGATTACAATTTTCCCTGGAGCTCGGTTGCGCGAGCGCAACGTCCGATGGAAAGCAGCGTTTAACCAATGTTCCGCTCTGATAACTCTCTAATTACGCCTCGACCGTTTTCCGTCGACACTTGGCCGCCACCAACTTAACCCCTGGCTTTTCAAAACATTTCACCTGCGATTGTACAGCTACGCTCATTTGTCAGCTTCACTTTCGCCTAAGATTTTACTCTACGATCACATTGTTTCACCATACAGGAATATATCGAAATATAACTATTTCGTAACAGTTTTGGGAATAGAACACACATTTTTTTTTGTCTTACATCCCTTACAGTTTTATTTTTTAAATCATAGACGGGGCGAAAATAAACCATAATATATTATGATACGTGCGTAGAGTTATATATATATATATATATATATATATAGCGCATATAAACAACCTTAAGAGCTTGGTTATTGCCTACATAAAGAACAATAGGTGCTTATACACCACTAAAAGCATTCGTGTATAATTGTTTACCTACCGTTTGCTTCTAACCGCAAAACTTAACGTCTTGGACAGACTTTGTCGGCGTAAACTATTAATATGATATTATCGACTCCGTTACTAGTATTTCTAGTTACTTACTCATTTATGTTGAAATAGTTTTATTAATACAAAAGTTTACCAAAAACGCAGAAAACGAACTATAGCGTCATGGTCTAACAGAGAGCGCAGCAACATATATTATAGTAATAATTTGTCCGTTGTATTCCAAAACACAAGTGTTTGCGTGTTTACGATCCCCGGACGAGGCGGAGGCGAATAGAATATACAATGACGTGTCATTCACATCGATTGAGGCCGCATACAAGACGCGGTGTATCATACATTATGTATAGAGCTCGTATTCCGCGTCAAGCTCTGATCCAAACCGACCTTCACGGTGATCTCGTATCGTCTAGGCGCCGAAAGGCATATTTGATCGAAATGCTAGTCTGACTTGGCAACCCTTACTTTTATTTTACATGTAGTACATAAACACCCTCTTAAAAATCAACTTTACATTAACGTGACATCAGTTTCTTCTATACATAGACTTCTAATAGATCATGAATAGGCAGTACTGTTATCTAACACGACAAACGTCGACCGTTGCCCCTCACAGCGTGAAGTGTCGACGTTGTCAAGGAATAACTCGGCGACAATAATTATTCCTCATAGTGGCGACGCGACAGCGATGCCTGAACAATAGTGCACAATCACCGCGATTGTGCCGCCGCGCCCGTGTCAACTGCCTCTCGCGTCAAAACCAGCATTGTTATGGTGATGATCTGTAGCTTCAGGTTCGACGCTCTGTAAAAACAAAAGATTCCTTTAACTATTTGCATCTCTAAACGTATAGAACGGGAATATTGATGGGAATTGGGAAATTTACCACCGAAATAAATAATTCATTATAGATGGAATCGTCGGATACAGGACGAACGCGGTCGTTAAAACTTAACATTAAAATTCGACTCACCCCCGAGGCCTTAAAAGCACCATTTTGTAGCTCGGTTAATTGGTAATATTAACCAATTCAATATAGAAACCATTTTTGAAAACGAGATGAGACGAGCAGGTAGGCGTTAAAAGCTGCCCGTAGGGTAGCTTTTTTGTTATCCTGCAGGTACCCGACCCTTCTAGACCCACTGTGTACATTTTTTCTACTACTCAAATATATTCACAATAACGTCTTAACAGAAAAGCATTTTTATTCCTAATCGTAATGGCAAAAGGTTTGGCGTATTGTTATTTTTACATTCAGTTGAGCAATATAATTTTACTTGCCCACCCCATGGCTCCATGGTCGTCCTGACTCCTGGTAAACCTGTCTAAAAAGTATTTGACAGGAAATAAATTTATTATAATAACCATTGTTTTTCATAATTTTTCAGAACCAAAATCGGCCAGTGCAGACCATGAACGGCACCCTAAGCTCCATGACTCCTGTGGGCGCCGGCGGAGTGACAGGCGGCGTCAACTGGGAGCAGCATCCAGTGCTGGCCCGCGCCGCTTCCGTGCCTGCACACCGTGCCCTCGTCGGTCTCCTCGACCGTCTAGGCCATCGACGGCTCGAGCGCACCACAAGTGAACCTGCACCTCCACCGCCCGCCACCAGTAGATACAAGACCGAACTGTGCAGGCCGTTTGAAGAAGCCGGTGTTTGCAAATATGGCGACAAGTGCCAATTCGCGCACGGGATACGTGAACTGCGCAACCTTCAGCGCCATCCCAAGTATAAGACGGAGTTATGCCGTACGTTCCACTCTGTCGGTTTTTGTCCGTATGGGCCCCGTTGTCATTTCGTGCACAACGCGGAGGAAGCACGACGTCGTGAACCATCATCTCCGGGCGGTTCTTTAGCATCACTTTCATCTGGTGGTTCGATGGCTTCATACATGAGTGATGGATCACGCTCACCGCGCTCTCCGCACTCGCCGATTGCACCGCAGTCTCCACTGGCGCCGCACTCGCCTCCTGCGATATCTCCGCCCGCGCAAGCTACTGCCTTCGCTTTCCGCCGCACGCACTCACCTGACCCAGAAGAAGAACGACTCCCCGTATTCAACCGTCTGTCGTCCGCGTTCGGCGATCTCGTCATCGCCTAGGGCCATGCGTTCGCCTAGTCCCTAAGTTAACTTATACCGAACATAGCTTAAGGATCGTCCGTCACCTTAGTGCCTATTCGACGTCTTCCAGCCAGCGCCCGAGCGACGTCCCGCTCGTCGCGTCTCGCGCACAGCACACCCGCTCAACGAATGATCTCCAGTTTGTCGATGCTATTTTGCTACTTCGCCTTGTAATTTATAAAGTTAACGAAACGAAGTGTTTATTGGCGTCTCGAAAGTTTGCGGTGTGAAGTATAGTGGTTTTGTACCTACATTTTTAGTTATCGGCACGCACTTGTAAATGGCACCTTATAATATTAGATATTTATTGAGTAGCTCGCGGAAGTCTTCCCGATGATCCTCCGCCGAGCGGTGGTCTCTGTAAAGTTAGCTTATAGAACATTTTATTTATTTCGTACTGCCTATCCGCGCTCGGTACTGTGCCGCGAGAAGGCGCTCGTGATCTATTTTTAAGGGTTTAAGATAATAATTTATTATTTATTTTGAGTCTCTTTAACTGTAATAATTATTTTATTTTATAGCAGCTGCGATGCCGCACCGCATACGGACGAGACCCGCGTCGACGGGACGTGGCTCGTTTTAAAACCCAAACACGACTGATTCTGTACCTGAACACAGAGACCCGCTATTAAATAATATTACACATACTTACCTATAACGTACAGAACCAGTCGGTTACAACCTCGGGAGCTCGATGGGCTAGTGGAACAAACAATTTTATTTCGTAATCTCGAATATAATAAAAGTGATCTCGCAAACCAAAACCGAGAGTGCTCATTTGCGGCGGCGCGTAGCATGCGATAATCGCAGGCTAGCCGACACCGCTAGCCATCTCCGCGCGGCCCATCTGAGAACTATCGCATGCACGACCCCGCTCTTAGTCTGCGCTTTTTTCATTTTGCCTTGTGCGAGGACGAGTTGGCCCGAAACCAGTTTCAAGTTTTGGTGATTATTTTTATTTGTGGTCGCGCCGCTCTGAGCATGTCTAGTGTTGCCAGACCTCCTTATTTTCACGGAACGTCCCGATTATACGTATGTATTACCGAAGTATTAATTTAAATGCACCAAATTGAGAACTTAGAAACTATAAATTGAATCATAGGATTGGCTGGCAAAAATGTATGTCTTCCAAATTTTCAACACCTACGTGGAGTTAAAGTATTTCTCTCGATGCCAGCATTGTTAATCCTATGTTACGATATTTTATCAGTTATTGTATATTCCGCGAGTTTACACCTGGCAACGCTACTCAGCGGTTCCTCTCGTGATCATGTGGTCAAAACTTGGTCGCAAAAACTTGCCCGCCGAACTCCCGAGCTCTCGTACATCGTACACTCCATACCAATAAACCTGTATAAAGATATGACACAATACTAATATATGAAACATGTTTATACAATTGTTGAGGCGAGCGGTCGCGAGCGCGTCCGCGCGCCGCCCAAACGTGTGCCTTTTACTTTATAAACGAGATAAATCGATTTATTTAATTTTTAGTTGATCGAGATAGATTATTGTTTATTTATTGTCTCCTTTTGAATATAATATTCAAATTGGCACAGTTATTACTTTAGTCCTACTTTGACAGAACTAAGTGATTAGTTTCCGAGTAGCATAGTTTTCTTTTGAATTTAAAGTGTGATATTTTATAATATTTATATAAAACAAAGTTTAAACTTTTAATTAAGGGACCAATGTAAGTGATTAGGAGAAATTCTGATGAACCATCGTTCGTAATCGATTCTTACCAAGAGACTGTATCCTCGCGCCACATATTAATAATATTTTTGTTACATGTCAGATCTTCGAGTTATTACTATATTATTACAATAAAACATTTGACCAACACTGGTTTTGTGTTTATTTGTCAGCTTTATAGAACCGAGATGGTATTTTATTTTGTTTTCCTATTTTTATAATTTTAGTTTCAGTTTTTCTCCCATACTTTTCGAGTCGTTGCATGGTGACCACAAGATAATAATTTTGTACCTAATGTTAAGGAACTTTTAGTTTTAAGCGTTCATAAAGATCACGATTATTATTTATTATCAGTTCATTACAAAATATAAACCATTAAAACTGATTTATTTAATTTCTTTTGTATTTAAACCGACATTTAAGTTGTACGATTTCTTGTAACTTAATGTTAGTAATATATCATGAGTCATATAATATAACAGTTTAGTTTAGTACCTACGACACTTGTAATTAAGTATTTAATTTTTTTAATTTAATTCCAATTGTAAGTTAATCTTCCAAAAAATGACTACGTATCTATTTTCTTATGGACAAACGAATTAAGTATAAAGCTTAATTATGACATTTTTCTTGTAAGTTTCCTTATTTCCATCTGCATTTTTATTGAATTATAGTCAAAATAATGTTTCAATTTTGTTTTTATTTATTTTTTCTTTTTCCAAACCTCCTATCCTATTATCGTGAATCGTTTTTTTTTTCATAGCCTTATTATACAGAAACTGAAAGCATCAGCGTGGATAATATTTATAAGCACAAAATAGAACTTGACCATGAATCGGCACTTAATGATACAGTGCACACTTGTCATTTTACAATAAAACAAACTGCAATTAATGTTGCGTCCAAACTTGTCCCTTTACATACACTGTATTTTCGACATCAAAATACATTAAATTAGATAAAATAACTAGCTAATTTAAAAAAATCGCAGATTTAATGTTTCTGTGGAATGTGTGTGTATAAAAGTAGAATAATATATACTACTAAAGTTGTTACCGAGTTCTAGTGCTTCTTATTTTATTTGATCAGTCATGATCAAGGGTTTTATAAAGAAAATACAATTGTTCACAATTAGGTACCGTAATCTAAACTGCTCCGATATTTTAATGTTTGACGATTTGTTTTAGAAGCGCAAACTGTTTGCGACAATTTGATTCATTGTAAAAAAGTCCTAGTCTAACAGTTTTCTGTATGTTTTGTGCGGTACTTTCTAAAGCAGTAAAAGCTTATTAAGATCACGGACGCCCCTCACGCACAATTATAGCGAAGCATCTTCATTGGAAGCTTTTACGTTGAGCACGGCCTCTAACCAAGTAACAAACTCAACCCAAACCTAGTACCAACTTACTGTCGAGGTCACGACGACTGATCGTGGAGTCGAACCTAATACCACAAGGTGTCTTGTTTACGGCCTGGAGAAGGAAAGGTGGTGTACACGCGACGCTGATACCAACCTAGAGCTTGAAAAGCTATCGACTACCATCAATCTAAATCACATGATATGATGGTTCATTTTCCTAAGGATTTAGATTAATCAGCTCAGAAGAGATATTACGTTAGAATGAACATGTAAATTTTCTCGCTAAGTTTTCTGGCAGCGCCTCTACCGATAATGGTGGCGTACTATAATAATGCGGTAAGAGAATCGATCAAATCCGAAAGTAAAATGCATTTTCAATCAAAAGTACAGCTTTGTAAAATATTGTACAGATATTCATTTTAGGTAGATAACTTTTTCTAGCTATAGACAGCCTCATTTTATGGTCCTTTGGTCCAACTACTTACAGTGCAATGCTTCGTTGTCGACAAGAAATATCTTCTTGTTTAGGAAACGAGTACCTAGTCATTTCTAAATATTACCTACTTGACGCTGCACGCGCTGCTGGTACCTATTGACAAATTTCAACAAGAGACAAATTGGAAGCGATCTTACTGCCATCTACGATTTACTATGTAAGTACTACGTACATAAATTGTTAATTTACACCATGGATAACTTTTTAAACATTGGAAACATAAACTACGAGATCAATTGTAAATATATAATTAATTTATCACTCATTATTTATTGTTATAACCTTACATCCTATCAAGTTAAAGAGATTGTGGGTTTGAACGAGCTAGTTAAAAAATGTTTTGCTCTGCCAAAGACTACGAAGTCGCATATACAAAAATAGGTAGTATACATATCCTTATCTGCTGAGTGACATGCTGAAGCCTTGTCTAAAAGATGTGAAACATTTTTTTTCCTTTTTTACCGTTAGATAGCCCAACTTTTTTCAGGCATATTACAGAAAAATAAATATCAGCGTATTTATATATCTATGCACATGATGATGAGTGGTGGTGGAAGTTTAAAAATGTTTCCAATATATGTTGAACAGTAATAATTGTATAGACTTACCGTAGGAGGTACCATGATAGATCAACATATATACTGGACCCCTATAGCTTATTGTAGCTTTTACGCATAATTTCTAAATTTAAAACACATTGATTAAAAGATTTAGTTTCCGCAACTTCTACATATCACACACCTAGATCTAAACAGGTATTAACTCAAAGAAACACTTTTCAGAAAACGCGAAAATCTAATTAAGTACTTTGTGTGTAGATTTATTCTTTTTATATGCAGCTAGAAGAAAGATATTGTAGGAGACTTGTGTTTTAATCATGTTTTGGGGCTGAAAACTGGATTTTTGTAGTTAGATAGATAGTTAGAAGATTCTTTATTGTACACCATTAATAAAGTACAGTTGAAACAAGCAATCATCTTACAAATCAGAGCACAATGGGCGGTCTTTTCGCTAAAAGCGATCTCTATCAGACAATTATTTCCTCATGTTTAACAATGTATGTGTATTGGTTGTATGAATTGAGCCCGTATTGGTGAATTTGGCGTCTAGCATCGAGTTTTGGTGATATTTTTAAATCTGTTTTATTGGTCGGTAGGTATTGAGATGAGGAATTCGATGGTGGTGATGATGGCATAACACAAAATTTGCTCCTTTTAAATCTAGATGTGCTATATAAACTTTAAGTACAAGTAGGTATGCCAATTTCCAAAAAGGTGTTCAAAGAATTCTCTTCACGTATATCGATTATAAAACGAAAAGTAGACATGAGACATGACTTAGGTAATATTTTTAATGTTATGACTGGGTATTTTTACATAACTATTTATTGAACGAACAAATTAAATAATGGATGTGGTTGTTGCGTTACAAATGTAGATAACTTACACAGATGCAGCACATAATCACCATAAGGCCATTTTATTGAATTGTGCAGAGGTTTTTCTAATAGCCGCTCGGAAAAACCCCCGTTGCTTACCATAGCATAAGTTTGCCAGACCAATGGTGCAATTTTGAATGAATTCTTAGACGACATGGATACGTGGGGGTGCATTGCGTGCTCTTTCACGGGGAATACTTTTATGAAGATTTTTTACCTCAACTCTAAAGATCCACCGTTCCTCTCTTTTGCCAGTTTTGTATTGTGTTGTACAACTCCATATAATTTAATCCTGGTTTAAATTTGAATGTCAAACCGACTTTATAAAATAAGTAAAGAAAAAAAACATTAACAAGTTTCAAGAACCAACCTCAACAGAGGCCGATTTCGTAGTAAGTAAATTGATCCTTGTTTAAAACTAAGCATTGAGCTCTCGGGCTGAGTCGGTGGCTCTGGTAACCGAATATGAAGATAAGGACTGGCCTTGACAAAACAGTAGGTATATAATGTACTAACGACAGACGATAATCATCCCACAATGTACTGCAAACGCTATGTCGATGACTGTAAGGTATAATTTTCGTGAACGTACCATAGGGTTGTTAATGTAGGTATAACGGATGTTATAATCTGGTGCTGGCCGAACAAAATAATGAACAAGCTTGTGCAGAGCAGAGGTCGTAAGATCAGTCTAAATTAGGTTGCTAGTTCAATAATAAGCTAATGCTAATACGAAGTTCACACAACACCGCTTTGTTGAAACCAAGTTCATTTAGGACGAAAAATATCACGTGGCTATTTACTAGTTACGAGTTACGAGGAATGACGAAATAGACCACGTTGCCTTGTTATTAACTGGTAAACAGAAATGATAAAAAACTGAATCTTAAATATATTTGGCTTTATTATGACCAAATACACGTAGACATATTTAGAGGAACGCAAAAAAAAAGGTTCAATTATGTTTATCATGTTCTGCTTACGCACTGGCCACCTATATCAGCATTATGTAACTTGAAAAAAGATTTTAATCGTCTTTTATTTCTGAGTTTCAATTGTTTTTTTTTCGTTACGTGATAATTTAATAATTGTGTATTCTAAGAAAATTAACAGATTTTTATTGTATTTGACAATTTCTTTTTATTTTTTCACAAAAAATCATTGTAGTGGTGTTACTTACAGACCATTTAAAAGATTGAAGTGATAATGCCGGATTTCAGCATAGTTCAAGTGTCTTAAGCTGTAACTTTAATCGGACACGGTTACACTTATTATCAAGTGGCTCAAATATTGCGAGTTTCTAAGTCTGTTATTTTTCGCAATGTGAAACGATACCGGCAGGCAGGAGAGTACCTATACGAGACGCAGAGGGCAAGGTAGAAAAAAGTAACCACAGCTAAGGACGACTGATTTATTGTAAGCAGCGTGTTATGAAATCGTACTTTAACGTCTTCTGAGGTCAAAGCTAGGACCAGGAAGTTCGAGATGTGACAGTTAGCACTAAAACCATAAGAAGAACACTTAAATCAGCTGGAATAGTGGCGTCCGTACCTGCCAGAGGGCCTCTTCTTACCACAGGCCATCGTGTAACTTGCATTAACTTCGATCACTCTCACCGTAATTGGAATGACAATGACTGGGAAAGAGTATTGTTTCCTGATGAGTTCAGGATTTGCCTCAAGCTAGATGATGGAAGGGTCAAAGTATGGAAACGACCAGGGGAAAGATACGCTCAGTGTAACATTATCGGAAGAGAATCTTACGGTGAACCGTCCGGTCAGTGAAAATGCTCAGACCCACACTGCACAGTTTTAGGATACCTTCAAGAGGTCGACATCGAAGTTTTGGAATGGCCAGCCCGCTCACTAAATCGAAACCCGATAGAGCATGTCTGGGATAAACTGGGAAGACAAATTAAACAAAGAATTACTTACGAAGAACTTAAGATAACTGAAAAGGGCGTTATTATGTTCATAGCGCAATCGGTATGAAAAGTAAAACGCATCGCAACGCAAACGCAATGCAAAAACGCAAACAACTATTCTAACTAACTATCATATATGTATGTCATATTTGTGTTTTTAAGATTTTAATTTAACATCTTAATGTCAAACGTGACGTTATAATCTCTTGTCGCTATAGTTTATTTTTTATAATTGGCTTTGTGCTATGGGACATACGAGTTTCTCTTTAAAAGTATCTTCCATGCACCTACTTTGCTCTGTAATCGATTTTGCAGAGAATCAGTTACTTTGGAACGAAGTGAGGTAGGTCAGTAGTGGAACAATATCTCATAACGCAATTGAAGATATAAAACCCCCTCAAGCCAAACGGTTTAATTAAATTCTAGTACTTTCTTAGGTGATAAAAGTTGCGTAAAACTACGTTTAACATAGGTTAAAGGAGACAAAAATATGTCTACCTAAAACGAGCTGACACTGTTTATATTTAATAACTAGCTGGTGCCCGCGACTTCGTCTACGTAGAATTAGTACTTCGGATAGTCATAGTCAATTTTTTCTCCAAGCCTTCATCAATCTCTATAGATTATATAATAGATAAGTTAGATTATTATAGATTAATTAAAGTAATATAGATTAAGAAAAATAAAAACAATAGTGGTATCTAAGTATAAATAAATAAATGGCATAGCTTGGCTTTTACATCTTTTGAGCGTTTCATCCTCCTCCTTTTAAGAGTATCCTCAAGAACCTATAAAGTAAGCCTATGGGATAAAATACTTTTTTTCTAAATGTATCTACACCTTTACGTTTGACGTGTGAAAACCCCCATGGGTCATTACTACACGGGGTAAAGGGAAGGTGGTATGTTGGACTCGAACCGACTAAAACCACACGGCGTCCTACTTGCCGGGGTATCAAGTGTACCTTGGCGGCCTGTGCGAAGGGTGCTCTCTGATCCAGAGAAGCGCGCGGAAATCATGTCGCGCCGCCGTCTCGGGCCTGCTTCTCGGTAATTCTCCAAGGCTATCGTTTTGCCCTCTCCAGCGCCTGGTGCATCTTCTGCGATACAGGAGATTACTCGTCCTACACTGATAGCTACAAAGAAGATTACGTGACAATCTTTAAAGTACCTCCTTTCTAACAAAAAAAAGAATGATTGCAATCGGACTACGTGGTAATGAATTACAACTAAGTACACATTTTGATTTTCATCCCCTCTTTCAAGGAAACCGTCCTGAATTTCGAGATAAAATGTATCCTATGTCGTAGGACATAGGATACGTAGTATGAACTCAAATCATGCCAAGTTTCATTTGAACCGTTTAGTAGTTTCAGCGTGATACGCGGCCATGATACAAACAGACAAAAATGAAGATAAACATATCAACTTCAGTATCGATTAAAGAGTGCCACTCAAAAAAAAAACAAAATATCTTCAATGGACAGAATTGGACCTGTTACATTTTTATTCTTAATTAATCTATACTATATTACAATTATAATATAGATTTTATGGTACATTTCCCGAGCATTATCCTCCCCTCACCTCCTAAAATAATTAAAAACCTAAAAAAACTTACTTAAATAACCTCTTTAAGTACCTATGTTACTAGATAAATAAAACGCAAATATATAATTCGTAGGTATACCTAACTTATGGTTTTTTGGTAATATATAATAGTCATCTAGGTATATTATTTTAATGGTCCATGTCTGTCAACCCTACAATTAGGAATCCTAACCTAGATTCAATTACTTATAGCCATTGTTGAACCAGTTTCACTTGTGAAATATTTTACCATTCGTCACTGGTAAGCTGTAGGTCCGAGTCAGTACCACTGCTAGCTGTGACAGTGGTAGTAAGACTGTTTCACTGTTTTTAATTTAGTTTTGTATAATAATAATTATAAAATTAGTTACAGTTCAAGATAATAGGTCTCTAAGAAGCCTAGTGCCTTCCCATAGGCTTCCATTTATAAGGTTAAATATCTTCAGAATTAAAAAAAAATAATTATGAGTTAGGGGTATTCACCATATGTACACTTCTTTTTTTCTTCCTTTTTGTATTTATACATATAAATCATGCAGACTTTAAAGTTGCTAGTTGCCTCAACAGTTCGTTTATCAGACGACATTATCGCACCCAAGAAAGTAAATAACATAACTCGGTGTTTGTTCAGCGATAATAATAATTACTGTTGGATGCGTGATGCGTCTATTATCTAATATTTGTTCAGAATGCTGATTAGATAACAAAAAAGAAGTATAAATAGTTCGGGTTAGTAAACCGATTCAGTGAGAAGGATATTTGTTGATTTCACGGACCTCTGAGCAATGGTCTGAACATTAAATCGTAGGAAGAGTTAAACTGTAAATTGAGCTACGGAGCTGTTGAGATTTTCGCTTATGAAGTTGAAAGGAAATGTTTTGATAACGTGGTAATCACATGTATAAAGAAATATAATATAGTGAACTGTATAATTGTTAGTGGTGCACACTAAAGAATATTGTATCTGTATATATATCAATCTACTTTTAAGTTTACAATACAGTGACGTTACAAATTGTCATTCATACTTATTGTGCTGGTTCTTAATAAAAGAAATTAGGCACTTAGTTGTAATTGTGGCTTTTTTTCTAGAACTGTGAGATTATGAATAGAAATCTTTTCATATAGGTATAGAATCGAAGAGGTATAGCGAAGGAAGGTGGTTAAATTTTGTTATTTGTTTATACTTTAAAAGCGGTCGTTTAGATAAAGGCAACAGACACGTCTAATGGTACGGCTTATTGATATATCCCGTACGAATAGTTTGATAAAGTCACTTCTATTTTTATAGGACGATAGATTTTTTTCCCCGAAGGTTACTGACAGTTCCCGAGAGAAAACACTTGTCGAAATATTTTCCAGCGAAGAGTTGAAGCAGTCATTCATTGTTTTTCACTTTTTGATTATAAAAATGTAATATTTCAACAACAACATCAACATTTTAACTTAAGAGGTTTTTAAGAGTAAAAAAGAACATTGGACTGTGCGTGCGACTGTGATTAACTACAGGCTATTATCTCGAAGAGGTAAGATTCAAACGCGACTGAGAGCAGTTATTATTTTTAACCGACTTCAAAAAAGGAGGAGGTTCTATGTTCGGCTGTATGTATTTTTTAAATAAAATTTCAAATTTTTTTCTAATTTATAAAATTAAAGAATAACTCTAGCACGTATGCTCAATTTCTTTTTTCTAAAGTTAGTGGTTAATGAAAATGCGCTCACAAACAATACCAATTTTATGACGTGCAATAATTTTATTGTGGAATAATCCTAATTAACTAAGTAAACTCATGTATCTAGGAAAATAATAATAATCTTATGTGACTTAATTATGATGATATTAACAGGTACTTAAAAGATAGAGATATTATTGAGATATATATGTATATATATATATATATATATATATATATTGAGAAGTTGATTACAAAGAGTTTTATTTACCTTAGGTACTGCTAACCCCGCACGATAGAAAGCCTATAAAAGTTAGCCTGGGTTTGTCACGCGTAGATAGCCAACCTTTGAATGCCCTTTTGAAGATACGTTCTGTAGTTACATCACAAACCATGGCGGTTGATACTAGTGATGTTCCGGATATCCGTATCCGTATCCGCGGATATCCGGGGCAGAAAAATTATCTGTATCCGTATCCGTTACTTTTTGTCGGATCTTAAACGGATCCTTTACATTGATTGATTGTGATTTATTTTGAGCAAAACACAATTAAAAATGTTATAATTACTAGTAGTAAGTGAAGGTGTATTATGCCAAAGAAAAGCAAAAGTAGTCTTAGATCACGCATATGCAATGTCACTTATGTTTTAATAAAGCTTACAAATTAAATATTTTTCTTTATAAATATTGGCTGTAAATTGTCTTAAATTAAAAAAAAAACCTTTCAAACTTCTACTAACTTCAATTATTTCTACAAAACCAGGCTAAGTATGTTACTTTCTTGACCTGGTGAGTACGAATTATGTACAGCACTCTGTTAAAATGTTAGTTTGATAATTTTTATAAACGTTTAATAATCGTAACGGCCTCCATGAGCGCTGGCCTGGGGGTGACGGATGGGGCTGTCCGTTACCCTGGCAGAAGCAGGCCTGAGACGGTGGCGCGACGTATTCCGAGCGCGCGTCTCCAAATCGGAGGGGGGCAAGGCCCCCCGTACACCACGGTGTGGCCGCCTGTTGATCAAGAGGCGGCCAAGGTCTGCAGGGGTTCCCGGAGGCTTCCTTCTTAGGGTATCCCGGGTCCCTTGCAATAGACCCACTTGTGACGGAACACCGTGTGGTTTTAGTCGGTTCGATTCCGACATACCACCTCACTGTTAGCTCCGGTGAGGTGATGACCCGTGGGGGTTTCCACAAGAAAAAAAAAAAAAAAAAAAGTGTAACTTTGGACCACACCTGTTTCTGTTTATATTTGTATCATAATTTATAAATGTTTCAGTCTATTTTTATTAACAATGTCTAAAGACCACTTATATCAATCACTGTATAGTGAATAACTATACAGTGATTGATATGAATTATTGTCAATCCATAGTAAATTGTCTCATAAGTGGTCCAATTTTACCCTGTAGAATTACTGTACGAGTATATATATAAATTGATTATAGTTCGTTATCAATATTTATAATGTAAACATACTATCATACCTTAACGCTTTGCGATATATGTATATTTAAATAATGAATTTGAAAAATTTGCGCTGTGCAAGTCGAAAAATGACGTGTTACTAATTCTTAACGTCAACTGTCGTTTCAAGGTTACACCAACTGACTAAAATAATTGAGGTTCGTATCCGTATCCGTATTCGCAGATGTAGACTTTAATAATCCGTATTCGTATCCGTACACAACACTAGAATATTACACAAATATTAGACAAACCTGTTGGTAATCGATTGGACTTTAATAATTTAACTGGACGTACTAACCTAACTAAACTTAAAAAAAACTGACCAAGTGCGAGTAGTACTCGCGCACGAAGGGTTCCTTACCATCGTACAAAACTTGACACTAGGTATGTACTTTTTAAGTAATATGTACTTTTTATAACATGTTAATAAGCAGAAATATACTTTGCTTTATCTGCTTGCCATTACCCATGTCTCGAATGCATTATATTTTGGACTAAATGCAAATCCCTTCTGATCTTGATAAATGTTACTGTATCATTTAGATATCTTGTTTTTATCTTAGGAATTCCTAATTCTTTGCCGTATTTCCCTAAAGCCATGAACATATTTTTGTAAGATTGTCATGGGTTAAGAGCTATCGTAAAAGTATGTCAAATGTGCTCTCATATTTAATAGCTTATAACTCGCATTTGGTGAGTTTTATAGACAGTGGCCTTAGTGCCTTACTCGTTCCCAAGACTGGATTTATGATGATAAACAAATTTTTTAAATGGATGCAACAAAACTCTAAATAGTAAAATCCATGCTGGACTTCACATAACCAATAAAAATTTGTTTGTGTGTATTGTGTACATTCAGAGATTAGAATTATAAAAACTCAGAGAAAAGAATATGTTAAAGCGGAAGATTCCAGATATATAGTGACAACAATGTTTGCAAAACTGAATGTTATTCATTTTAACATAAAACAGATAGAAGTGAAGCTGAATGGCGAGCGTCTCACTTCCGCTTCCTGCTCCGTTAATACTTCGAAATATTTGGAAAGTCACGTTTTCAAGGATAGTTGTAAAATATTGGCCATTACTTTTAATATTTACATGCAGGTTCCGTAACAGATTTTTGAAAATAATAAAAAATGTTGCTGTCACTGGATGCCCGGTAGATGTAAAACATTGTATTTGATGGTCTCTAAAATAATTTATTATTAAAGAATAATACGCGTTACGCAGATAAAGCGATAAAAGTTTTAGTAAATCTATTCAATAACTTTACATACGAGTAAATGTATGTACTGGAGTCGATAAGTATGTAAACCTGTAATTTTGTCCTCCATAGTATTTACCAATAACTTAAAATAAAAAAATATGTGTCGTACAATAATATGTCTTTACACATATAATCTATCTGTTTTAGTACGTTAATACCTTTTAAATCACTGATCGGATTTACATGCCTTGTCTAGTAAGACAAAGACGAGACTTTGTCTTGCTAGAACAATCACAATATCCCAGTAAATCCCAATCTACCCGGTTTCTTTGGAATAATAAATTATTTTTATTAATAGAGCGTCTGATGACTGGTGAATGGTGACAGATGTATTCGCCATTACAAGGTTTTGTTGGACTCTAGTACGAAACCCTAAAACGTAAAATTTAAATTGCATTTACCATGAAGTGTGGTCTTTCCGTGTTTATTTAAGGGATTAACAGAAGAGCAAACGGACATGATAAGAGCGTTTTTGAACGTTCTATCGTATCCTCAAATCTACACAAGTTTCGAGTAGAATGAAGGCGACCGATAACCTAAGTAAATAGACCCGAACTCCGATAAGTCTATAACTTCGACTTTAAGTCGATGTTACGTGATTTACAATCGAACTTCAAAGTTATTTAGTATTGTCAATAACCTTGTACGCGATTGTCTAGCGCATTGTGCCTATGTGAGAATAGTTAGTACTGTTAGTAGTAAGTAGAAGTAGCCTAGTGCGACTCTATGTTGTGTTTTAATATTTTAAATCTTAATAAAATGTACTACGTACATATATGCTTTTTTCTATTTTAAGTAGTAAGGAGGGAGACCACGGTAGTACTAAGAATGACCATGGACCAACTAGGAAAGTATAAAATCTTATTTTTAACATCGTTATGAAAGTAATTTGTTTAAAATTAGGAAAAGTATAAATATTTCAATAAATGTTTAATTATATTTGCCTTTAGAACTAGTGTCCACAAGCCTATGTTGATCTAGGATGATAAAAATAATGAGGGTGATTTAAGTAACAACACCTTCATAAACTTTTATACTTGTATTTTTATTCTTTTTTCTGTATATCGTATTCTTTTTTGTTATTTTTTGGTATGCTCACAAAACGAATGCATACAAACATTTAAGGAAGTAGATGAGTTTTTAGAGCAAAAGGAGCCTTGTTCCGACTAGGGTTTACGTTTCTTGTAAATCGAAAATATTCTTTACACTTGTCCACAGAAGAATAGCTTGCAATCATTAGGCGTTTTGTTGTTAACCCTTAAAATGCTTAAGTTATGGCGCATATTCTATTACAATAGGTGTTGCAGCTAGAGAATGCTGTATCAACTGTTCGGCACGTCGACAAGTGACCTGCTACCGGGTGAACGCAATATAAATTTTACTGCTCGATGCCTGTACTGTCGTGTACTTAAACATTAGAGTGGCATTAAAAAAAACTGTTCATATTTCAGTGACTTGCCAACTCACCACGTGGGCCCCTATACGGTTACCATAGGTGTATTACCACAGATAAGATAATAGTTACTTCGTAAGTATAACCCTGTACTATTAGGCATAGGTAAATATGTTGGGCCATCCCAAGTGATTAAACATTGCACTATTTATAATGCCCGGGCAATATGAATAATGACATGTCAAATCGGAATGTGTGATAAATACTTGTACAAAGTTCGTTATTTATCACATTGTCTGACCATTATAAATACTGTTACATAACTCTTGGGCAAGTTAACAAGTAAGCCATTTTCGGTAGGGCGCCAGGACCAAGATCATACTTAGATCATTCCATGTCCATTCTTCTATGGTATTTAGTTTACGAGTAGAATTAAAAGCTAATAAAAGCGGACGGGTCGATGTAGTTATTGCAATACGTGCAACCCATCAAAGTGATAACGACGTGTCGTGGGATGTAGGCATCAAACCAACCAAAAAAAACACACGATACAATACTCCGTCACAAGTGTTCAAGTATTTTTTGTTAAGCAGAAGGTTGGACGGTTAAAAAACAAATACTTTTTCATGTTTTTAACATTATTCATTCTCACCTACCATATTGATTAAGTGTGGTATCATTAAAACAAGAAGGAATTTGAATGTATTTTATTATTCTTTTTAAATTAATTTACGGTACCATAAAAATATAACACATATGTACAAAATAACAAGTACTTCATATTAAAACTACAGTCAGTTTCGTGTGATTTAGGCACCGACATTTGGGCGTGCTTTTTCAGTAGCATGATGGACCACAATGTGTTTGATTAAATGACAATAAAAGTAATGAAACCTACTTATTATTGGATACTTGGATAGAATTTTAAACATTGAAATCTACCTATTTTCTAAAATTTGATCAAAACTGCACACGAAAATATGTATTTTCGTATACAGCGAGATGGAAATTTTACCAAAAAGTTTTCAACGCGCGTCACATTTCGTTCCATCGAATAGCGTTGAATTTTAGAAATTAACAAGGGAATTTAAAATATCGTTTTTTAATTATTAAATTGAACACTTAAACTATGATACGTGGATTTCTAAACCAAAAACATAAAATTAAAAATGTTTAAGCTATTTTGGAGTCACGTGCATATTTCATATTGAATAAAATACATATTACTTTACCCATTAGGTAGCATATAGCCCAGTCAATTAGCCTTTTTCAGTCGTTTTTATGAAATTGATATTAGGCAATTTTTAAACGGTCTGGACATTATGAATAATATTATATTAATCACTTGGTCCATAACATATACACGCCAATAAGTTCTACAACGAATGAAGACGTTTGGCAAATGAGCGTGAAGAGGCGGTATTACTATTTGCTACCGATTTATGTTCCTTTATTACTTTGATAAATTTGAAAATTTATATCCTGCCGAATCATTCCTTAAGATGGCTCGTGTAGAAGGGAAACGCGCGTCAATGTATCATTTCGTGAAGACATAGTAGGCTTTGAAGGTACAGGTGTGTGAGACATCTAGTAACCACGTCTTTGTTTAGGGAGTTCCTTTTACCTTCCCTGTCTGTAATAATTTATTGCTGTTTTTCTTTGGCTGTTACTATCGTTGGGGTTTACAAGCAGGGGTTGTCCGTCATCAATTAATATTTACTTATGGATTTAATTAAATAAATTATTCTTATTTTTGTTATGATGTGCATTCTCATTTTTTTATTGGGAATATATTATGTTGCATCTCTTAGGTAGGAATAGGATTAAATTAGACTGATTGGATTTATTGCTGATAATATGGTGTTGTAACCATCAGAAATTCATCCCAAATAATAATACAGAGTATGAAGATTATTAAGGACTGTTTACTCCATAAAACCCATATTTGTAAAATACAACATTTCTTTTTATGATATGTATTGTGTTTCCTGAATTTGTACATAGATACAAAAAAGTATGATGCATTCTGTAATGAATAATCGATAAAACGTTCTTAAAAGTATTTTTTTGCAGTTTTTAACACAATAGCCAAGCCTTTATCATCGGTGACCTTTGACACTATGTTGTGCTGTGTTATGTGTCAATTGACCAGATACGAAGTTTGTGTGTCATCATAATATCGTCATTGTCGTTCACAAAATAAAAGAAATCCGTTTCACAATCCGTAAATAATATCCGTAAATAAGAACTTTTCTGGCCCCATAATAATAAAGCTTACGTTATAGAACTGCGTACCTAATTGTAATAAGCTCTCGCCATAGCCACACGACCTGTACTTACGCACGTTTTTAGTTCATAACTTAAGTACCTATGTATTTTGTTTGTGATTGTACTCAAGTAGTACGGTTGGCAGCAATCGAGACAAAGGCTCGTAAAGATATGCGACGTATCGCTCGCTTTACGTAACTCAGGCACTCACCTCGCCGATAGGGTTGGCAATTGCCTGGGGAGAACCCGGATACCATATGAAAACAATTATAGCCCATATTGTTATTTTGACATATTGTGTAACGAAATAGTGGACGCAGATACTTATTTAGATTCGAGTAAGCTTATCAAGAGGCTTACCAGGAAAGACTTCTCACTATGCTCCTGTGCTTTAGAAGGAACATCGCTGCATGTGAGGAAGACCTCATGTTGATGATGCCAACATTTTGGACTGCTCTGTTGGTACGCGTGCCATGATTAGCAAAGGATACTTTAGGGGAACGTCTTCGGGGTGCTGTCTAGAAAACCTCCACGTGGTGCACCCTGGAAACGTTCGCGATGACGCTGCCTTTCTTCCTCAGTTTTTGAGGACGGCGTCATCGCCAACGGCTAATATTCTAGTATGAAGAGGAGGCCATCTTTCTTCGGCCACACGGTTGAGGCTTGGCCCAACAGCGCACATCTTCCTGTTGGCTCTTCGCTCTTCGGAGCTACGAGGATGAAAACCTCGGTAAAAAATCACGAAGGAGGGACCCTTCCATGGGTCGGAGTTTCTCCGCTGTTCACAGTGGAGAAAGAGGGCGGGCTCGGTGTGCACTCACACTGCCACCGAGTAGGCATGGGAAGATTTAGTTTCCTTGCCACCGTCGGCATATCGTAATCCCGAAAGGAGTCGTGGTCATGTTTCGCGACTCCAATCGGGGACGAGGGTCTTGGCTTAGCCGCCCGGACCGCGAGGAAGAAAACCTCTCTAAAAAATCACCCCGAATCCCGTGTTCTGGTGCGTGACCAGGGGATGCATGGCTGATGGGTAGTTCAGTCGCAAGCGCACTCCCAGCCGGGGGACCTGCGGACCCCTCGGTTGGGCATAAACCTTCGCTTGCCCGGGTATTGGGGATCTCTGCCCGGGTGGACCTTTAGTTCTCCCCTACTCGTGGGTTTAGTTATGGAGTATCTAAATAAATTCAAAAATAAAACAAATGACGAAAAAAAGACGGAGAAAGAAATTAAGAAGCAGAAGGAGAAGAAGGCTACCACCTCGTCTAAGGAAGAGGAGGTTATATTTGAGACGCCTATCTCGAAAGAGCTCCCAGGAGTCAACTCGACTCCTGGGAGCAGAAGACAGTCGGAACGTCTGCGTTCCAGGTCTGTCCTGTCATCTGACGGAAACTCCGGTGCGATGGCAGACAGCCAAGAGTCGATGGAAGTGGAGGTTTACAACACTGACTGTCGGAAACGCGGACGCTCCTTAGACCAGGACAGCGACACGTCCCAGGAGATGCTTCCTCCCAAAGTGGCTAGTAGCCACAGAGGGAGGTCGCGCACGCCGGTCTCAACTCCGTCGGGCTCCGCCTTCTCTGGAAGGGAGGCCTATGTCCGAGTGAGAGCGGAGGGCGAGAATGTAGCGGAGGAGGAAATTGCAGATCTCCTGCAAAAAATTCAAGAGCCGGTGGTAGGGGGTTCTATCCCCGGAACACCATCGACCATGCAGGAGAGGGCGAATGCGGCGGTGGCCATCATCCACAAAGTGGCCACCAAATCAACGAACCTTAAGGGTTCCTTTGTTAGGGCCCTTAAGGACTCCTCTTCCGCCATATCTGGGGTCGTCGAGACCCTCATTGGGGACGTGGCGCGCCTCCAGGCCGCAAACGACCAGCTCACGGGGCAGGTCACCGAGCTCAGCGCTCAGTTCGCCCAATTTCGGGCACAGGCGAATTGCCCTGAGCAGCCAAACCCGATTGCCCGGCAACCTGCCCCCTCCCCATCCCCCGTTCCGGATGCCCACTTGCGTCAAGTTATTGACGCAGTGTGGCGCATGATGGACGGGCGCCTCGCAGGCCTGGAGGCAAGGCTGCCTCCAGCACCCATCGTTCGGCCACCACTTGGCGCGGCCAAGGCTAACGCTGCAACCGCCCCGACACCGCTTCCCGTCTCAGGTGGCCGCGTGACTGTCACGTATGCCACGGCGACGTCAGCACTGATGCCTGCAGCCGCACCGAAGGCTGGTCGACCGGCTAAGGCTGCGTCAAAAGCGGCTGCACCAAAGGCCGGGCAACCGCCGAAGGCCGCGAAAAAGTGGCAGCAGATTTCCCGCCACTTCCCACTCCGGCATCAAAAGGGACGAATGCGCCTACTGCTCCCTCTGGTGCTGAGCACGTGCCTGGCCCCTCCACAACTGGCCCCTCGACGTCTGCCCCCTCTAACGACGGGTGGCAGAAAGTCGAGGGAGGCAAAAGGTCCCGAAAGCGGAACAAGAAGGCTGCCAAGAAAGCAGCCTCTGCACCGCAGTCGCCATCGGTGGCGGTGGCCACCACAAAAAAGCCGCGAAAACTGCAGCCGCCCAAGACAGCGGCTGTGGCGATCACCGTATCGCCGGAGGCGACAGACGGCGGGTTGTCATACGCGGCCGTTTTTAGGAAAGCCCGGGACAGCCTCGCCGGCGAGTTCGGGACTGTAGGTGTGAGAATGCGCCTCGCCCAGACGGGGGCTCGAGTTTTGGAGTTCCCCGGGTCTGAAGGCGCAAAAGTGGCTGATACTTTCGCCGAGAAGCTGCGGGGTATATTTGCAGCTACGGATGGTGTCAAGATCGCCAGGCCCACTAAGTGCGCGGAGCTGCGCATTTCGGGCCTGGATGACTCTGTGACGGTGGAGGACGTCCACGTTGCCGTTCAGGAGAGGACGGGATGCAATGCGGACAAAATCAGAGTCGGCACCATCCGCCCCGGTCCAGGAGGCCTTGGCGCGGTGTGGGTCAGCTGTCCCGTAGCGTCGGCCAAAATTTTGGGCGACGCCGGCAAGGTTCTCATCGGTTTCGTGAACGCCAGGGTAACAGTCCTGGTGGCGAGACCGATGAGGTGTTTTAAATGCCTATCGTCGGGACACACCCGCGTCAAGTGCGCGAGCTGTTTCGACTGCAGCGGACTCTGTTTCCGTTGCGGTCGACCGGGGCACAAGGCAGCGGAATGTTCCGCTGCCCCTCACTGCCCAGCGTGTGCGGCGGGTGGTTTGCCCGCCAATCACCAGATGGGACAGGGGGGCTGCAAGCCTCCCCGCACTCAGAAATCATCGGGGGCTAGCCTATCGACCCAGGCTGCCACCGATGTAATTTTGGCGTCGTCGTCGTCGCCCATGGAGGAGGTTGTAGAGACGGTCCAATAAATGGACCAAGTCTCTCGCCTCCTTGTCCAGACGAACCTAAACCACTCTGCCGGTGCGCAGGATCTTTTCCTGCAAACCATGGCGGAGTGGTCGATCGGTGTGGCCGTAGCCGCGGAGCCCTATTACGTTCCTCCCCGTCCAAATTGGCTGGGTGACCGGGACGGCTCCGTGGCAGTCGTCAGCTCCACGGCAGCTCATTCCCCACCCTTGTCGCTAAGAGACAAGGGTACTGGATATGTTGCTGCCGAGTGGGGGGGGATCACCATATATGGTGTCTATTTCTCCCCCAACCGGAGTCTGAGCGACTTCGAGGTTTTCCTTAACAACTTGGAGACCTCGATGCGGCGACTAGCGTCTGGGCACGTCTTAGTGTTGGGGGACTTCAACGCAAAGTCCACTGCGTGGGGTTCCCCCAGGACGGACGCACGGGGCGATGCCGTGGAGGAATGGGCGGCATCGGTGGGCCTCTGTCTCCTAAACAGAGGCTCCACCAACACGTGCGTGCGACAGCAGGGGGGGTCGATAGTGGACCTTTCGTTCGCTACCCCTGCTCTCGCCGCACGAGTAAGGAACTGGCGTGTCCTGGAAGAGGTTGAGACGCTCTCGGATCACCTGTATATCCGATTTGAGCTCTCCCGGACCCAGGACCCCAGAAGGGGTCACACGGCGCGGCGTTCTTCCCGCTTCCCGCGGTGGGCTGTTTCGAAGTTGGACAGGGACCTACTAGAGGAGGCAGCCATCATTTACTCTTGGCTGTCTCCGCAGCCTCTGACTGAGGAGGTAGACATGACGGGGGCAGGCCGCTTTCGCGATGCGATTACGCAGATTTGCGATGTGGCCATGCCCCGCGTCCGAGGTCGTCGGCCTCCAAGGAAGGAGGTGTACTGGTGGTCCCAGGAGTTGGCGGACCTCCGTGCGGCCTGTACTCGTGCCCGGAGGTCCTACACTCGCAGCCGGCGGCGTCACCGCGAAGAGGGGGAAGAGGACCAGCTTCATGAGGAGTACCGAGAGGCGCGGGAAACTCTGAAGCTGGCCATTAGCCGTGCCAAAGAAGGAAAGAGAAAGGAGATGCTGGAGGGTCTCGATCGTGACCCCTGGGGTCGCCCATATCGTGCGGCGCAACAAAAGCTCCGCGCGTTGGGCCCCCCCCCTTACGGAGACTCTCCAGCCCAGCTTCCTGCAGGAAGTGGTTGAGGGCCTTTTCCCGCAACGGGTGGACCACGTACCCCCGTCGATGGCCCCCTTGGCCGGAGACGACGGGGAGAACGAGGATGATGGTGTTCCACCCGTCACGGAGGCGGAGGTAGGGGCGGCTGTTCTGCGGATCCGTTCCAAGAACACCGCCCCCGGGCCAGACGGGATCCCTGCCCGAGTGTTGGCCCTGGCCCTCGACCACATGTCGGACCGCCTCAGGGAAGTGTTCGACGCTAGCCTGGCGTCCGGACGCTTCCCTGACTGCTGGAAGAGCGGGAAGCTGGTGCTTTTAACGAAGCCGGGACGGCCTACCGACTCGGTCGCGGCCTACAGGCCCATCGTGTTGCTGGACGAGGCGGGTAAATTGTTTGAGAGGGTCCTCTCTGCCCGCATCGTTCGGCACCTTGGCGAGGTCGGCCCCGATTTGTCGGACGCCCAATTCGGTTTTCGAGCGGGGCGTTCGACGGTCGGAGCTGTGTTGCGCCTGAGGGCCGTGACCGAAGACGTAGTGAGCTGTGGCGGCGTGCTGTTGGCGGTGTCGTTGGACATCGCCAACGCATTCAATAGTCTGCCATTCAGCTGCATCAGGGAAGCACTCCTCTATCATGGGGTGCCACAGTACCTGAGGCGGCTGGTGGCAGACTATCTTGAGGAGCGTACCGTCATGTACGAGGACCGAGATGGAGTTTTGAGTCGTCGACCCATGTCGTGCGGTGTTCCGCAGGGGTCTGTCCTTGGACCACTCCTGTGGAACATGGGGTACGACTGGGCCCTTCGAGGCGACTTCCCCCCCGGGCTCGGCGTAATTTGTTACGCCGATGACACGTTAGTCACAGCCCGGGGGGTGAACTTTCAGGAGGCGGCGCGCTTGGCCACCAGGGGAGTCTCTCTGGTGGTCGGGCGCATCGAGGCGCTGGGCTTGCGGGTGGCCCTGGATAAGACGGAGGCCCTTTTATTCCATGGGCCCCGTCGTGGTCCACCCCCTGGCGCCTCTATCGTGGTCAACTCGGTCCTCGTACCGGTTCAGGCCCACATAAGGTATCTGGGCCTGATCCTCGACGGTAGGTGGCTTTTCGACGAGCACTTCCGACAGCTTGCTCCGAAGCTGGTCGGCGCTGCGTCCGCCCTTGGGCGACTCTTGCCCAATTTGGGCGGACCCAGCGTCGCTACGAGACGGCTGTACACGGGGGTTGTCCGGTCAATGGCACTGTACGGTGCACCGGTGTGGGCGGGAGCTCTGACCGCCCAAAATAGGGCGCGCCTCTGGCGCCCTCAGAGGGTTATGGTGGTCAGAGCCATACGCGGATACCGCACCGTGTCGACGGAGGCGGCGTGCGCGTTGGCCGGGACTCCCCCGTGGGATTTGGAGGCGGAAGTGCTCGCCGAAGTATATCGGCGAACGGCTGAGTTCCGGGCGGGAAGCGGCAGTCGGCCCCCGCCCGAAGAGGTACGCGAATGGCGTGAGGCCGCTCGCCGAGCCACCATGGCTCGTTGGTCGTCCCGGCTGGAGGCTCCACGTGCTGGCTTTGCCGCCGTGGAGGCGCTCCAGCCGGTCATCGTCGAGTGGGCAGGGCGGCAGCACGGGACCCTTTCCTTCCGACTGACGCAGGTCCTTTCCGGGCACGGCTGCTTCGGGAAGTACCTGCACTCGGTCGCTAGGAGGGAACTGAGTCCCGCCTGTCACCACTGCGACTGCAGTGAGGACTCGGCTCAGCACACGCTGGCGGTTTGCTCCGCCTGGGCGACGCAGCGTCGGGCCCTCACTGCAGTCATCGGAGGAGATCTCTCGCTACCGGCCGTCATACGCTCCATGGCCGGTAGCGACAGGAATTTTACCGCGGTCGCGACCTTCTGTGAGGACGTCATCTCGCAGAAGGAGGCGGCGGAAAGGGTCCGGGAGGACGATCTCCACTCGGACCTAATTCGCCGCCGGCGAACCGGGCGGCGGAGGCGTGCATACCAGCGCCTCATGCCGCCCTGAGTGTGGCCGCGGGTGGACGGGACGGGTTTTCCCCTCCACCCGCTGTAGTGGCCCCCCGCGAGGAGGCGGCGTCCGCGTGTGCCTGGACGTCGCCTAATTGAGAGGATTGTACCCGAAGGTGGTGCCCGCGCTTTAGCGGGCAGGCGCTAGGAGGGTCCGGATGTCGTAATAAAGCTGTTCCCGGATCCCTCCTACTTAAGGCGCAGTACGGCACACCGTGTGGTTTTAGTCGGTTCGATTCCGACACACCGCCCCACCGAAAACCCCGGTGGGGTGACGGCCCGAGGGGGTTTCCACACGTACAAAAAAAAAAAAAAGGGGAACGTCTTCAGAGTCCACCAATTTTTCAATTATTCTTTCCAATAAATCCTTACCGGCGCAGTTAACCTCGTTCCTTGATCCTTTTACTTACTGACAAGCTGCTTATCTTTAAGTAGGTACTAAAGCTCTCCTTACGACAGAGCCATAATTTTTAGAGGGAGCTCTAAAGTTAAAAAGCTCTACTCTGTATTTTACTAGCCTTGGATCACATCACACACCCCAAATTGAAGCTTTCTTGCAGAGTACTTTCTGAAGGAATACCCTGCCAACCCTACGTTAGCTCTTGGCCACTCACACTTACACTCTACAAATATTACATTTTCTTGCTTAATGTCCTTTAACTTTTAATTTATTTATGGAGTTCGTTGAAGTCATGAATTGTTGATGCGTTAATTAAGGTCGGTTAAGTTTCTGTAGCGAAAAGTTTCGTGGTTAGCTCGTGTTGATACCCGGCGTCCGAGTTGAAATTCCATGCATAACGCGGGTAACCACACTGCTGATAAAAATACTTATATATTTCTAATTACATACATATACATGTTATAGATAAATTACACCAAGACACAGAACAAATGATCGTGCTCATCACACAATTATTTGTCCTGGGTGCGCATCGAACCGACGACCTCTGGCTTAGCAGTCAGGATCACTAACCACCAGACCAACAGGCCAGTCAAATATGTATGAAATATATGTTTGAAAATTTTATAACGGAAAAATAGCGGTATCTGTGCCATTTAGGACATTTTGTTCTATATTGGGAAATATTAACTTTATTGTAGCGGAAATTTTTTATTATGAACTTGACATTAAAAAATATGACTATATTCCTTCAATCAATTACAGTAGACCTTATTTTAGTAACCAACGCAAAAAGGAGGGTTGTTATAAGTATAAAGTGTATGTCTGTAGCATCAGGGATGTTATGGATATGAAATTTTGGATCTGGATACGGATATATAAATAATGTTATACGTTACGGTTATCAGATTATTTCGGGTTGTCCGATAGTTTTGGATAGTTTCGGTTACGGATATTAGATCTTTAAAGAATGAAACAGGAAAATACAAATAGATAATGAATTAGCATTATTTCTAGGTTATTATTTGGTAGTAGAATCACAATAAAAAATAAGCAATGGTCGGAATATGTACAATTATTATAAAATATGTAATTGCATCTTGATAAAATAAATTATTAAGGCTCCACCTCTATCCGAAATTATTCGGAAATTTTATATGGGTTACGGTTACGGTTTCGGATAGATTTTTATTTCGGATATCCGATAGTTTCGGTTACGGTTACGGAGTTCCATAACATCCCTGTGTAGCATCATATCCCTAAACGGATGAACCGAATTTGATTTAGTTTTTTTTTTGTTTGAACGGTGACGTGATCGAATGTTCTTAGCTATATTCCAAGAAAATCAGTTCAGCCTCTCGAAGATCATCAACTCTTTTCTAATCGTTGAAGGGAATTTTGAGTCGGAGGTATTCCTGGTTACATGGCTCACATATTACCAGGATTCTTGTTAACTGTGGACTCACATTTTTAGTGTAATGGGTGGATTTTGAATGCATCAGGAAAACAAAAGGGCAGTTATGGGCCATATGGAAAATATCTCACGAAATGTACTGGAAATGAGCGTCTACATTTCATTTGCGGGATCACTTTAGCAGGCAATTGCTAGTTCTATGTAGTAGGGTAATAATAATACTATATGAAAGTGGAGTACCTAGAAAAGACCACGATACTGGGACTCAGACTGGTGGCCATTTTTTGGAAAATATGGGACGGCAATACAATGACATTAAAGATTTTCGGATTGGTTATAGGTTTCTGGTCTCCATGGTGCTTTTACGTATACTAAAAGGGGCGCAGTAAGAAGTAGGGCAGCAGATTTCTTTTTGTATCTCGGATCTGAGACGCACCTATGGTGTCAGGATAAGTAGATTAGGATTATAATAATTAGCTACACCCCCCGTTCCTCCCGGTGTAACTACTTAGTATAATCCTCATTAGATATTTTTCTAAAATGACAAACCTATTGACGATATAAAAAAAGTCATTGACTCATTGACAATGACAGTAGGTCTCTGCCTAACGCTTTGTTGTTAAAATGTGATATTATTTATATTATATACGTTTATGATTATAGTTTTGTTGAAAATAATGATGATAAATGAGAAACGAGAACTGAACTTGTTCGCAGTGTGCGCCGAAGCGTTGTCATGGTACAATAGAATGCGACTTCTTGGTCGTTTTCCCTAACTTTTTCAAAGACACTGGGCAAACAAATGGTGTTGTACTACTGCATTAACTGCCTTTTGTTCTTCAAGTGAGATCGTGTAGACAGGACCCGTCCGGGAGAAAAAAAAACGCAATAATTTTTTTGCGTACGTTTCTCGCCTGTCTCAATTTTGTTGGTTTGCTGTCCCCTTCGAACACCCATACAGAAGACTGTTGCTTTCTTTCCGGCATGTAACAGTATAGCCATGTTTCATCTCCTGTCACAATGTCATTCACAGCATTTCAACGTCGGTGATCGTAATTTAACAACATTTTTTACACCAATCAACACGAGTCAGTTTCGTTTGGGGGTGAGTTCATGAGGAATCTAGCGGCAAGTAAGTTTTCTAACTTTTAAATGTTAATGTAAGATTTTTTTAATTTGGCATGAGCCAAGAGATTCGAGGACATTTGGGGATTGGTATGAACCAATCCCCAAATGTCCTCGAATCTCCTCATAGGTGATACGCCGGTCTTTTTCAATTAGTTGCCTGACAGTAGCTACATTTTCCTGTACATTTCCTTCCAGTGACTGTAGTTGAGGGCCGACCTTCACGAATTTCATCACGGAGAGAAACACGGCCATTTTCAAATTCTGCGTACCAACGCCCTATGGTGCTCAAATGAGGTGCTTCCCTCCCAAAAACATTTTGAAGACGAGCAGTGCAGTGCAGTCTTGCGGAGCCAGTGAACTTTTAAAATCATAAAAAATCATGGCCCTAAAATCTTTCCGCGTTAATTCCATTTTTGCGACGGACGATGAACTTCAACTTGTGACAAAAAACAATTGACACGCGATTTCCCACCAATTTTTTTAATCAATAATTGAGTTTCTTATGTTTAAAAAAAAAACATTCGAAATTCAAACATTTATGAGCGGCCAGGAGCGCAGAACTTTCAGTGTGCCTTAAATAAATCCTTCAAAACAATTGACAAACTTTGTCTTCTACTTACGTTACTAATACTACTTATACGTTTTTGAATATCGCACACTTAGATCTAAAGAGGTATTAACTCAAGAAAGCACTTTGTTTAGAAAAGGCGGAAAACTAATTACTGTTCTGTATACACTTATGCTTTTTATATGCAACTAGAAGAAAGATAATTTAGGAATCTTGTGTTTTAATCATGTTTTGGGGCTGAAAATTGGATTTCTGTACTTATTTCCCTATTGCTTAACAACGTATGTATATTTGTTTTATTATTTTGAGTTGAGTGACTTTAGTGTCTAGCGTCGAGCAGTGGTGATATTTTTAAATCTGTTTTATTAGTCGGTAGGTATTGAGATAAGAAATTCGATGGTGTGCATAACACGAAAATTGATTTCTTTTAGTTAGCTCCCCTTAGATCTAGGTGTGCGATAAGACTTAAACCTCTAAGACTTTCGGGTTTATAGTATCAATAAGTAACGTTCCCACACCTAAATAATATATAAGAGGAAACTTCATGCCTTACTATGTTCGAGAGCACGTGTTGCCAAGATGCCAGTAGTAGCGGTAGATAAGACGAGTCCCTACCCACTAATATCATACAAACTAGTTTAACGCCATAAAAAAGTCTTTCCGCCTTATTACAAGACATAGACTGACGAATGTCTTGTCAATTTTAACCATCTAACAAATAATAAAAGTGATGGTTTAATCCTTTTGATAGCCACGTTTGGTAACGAGGCATTTTGGATTTCAGAATCAGATTAAAGAAAAAAACATATTCAGTCTAATCTTGTTAGACTTCCAGCAAACCCAATAATATATTTTTGAATAATAGATAAGCCTAAAAAGTAAAGAACAACTATATCATATAAACAATGAGGACTTAAAAATCGGAGAAGGCCTTATGACGTAATTATATAAAGAGGGAGAGGTACCTCAATTTACTAATTATAAAGGTCAAATTTGCATTGATTGTCAAAGAATATACACAAGTATGAACCATTGCTAACTTGTATATAAATCACAGTGTGTGGGATGTGATGTACTACTTAGCGAGAGCTTTACAACATCGAATGATGTCATATTCTTTGCCGTCAATTTTAGCAGTCAACTGTAATTTTATATTTTGGCATAGTCAGTCAGTGTTAAACGGTTTGTTGAGTGGTACGAGTATAATACCCGCACTTGTGTGTCATCGAAAAGTGGCAGAGAAATAACCTACTGTAAAAATGCAACTTCCGCTTGGTCTCCAACAACCTCATGTTTTAGGTTACTCCAGCCACGAATACTCCTGGTACGAGAAAAAAATTACGAAAATATGTAAATAATCAAACAACTTGACAGAACCGGCACGTCGTCTCTGGATTACGTAGAAGGCGATAAAGAAGGTGTGACAGGAAGAAACCCTCTGTAAATTTTTTTACGAATGTGTTTGCCACTGTTTCTAACTGCGGCGTAAAGCTTCTGGCACAGATCACCACTGATGCAGATACATGACCGGTAACTGACATGATCGCTGCTGCTTAAAGCCTTCCATCAAAAAAGTCTGTGCAAAAATAACCATGATAAGATAAGACAAGAGGTATAAGAGGGCAAAAGCTAAAGACTTTATACCTAATTCAACGCGGATGTACGCCATATATTTAGTAACTAGCTATACTTTGCAAGCTGCAATGCATAGCTGGTTACTAAACGTATGAGTAAAATTACAACAGCGTAACGATGTTGTTCTTTTTGCTAGTTTTTACGAGCTACACTCGTAATCGTGTACCAGAAATACACGTATCTCTATCAGCGAAGATAAGCAAAAGTAAGTTCTAATAACTAATCGTGCTCTAAACTTATCAGACTTGAACATTTCAGCAATAGTTGGGTCGTTGCACCGTCACATAACCCGGTTATAGGACCCTGTTCCTGTATGGCCGTGAGTATTAGTGATCCCAATTAAAATGTAGTAGATCACCGGGACTATGCTTTAACATTGCTCTGTCAATAAATAGGTATCCATAATTATCAACGCAATTGTATACAAAGGTGGGGCAAACCGTTTCGCCTTCATTGACAAAGTTTAAAATATCTATACTCGAAAGAGATAGGTTATACTTAAACAAAGGTATAAAAACGTACATGGCGTACGGACGTAAACTTTTTTTCATAAAAACATATTTTTCTACCATCAAATAAAACTCCAAAACTATGTATTCATTGAACGATAATGAGCGAAAAAATTGTTTAAAAAAGTTTATAAACGTTTATTGTTAAAATTGACTTTAGATAAGATAGGTACATAACGCTGACTGCTTCTCTATTACTAAACAAACACAAATTAACCCACAATACAGAGCTCGCAATTATCTTATTTAATGAAATCACCTCATTTAATAAAATAGTTGAAAACATGAATTACAAAATTAAGAGGTAAATTCTTATAGATACTACTACTACCATACTAGACGAATTACTATAAATGTTGTTGGATGTAGGAAAGAACAAAAACATTCATAGGTATATGTGCATACGTAAATGCGTACGTGAGCATACGCTCACGCCTTTCTGCCTTGGACCTTGACTGACTTGGTTCTATCCTTACATTCATCACGAGCTTCTTTTACTGTCATTACAATTCCTTTCATACAAGCCCGTCATCGCCCGCTCGCCGCGACGAATGTTGGTCGCCGCGACGATGAATTGGCGCCGCGACAATGAAATGGCCCTGCGACGACGAATTGGCGCCGCGACGGTGGATATCCGAAGCGCCGTGAAAATAGCACCACGACGGTGAATTGTCGATCGTTACCAGCCATTCCACTAACGTTCGCTTTATATACTAAAAAAACAATTAAAAAAACATTCTTTAAATTATGGAGAAATTTAACTTAGTTAAAAAATATTTCGAGACGAGAACGTGCAATTTAAGAGTTTGTTTAATTATTTGTTTACATTTACTTTCGAGTGTAAGTATATTTACACAATTACGTTTGTACTCAAATAATCTGTAACGATCCAATAATGCCGCCTTAATATATTGGCATCGTACGATAAATTTGATGATAAAAACCGTATAACATGCGATAGTAAGTAACTGATATTTTTTTATTCATAGATAAAACAGGTCGCCCAAGCGGAGTTTAACAGAATTATTCATGAAGCTTCTTAAAAATATATTAAGTAATATTTAGAAGGCACCTTCATGTCTTGTGCAATATATATTGTATAATACAGAGTGTTTCTGTACGAGAAGGATGACGCCATGTAAAATATACATATTTTTTTTTTTTAATGAAAGTGGGGCGAGTTTTTTTATTTTAAATATTTACAGAAAAATGCTTATTGCAAAAGTGACAAAAAAATACACTTTCGTTGACCAGTCCTGTCAATTACAGTTTTACAATAAAAATAAGGTCGAAAACATGATCAAGAATTTAATCAATTAATGAGAAATAAGAGCAAAGTAATCATCGTTCTTACTTAAAACCTTTAGAACAGTTTATCTAAACTGCGCTGAACTCTTCTACGTAGAATTAGGTGTCTCAGTCCTGTAAAGCAGGTAAATGAAAAATAGAATTGATGAATGTTGGTCCTAAGCGCTGGCATCGTGATTATTTTTCTCGCGTTCTTGCTTATACTCGTTCATTGCGATTCTTGCGAACCCTTAAGTAACAACACCTACAAGCGATGCTATTCCGGCTTTAACCAACCAATTGCGTGCTGAAACTTTAAGCGCTAGGACTCACACTAGGGCAACGGTAATAATGTCGTTTGGAGAGTATAAGTTTTGCGAAAACTTAACTTAAACTCTCCGAACGACGTTTACCCGTATTTTAGTATGTAAATAATTACGTTTCGCCTCCCTGTTACAAGGTGAAAAATAGTTAAAACAGAAATGTAAAATTTAGGATCAACCTGTATGTATAATATATAAATGTAATCAGGAATATTCAAGTGTTATATTATGTAGTTAACTCGGCTAAAACTTGACACACATAGCAGTATCCCATAGCTAAGCATGAATCCTGGGTAGGGGGTCATGGAGAGTCATAATCCTCTCTCCCATACTGGTAAATTCACCACAGCTAGCCTAGTCTAGTGGGTAGACTGCGCAAACCTTATAGAACAACTAGCTGTGCCCGCGACTTCGTCCGCGTGGAATAGTGTATTTATATCGAATCCTAACAAAAAAAGTTTCAAGCTTCTAGCTCTAAATATGACGATACTTTCATACAACTTTTTATCCCCACCTTTCAACCCCTTACACCCCTTTTTTCGCATTAAAGTAGCCTATGTCCTTTCTCAGGCTCTAGACTACCTGTGTACCAAATTTTATTTAAATCGGTTCAGTAGTTTTGGCGTGAAAGGGCGACAGACAGACAGGGTTACTTTCGCATTTATAATATTAGTAAGGATAAACTCTCTGATATGCAGGTTTCAGAATGTTGTCCTTCAACATAAAAGAAAGTGATATTATGTTGTTTATTTTTGAAGTGATAAACTTCTTGTGAGAGTTTACCTTTGTTACGTAACGCGTTACGGCGCCAGTCTGTCTGACTTCCCTTTCTGTCACGCATACGGCAGCGGTAGGCAGGCTCCTCCTCTCTCACTCTAACCCACAGCGCTAGCCGTATTAGTTTAACTTATCACTTCTGTCGGGCGTCGAGAGACGCACACTTTTTTAATACAAAAAACCGCATTAGGAATATTCTCGTGTCGCGGGGGGCTTCACAAACATTGAAACAAAGGACACAAAGAACATCCAGACTCGGGACAACCATTTTTGGATCACACAAATTTTTGTCCCGTGTATGATTTGAGCCCACAACATTCGACGCGGCGTAGTGACGAGGTGACCACTTAAAACATTGCGTCAGTCATTTTTATATTAAAGAATCCTAATAATGTGGGTAAAACATTACTAGTGATCTTGTTAACCCTTTCAACTAACGGCGGTTGTGCACTGTGTGGGGTTCGAACCGGTAACCACTTAATAGCAACTTCGATGCCTTGGCCAATACAGTACTGACGCTTTTAATTTATTTCTAATCACACATTAACTTCGAAACGACCGAACTCAACCTTTACCGATGTGAGTAGCCAAAACCCAAAGTTTAGGCAGCTTCGTTGTAACTGGTTAGACAATGCGGAGGTTGGGAACTCCGACTGGGAACTTACGACATTTGAAATAGTGGCAGTCGGTTAGTTGACTACTGCGAATAATGCTTTGGTTATAATAATTTTGATTTTTTTATATTATAGGGGGCAAACGAGCAGACGGATCACCTGATGGTAAGTGACTACCGTCGCCCATGGACACCTACAACTCAAGAGTCACAAGTGCGTTGCCGGCCTTTGAGATGGGTGTACGCTCTTTTCTTGAAGGTTTGAAGGTCGTATCGGTCCGGAAATAGCGCAGGCGACAATTTGTTCCAGAGATTGGTTTTGATTAATTAAAGAAATTCTATAAAAGTTATGACGTAGAGGCCCAACGTTGCTACAAGCAGGCGGCAGCACGGGACCCTTTCAGTCCAACTGACGCATGTACTTTACGGGTACACCGTCCCGTTTCGCCACTTGCGACGGCAGCGGCAGCCGCGGGTTCTCATTATTAGTTGGGGTCCGGTCCGTCTCTTGCTACCGGCCATCCTCCGTTCTTTAGTTGGTAACGACAATAAGAAGACTATCTTGCATAAGAAGTTGGGAACTACTGAAAGAATAATCACTACATATTATAAAACAAAGTCCCCCGCCGCGTCTGTCTCTCTGTCTGTCTTTCTGTCTGCCTGTCTGTCTGTCTGTCTGTCTGTTCGCAATAAACTGAAAAACTACTGAACGGATTTTCATGCGGTTTTCACTAATAGACAGAGTGATTTATGAGGAAGGTTTAAGTGTATAATTTATACCCGTGCGAAGCCGGGGCGGGTTGCTAGTATTTTATATTTGGAAATACAGTTTACTGAGGATATACAAAGAAAAGATATATGTATAAAACGATTAGGCTACCAACTGTAGGTACTACTGACATGACATTTCTCTACTATTTTAGATGGCAATTTAGCTAATAGCTTGCCAGTGGTAAGTGACCACAATTGATTATATACATCAGAGGTATCCAAAGCTCGTTCTTGATTTTATACCTTTTTCCAAAAAAAGTAGCGTTTCCTTTCAAGGGGAGAAATACATCACTGAACACGTACATACTGTGTTTTTGGGGGTTAAAGGTAAGTAAGTGTATTAGGTATTAAAAAGTTGGGCCTTGCGCAATAACATACGAGAACGATAGCTAGCGACTTCCTATTCCTAATGATTAATTTAACCAGAAATGATATATTTGTGGCATTCCATCTTAAATCACCTGCAACGGATGCCATATGATTAGGGGCCATCCATAAATTACCTCACACGTTAAGGCCCCCCCCCCCTTAAAGGGGTCAACGAAGTGAGACAAGGGACCTGTAAACGAAAAACTACATACGCTACTACATTTTTACAAAAAAATAGTAATTTTTAGAACTGCTCTTTTCAGTTCTGGGTGTAAAATTGTATTTTCAAAATATGTGACGTCTCACCCTGGAGGGGGGGTTCCACAAATGTGACCGCCTGTGACAAAGACAGGGGGGGGTCCAAAAGGCATGAAATTCGTGTGACGTAATTTATGAATGGCCATGGTATAAATAATTCCCGTCCTTTAAAACAATTACTTTATTTAGCAAAGTTAGCTTTTACAAAAGAAAGTTCCTAACTTGTAAGCACTCTGTCTATAAAACAGGAACTTTCTTTTTGTATTAACTAAACCACAGGATCATGCAAACCTAACAGGTGTCTTTGGGGGATCGAATGATGGCAAATGAAATTATTTCGCACCTCAAATTTGAGGACTGGTACAGACAACAAATAAAATAAATATAAAAGCATATGTTTAAAGAAAAATCGTTCACAACTATACATGAATTTATATTGCGACACTGACGTATAGCGATGTGCACTTAGGCAGTTTTGACAACGAAGAAGCATTTATTATTTTCTTTATATTTACATTTTAGTTTCTAACGTTGTAATTGATAGGTAGGTAACCTAATACTTTAAAATGATCGTGCCAACTGCCAATGGTGTAACACAGGAGCAAGATATATTAAATATTAAAATTTCTGGTCTAAATTAGGTCATCTTTATTATTAATACTAGTTTTAGATAACGCATTTTATCTTTAAAATACGTATATTATGTTATTATGAACTACAAAACAAATCATTAGGTATGATTCTAACACGTTATCTTTTTTATTACTTTTTAAACATATTCTTATATTGACCCAGTTTTGATGGTTATCTTGACGAAAATTTGAAGAATTGAAATAAAAAAAATTGTAACGTAGTTAAATTTTTATTTAGTGTTCTGTACTGAAATGTTAAAACGAAAAATACATAAGTATTCCCTTTTGGCTATTTATCAGTTAACCGTCTGTTTCTTTTATAAATGTGTTGTATTACCAAAGATCATTAGACTCAAACATAGTCACAATACATTTATGAAGCGAGAAAAATGTTGGCTTTGTACCTGAGGATACTACTTCTTCTCCATTTTCACAATTATTTTTTATATAATCTTATATTATAACTCACCGATTTGTTAAAAACTTATTAAAAGCGACTAGTGTGAAATTTTTAAATAGTATTTTTTTTTGTAATTTTATAACATGCTGGCGTGAATTTGTCGTCATAGTAACATCTTTTAAAAAATAGTTAAAATATGTAATGACCTATGACAAAGTCAAATATCCTACTTGAAGTGTCAGTGTATATTTTCTTTTAAATTTATTTTTTATTATAATTGCCCTACCAAAAATACAAATATATATTTTTTTTATATTTGTGTGTATTTAATTATATTCCATTTAATTTAGAATACAAATTAAATGTTGAGAAATATTTATTACTGAATAATAGTTTTCTACAAATTGAATACAAAAACAAACTGAACCAAAAATTGATTTTCCGACTGTACTCAAGGCCCTTGAGCACAAATTGTCCCTGCGCCCGGAGTCATGTATGGCAAATTGATCACAGCTGCTACACGAATGAAAATTAACAATAAACGTAGACACGTTATTATTTTCCTGTTTACTACAGTCGCTTTAACGAATGTACGAAGAACACAATTATAGCGAAGTTATCACGATTTGTATAAGTACTTAGTATATTCCTGCAGCTATGCATACGCAACGCATAAATACATTGAGAATGCTTTACTGCGATTTGTCCAGGCCACTGTGGTTGTTTGTAAATAAATATGTGTTGCATTGGATTGCCAGTTGCTACTGAATAGATGGTCTTACTATATAGTAGGTATCAAGGGTCACACGTACTCTTTAAAAGTACTAAACTATTTGTGTTTTCAAACGACGACGTTCTCTAAGACTAATGTTCTAGTGCAAAGAAATGGCCGAGTCTCGTAAGGTGTGACAAGCTCACGTTCTTTTTCACATAAGTCTTTAATTTATTGGGTATACTAACTGAAAGGTGGTATCTCAATGCGGTGGCAAACAAATTAATGTGGAACCGCAGAATACATAATAGTACCAGGTGGAACCTTTAGTTTGTTGGCCACAAACTAATTAAGCCCAAAAAATGACGTATCCCTTAATTTCTGAATAGTCTGCTGATGAGGGATAGTCCTGGTGAACAAAGAGATCTATTCACACTTAGAAGCATATATCAAGACTCGGAAATATTAAGATCCGTCACCGTGTCGGGTTGCTCTTTGTTTTCTGCTAGACATAAATCTAAATTATTATTCTTTAGGAAAAAAGTAAAGTAAGTAATTTAAGCAAAATTTTTAAGCAGTATCTTCTATACAAAAGTGCTAAATATACACTAGTAGTGCTAAAAATAACAAATTATTCTATGGTTTGAGCTTCAGGATTTACTTTAAAAATGCGGTGGCTAAACAAATTAGGAATTAAACGATCATTTAACTCCAGTCCTTATGTAGGTGTTAACAAATGGATATCTTAAAAGATCATGTTAAAAAATTTAAATGAGGCTTTAATTTATTCATATATTATATCAATCGTGATAACATTCGTACGGACCGGTTCGTCGTGGGTTTTCTTAATTGCGATGTACGAGAAATTGCAGCCTAACAAACGTAAAATGATAATTTTATGGAAACCAAACCAGCGCGCCATGTGAATACCGCGCTTTCATTCATACGCAAATGGACGGACTGTCTTGAATTTCAACATGTGCTGCTTGGAAACCTTGGTGGTAAGTAAATGGAGTAAATTGTAGACTAATTTGTTAGCTAACGTAAAGTAAGATTTTGTTTCCATTGATTGATTTAAATTGGAGACGTACACAATTTCCTCATTCCTAATTATACAAAACGTACGTTCGAGCACAATTTTTTTTCGCGTCTTGTCGCCTCGTATAGGAATTGTATAAGAGATATAAGTTTGGTTTATAACTTGGTAAACATGACATAGGCCGATGGCCACAACTTATGACGTAATATTAATGCGATAACCCTCGCTAGCGTGTGTGTGTGAATGAGACTTTTGGTATAGCAAAGTCATTGTAAAGGTTAGTGAGGTCTCATGGAAACTATAACTTATACAAAAGCACGGTAAGCAATGCTATCTAGAATCTAAATAAGTCCGAAATCGTTTTATGAAAAGATAAATAAGAATTTGTTTTAACCTTTTACAGGGTTGGTTACGAGTATATTCAGGTAAAAAAAATAAATCGGTAAATTCTTACTTAGTATAAATTTCAATCACTTTGAGGTAGACCAATATCATACTGTATGTGTCAAAACGCAGACTTGTGTCCTTTTGGCCTCTTCACATTGATAAATAAGCCATCCGCTTCGCAGAGCGGTGTTCTAATACAGGCTCAGTTTCAATAGACGGATTAATGAGTTAACGTTCTTAGCGACTAAAGGAAGTCTATGTATTCAAGTGGACCCACAGTCAAGAGTTAATATCACAATATAACACGAACATAAAGAGAATTAAGACCTATTACGGGTCATTAAAAGCAATTTAATTTCTTAACTATGGTCATATCTCTCTCGACGAAGGAAAGTTGAACTAATAAACGATATATTTATAGTGGTGTATTAAGTTTTTTCTCCTGCCTCGGTCGGTAAGCTTACGAGGAGGGTTCATTATTAAAAATAAAAAATAATGCATTGAATTAGCCGACCAGTCTCAGTATTACATAGCACCTTGTGACTCGTATTTGTTAGTCATTTGGTTTTTTATTTTACGTCTTACTACGTCTGCAGTAGAATGACCTTTTTCATTATTACGTCATCCTTATTCGTGTTGTTAAGATAATGACATTTAAATATATTGTTCCGTTTTACCAATTATGAATATTGTGATAAATTGCTTATTTGTTGTACATAGACAATCCAAATATTTTAATACATCTGCCTTGCTTTCTAAAACTTTATAAAGAATGCAATTCTACTAGATTGTATTCTTGAAGATCGCTCATTAATAATACATATATGTAAATTATTGACATGGCGAATGTTTTACATTTATAAAGTTCATATGTAAGTCATTCAATATAATCAGTAATAATACTTGGATGTTAGTCAATACAATCTTAATAAGTAAATCACTGAAAAAGAACTTATTAAGATCTTAATCTGCGTTCCATTTATTGGAGAAATTCATTTCAATCGCATGAATTTCTAAAATTACACCGTATCTAGAAAAACAACAAAATGAAGTACTTGTTTGTACAGATAAAAAGTGTTTTTATTGCTCTTTTGTTTCATATCGTATACTGACGTATTAAGTAGGTATAAAGATATATTCAAAGCAATTAATTTATTGGTCATCATCACCTACCTTTTAGAAAAACTGCAAAGTAGTCAATATAGCTTTCTTATTCTTGCTAACTTTCTTCGGATTGTTTAGAACTTATAATAGACTTTGAACGCTTTGCTTGCGTAAAAGTTATTATTCTATCCCTCGTTAAAAGTATTTTTTTTCTGGATAAAAGGACGAAAATCTTATGGAATGCAATCTACAAGGCGGTGTTCATTAAGAGAATGAAGAAGAGAACGAAATAGACCATTACCTACTTATTTCTCTTCATTCACCATGGGGTCATTACCCTACTATGTAAGACTAGGAAAACATAGGAATGGAGAATAAATCACTGCTTACAGTCACCGTAGGTATTAAGTAATGTCTATTATATAACACAAATCAGCTGTCGTCAATCATTACGTTATTTTGTAAATTAATCTTTAACGTTTATATTAATAATTTGCTCACTTTCATTTATATAGTTGAGATGATGCAAAGTGAGCGTCTGTCATGATATGAATATTATCCTGAATTTAGATGAAGTCAATAGGTATTTTAAGGAGACTTTAAAGTGTGGCAGTTAAAAAAAAAACATTAATATTATTAATTATATTCTACCGAGCCTAAATAACTTTAAGTAAATGTATTTTGATATTACAATTACAATACAATTTGCTTTTTAGTGCGGGGTTTTTACACTTCTTTATTATTTGCAAATAGGCTTACAGCCAGGTTCTAAAGTTCAGTATGACGTAATTATATGATCAGATGATGTTTTATTAATAACTAGCTGACCCAACATATGTAATCCTGTCTTAACTATGAATATTGAATTCGAAGTGGCATAATTAATTTCCAAAAACATAGTGTTTATTCTTCTAGTGCTTTATGATAATTCAACATTTTTATTTTCTGGCGTGTTCTTCTTTATAACCATGTATACCTTGTGTTAGTCTATCAAAACTCACCAAAACTCCATATCAAATTGAACTTTTAATATTAGGCTTGATTGCTCTGAACTAACCGCGATGAACAAATACTTCTCAAAAAACTCACTGTCCAAATTTTCATAAATTTTCCGATTGAATCGACTGTGAAATGTGCACTAAGAAATGATAAATTAATTATTTTATCAATATAATTCCGACCGAGGCATCTGTTTTAAACGATATCTGCAGTGCGCATTCTGTCAACCGCGCCAACTGTCAAACGTCTGACAGTTATGTCAAAAACGCTAAGATTACATTAGAAAAGTTGATATGGTTGTTAAGTTTTCTTAAATTTTCTAATTTGCCGCGCAACTTTCTTTATTTTTTTTTCATAAGAACCTTCTCCTGACAATAACAAACAAAAAAAAAGAATTAGCGAAATCGGTCCAGCCGTTCACGCGTGATGCCGTGACCAAGATAATAAGGGATTCATTTTTATATACATATATGACATGTTGTTGACCTTTCAAGCGTTAATAAGCTTACTGTTGTCTGATGTATGTTTTATGATCTTGTATATCTACCTTTATAAATGTTTATTACGATTAGATTTAAAAAAAACTGACGTCGATTTCTTCTAGACAACCTTTTTGTCTTCTATCTTTTTTAAATTTTCGAATTTGGCTCCTAAAAATAGTTCTAAATTAATTTATTTCCGTCGCTCATCTGTGTTTGGGTCTTAGGAATCGATATGTGTACCAAATTTCAACTTAATCGGTTCAGTAGATTCGGAACAAATTGGCAGTGACAGACGGACAGACAGACACATGAGTGATCCTATAAGGGTTTCATTGTTTCATTCACACGTACGGAACCCTAAAATCCAGACAAAATTATATGGGTTCGTTTTTTGCCACTTCCCAGGAAAATAGTACGTTACATTGTTTTTTCTTTATTACTTTTTAAAGGTAGTGCATTGATTGTTTAACTGTCCTTTGTGTTACTCTAACGGTTCAACTATTGGCCACGTAGACCAAAACTAGACAAGACAATGACAGCACCTGTACTGCTATTTGTTATTCACAATGCATCAAAACAGTTTTATAATAAAATCATGACTTTTGTTGTTACTTGAAAATAATATTCAATGAATAGTTTATAACGGTATATAATGTACATAAGTATTTTTCTAAGAACGTGATTTAATTTTAAATGCGGCAATATTAAATTATTAAGTTGTAAAATTAGCAATTTCTGGTGAAAAACTCTGCCGTGTCTGTCTTCGAACGGTGGACTTGCCTTCAGACCATTTGGCCTAGTATTTCATCATCAAATATATTCAAGGTGAAGGAAAAGAAGGATTCAAAGGTAATAATAATGGATAAATGGCTCGAGAGCCACGGGCGTTAATAAAATGTGCAATAACATTCGACGAATTGGAAACGCGAACATTCCAGTCAAATTAATGCTAGCATTCCGTGTTTCTGCTCGTGAATCACCAGAACGTCTGAAGACTTCTGTGTTCCTGAGATGTTTAAGGTCTTAGAGCTGTTATTTGGGAGCTTTTTTTTTCTATGCCAAGAGCAGCAACTTTTTATTTAGCTACAAACCTACGATTATCGTTTACCATGTGACAGGCAGAATATGTATTTCTTTGCTGTTTATGTTGTATATAAAAGCAAACACTTTGCGCTATGTTATCTATGTATTGACTTTATCGAAGACGTTCACTTCCTCAGTGATTACTCATGGCGGTTTATTAATATTATTGTTCACACACTATTCACCAGAACTTAAAATAACCCTTTTTTTTCTAAGTCACGTTGAATGGCTTAAATTGATTTAAGATCGCACAATATTGCCTTTAACCTTTTTGTATGATTACGGATGTCGCAAAAAGTATCAACATGTTTTTAATACGGTGTTGAGTCACATACGTCTATGAATCTTTGACTGTTCCTTAAATTTTTGTTAAATACCTATAAATAGGATACACAAGTCCCTGTAATGGCCTTCCTTACAAAGATTTAAGTATTTACATCGATACTACCGAATTATCCGTATTATTACCGTGACGTTTCAGCTATAGCCGAAAAATGGTAAAACTATGCTTCAGAAATGCAAAGAAGGCATAAAATGTGATACTTTCGATTAGAATAATATATTTATACTTAATAGCTTTAATTTTTTAAAGTATAATAACGTCACTGTTATAAACGATACTTTAAAGAGTTAGTTAATTTTTAAATACGTAGTTGCGTAGGTACCTTTGATACCGTTGTATCAAATTATTACAACATAATATATATTCATAGAAACATTTATTGTATGGTCTGGTATATTATTGCGATGGTATATTACATGCATGCATATCGAGTGCCACTATTTAACGCGATTTTGTAAGAGGTCGTGTATCTTTGGTAAATTTGACCTAAGAACACAGGTATTATAATAATCAAAAGGTTTAACTCTCCGTTCATGATCAAGGTTTTAATAAATAGGTACATACATATATATATATAACACACGCACTAAAATATATATCATTATAAGCGTTATTTTCGTACTCACTATACATTTACTGTAAATACCAAATATAATATAATGTAAAAACTATAAGCTTGTGTAACGTTTTCGATCAATAGATCAAAGTGATAAGGTTAAAGAACGAATGAATAAATAAAAACTATAAATTTATATTCAGGGACGTCTTACACATTGCGACCTAGAACCAAACTAAGCTTAGCTTACTTTGGTTGGCCTTTTTTATACATACATGTTATCGCCACATCAAAAACTCTATTTTATTTTATTAAAAATATAGGCAAACTAAACAGTTCACTATTTAATAAAAATGGGTTCCCAGACAATATTATGACTAGTTGTACCGGTAACGCTACAACTATTGCAATGTTATTGGTCGGTTGACAATAGTGGGGTTTTAAAAGGCTAGGCATGCATTATGAGTTAATAACAATCACTTGAGTGCGGATTGAGGTACGAACAACATAGCAGTTACTGTTATTTCATGATTTTGATTGTTTATAGCAATAGTGGTTAGATTGTTACTAACATACATAGTACACTAGCTGTTCTTCGCAGTTTCACCTTCGTTTATGGTCACTGCTCCGCTCCTAAGGGTCATGGCGTGATGTGACAAAGCCTTGATCTTCCTCCATAAATACTCTTTTCAATACAAAAATTAAATTTTGGAATCCGACTGGCAGTTTCAGAGATGAGCGCGTGTAAACAAAAAATCGCACAAAAAACTCTTCAGCTTAATTATATATAGTCTGATAAATCTATATTCAAGTGGAGGGGCTCGTGGCTGAGTGGCAACCGGTTAGGTTAGCACATTACAAAGTAATACTAGCCAGGTAAGTCTAGGATGGGTGACCATTCTTAACACATTGAGACCCCTCCGTGCCTCGGAGAGCACGTTAAACCGTCGGTCCCGGGTACCATACATACATCTGTGGCATTCGTTACGGGTATTTGTCAGCCTCCTGGTCAGTCTTCTTGTCAGCATTTAATTGTTTTTTATTACTATTTCATTGTGTTCAATGACTAATTATTCTGTCTGTGATATTTCAGTATGAAATGGTGAAATATCTTTTTCTTTCTTACGAGATGATTTTCTTCATGTAACCTTCTAAGGACCTTTCTTGAAAAGTCACTCAAGATCATAGGCACAGGCTTATTTATTGCACATTACTTAACACGTTTTAACGATTATGATATCAATTTTTATTAGCAAATAGATATAGGAAAAGTTTAAGCTGATAGCTATAATCTTAAAATACTCAATATCTATTGATATGATATGGATAGGAATATATCCATAAAATAGTATTGTAGTATCTGTCTTATTCTAGAAGTAGTATTACAAAATAAACTTGACTAATTTTCAAATAATAGGCCTTGTGGATTTTTCCTATTTTTTGCATTTGCAGGTTACGATTTTTCTGTAGGCGTTTATGTCTCATAGGTTATTAGGCCAGAGTTTAGAACATAATTCGAAGTATGTAAATCGTAGTTAACTAGATTGAAGAGGAAATTACAGTGCCAATGTTGCCCGTTCATGGCGCCATAGTTCTATGACATAGTAAACCGTCGTTTGATGTCTTTTAAAAATACTAGTAACAGAGCTACAGTTTGTTTATTAGTTTGAACGCATTCATGACAGTTTATACAGTCTGAATTGTAAAGTACCTTTTGCGTTAGATTGCCTTTTCAATGAGAAGGGTTATTCTTTATAACATCACGCTGTGACATTTGGAGAGCATCAACAGAGCACTATACATAAATGCAAAACTGTGTCGTTCGTCATCTCGTCCCAAAACAAACTCGGCCCATTGGGATGAGTTAGCGAATTTATATTTTTTTCATTCGTCATCTCCCAGTTTGTCCCAGTCTCCACGTTAGTCCCATTTTTGAAACTCTTTAAAATTTTAGCTTATTTAGTACAATCAAGAAGAAAACTTTTCGAAGTATTAAAATAAAATACAAGAATTGAGATAATCAACAATAATATAATATTAATAAAAAATATTCTGTGCTTTAATTCATGCTTTATATACACCATAGCAACTACTGACGCTTTTTCAAATTTGATAGTGTTAATATATTCCTGTATTACCTTTAGTTCCTATAAAACTTAACAAAACGAAGAATGGGCCGAGATGACGAATGAAAATAATAATAATTTTGAAATTCGTCAAGTCGTCCCAATGGGTCGAATAAAGTCGAATTTGTTTTGTGACGAGATGACGAACGACCCGCGGGAACGAAACGAAAACTTAAGGGATTAAATTATATTATTTCCTAGAAATGTAAGCTACGAAAGTTATAATAAATATGCATGCATCTCATTCTCATCACATCGTGTAACATATAGACAATACGAATAGTAAGTAAAACGCATATATATTACGCATATAATGTAATAGTAATAATAAACATTGTAAGTATTTCCACTGTATTTTCCTGTTGTTTACTGTTACTGTATGGGCAGACTTGGCTCTGGCGATCATATCGGTTGAATACGCTAATACACTTAGCCTCGTGTAAAATAAGTAAAAATAGGTAGATAAGGTATGTACATGAACGACGTTTTATGACGATCAGTGGTTTAAAAAGCGACGCTAACTGACACTATTTTAAATGTCACAATGTCATCATAGCCTTAAAAGTGAACTAAGTCAATTAGCCCAGTTTTACTGTAAAACTTCTACTTATTACACCATTTAATTAAACTAAAGTCCCATTAAATATCAACCCTATTCAACCATCCACATTGACAGGGCGGGTGGAGGCTTCGTTCTTAAGGTATACCTGGGTCCCCTGCAACCTATTGCACCTTGTGACGGAACACCGTGTGGTTTTACTCGGTTCGATTCCGACATACCACTTCACCATTAGCTCCGGTGAGGTGATGACCAGTGGGGGCTTCCACACTAAAAAAAAGGCCGGGAGGAAAAATATAGTTTTGAAATAAAGCTTGAGTTTACAAATAAAATGTTACATATTTAAATTTCACGAAAAACTCCGATGATGTATTTATATATTTCATTATATGCATTTTTGATATGCATGTATTTCTTACTCGATATCTAAGGTTTACAAGTCAATTTATATACCATTTTTTAATCACAATTTCTAAATAATCGTTTAACCCAGACTTGTTTTTATTACGCAGTTCACTAATTTGTAACATGACGTGTTCAATGCCCGCTTTGTTCATCAAAACTGACTCATTAAGATTTATTATGCCGTTTATAATCCTCAATATTAACACATTTCCTGAAACAGTTTCAAAACATGATTAATTTATTTATTTAGCTGCAACTAGTTATTCTGTGTGTTTTGTCTGCGTGAGTGCATTGGAGTTAAATAAAGTGTAAATACATACTTCGAATCGATAAGAAACTTAATTTATATACGAACTGTTTAAGACAAGAATTCAAACATTAAGTAGTGAGTAAGAAAAATACAAACTACTCTATAGAAAATGAAAAAATACATAATATTCTATTTATTAAAATGTTATGCAGTTCGTTGGTATGCGTTTAACTTGATAACGGCTGGACGAATTTGGCTATTGTTTCCCCATAAATGTTAGTAACTACTTATTCAGTAATCTGTGGTAATAGTCCAAAAAAGATTTTTAGTTAAAGAAAACTTGGAAAAGTTGTCCGAAAAATAGGCAAACTCAAGAAAAATTTGAAGTGCTTTTTTTGCCAGGACCACGTGTGTCGGGTCAGTTTGTAATTAATAAATTAGAAAACAAATTAAAAACACAGTACGAAAATGTATATATAATTATTTACATATATGTAGATAGTATTATAAAAAATAATATTGATAATTTAGTATCGTTATGTAGTCTATATATAGTTGAGCGAGTTTTAATCAACGTTTGAAAGGAATATTATGTTATTTATCTTCAACAAAAACTACTCTTTTTACACGCGCACACGCACACGCAAACGCACACGCACACACACACACACACACACACACACACACACACACACACACACACACACACACACACACACACACACACACCCACACACACACACACACACACACACAAAAAGGCTAACTTTATGTCAGTTACTTAAAGTAAGTTTAGTTTTTTGATTGTATACTAGCAACCCACCTCGGCATCAAAGCAAGCATAACAAAGACATCTTCAACAATTATTATCATATTTCAATCAATTTACACATAATTTTAACAAATTATACACCTAAACCTTCCTCATGAATCACTCGGTCTATTAGTGAAAACCGTATGAAAATCCGTTCATTAGTTTTTCAGTTTATCGTGAACAGACAGACAGACGCGACGGGGCACTTTATTTTATAATATGTGTGATACCACAGTACTTTAGGACACTTTAGCGCAAAGGCCAGTTGTTCATGTGCTTATGGCTTATCCAATGACAGGACGGACTTCGATCTACTACAGTCTCACTCCCGTTTTCCATTTTAATTACCCCAATTTACCTTGTTTCTTTGTCCCCTCTGAAGACGACTACATTCCCAAAGAGGTTTGGCGTCAGGCATCAAAGAAACAAGCCAAAACACATTTTGCAATGTTAAAAAAACATTTTGTTAAATTAAAAAAGAAATTACCTACTGTATTATTGCGCCGACCCCAAACAAAATTGGAAAAAGGACAGGAAGATGATAACTTTAGCATCCTACTAATATTCTATATGTGAAAGTTTGGATGGCTGGATGGATAGATGGATGTTTGTTACTCTTTCACGCAAAACCACTGAACCGATTGCGATGAAACTTGGTACATAGATAGCTGGAGACCTGGATTAACGCATAGGCTACTTTTTATCCCGAAATTCCCAAGGGATCGGGATTCACGTGGGTGAAACCGCGGTTCGCTGCTAGTATACATATACGTGGGAATCGAACTCATTTTCGAGACAATGTCAATTGGCGAGGGAACCACTTAAACTTACGCTTTATCCGTGGAATATTATTATACTCCATGTGACTCAGCTCAGGTACATCGGCGTTCACCATTTCTCTTTTATGTACGTACACTTAAGGTTTGACTCCATTATAATCATTTTAGTACCGGTTCCGTCCGCGTACAATGTATGTACACGTAATATTATACAGGCAGCAGATATTAACTATGCAATATGTAATAGCATATTACGATTGCATCGTGTAATGATACTAGTTTTGCAATAATAATCACCACTTACCTAACAGATTACAAAAATAATGTAACTATTTATCAATAATTTTACTGGCGTCATAAATTGCATTGTCACTAATATATTTGTTAATGTAATTAGGATAATCGCTAAGGAAGTATTGTTGAACCAACTGGCTTGTGTGGAAAGTGGGTTCAATTTGATGAAAGTACCAAGTTATCTTTTTAGATTTTTATAGCATTTTAGACGGGCTACACAAAACGGAACTAATCTAATAAGTAGATACTAAAATTCCTCTGTTCTCTTTACTACGTAAGTACGTTACGTGGACTCTTCACAATTTCTCGTAGGACGGGGCATCGTAACTGCAGTTGCTCATACGACTTAACAACACGATGAAGCAATTAAGTCTACTATTAACATAATGTAGATTCGTGTAGAACAAGCACCACCAAATGTCGGGATGACATTATAAAATTTGAATTTTATTTATTTAGCGCGAAGAGTAAACATCGAAACATTAGGAAATGGTATGCAGTATCTAAATAGAGACAGCACCTGTGTCACTTCATTTCTTTACGTAAACATAGGAGCCCTTTGATTACATCAAACACTAGTGAATGTATGGTAATGTGGTTGGACGTTTTTTTTTCTAAATGATACTAATCCCACCCACATATCCACTGCTGTGACTCATATACGCCAGGATACAACACGAAAACATCAAACATGACGCCTGACAAATATTAAGAAAACTTACTTGCTTTAGAAGTAAATTGCTTTGCAGAAACACCTAATGAAATTGACAGTAGTAGATCCGCATAGGGTGGTCCACACTTTAGGGTTACCACCCTAGACTTCACTCCACCCCTGTGAACTATTTAGCTTAATCTTAGTAGTAGGCTAACATTTATTTTGATTTGAAGTTAAGTTCAAACCTTGAAAACCAATTTTAAATTTGACTTCATGACCAAAATTTGCCAGTTTTTATGAGCAAAAATGCTAAAAGGCATTTTAGCAATATCTTTGAGATCAATATCGTTATACATGTACTACCCGGTCAAGAAAGTACCGGGAAAAGGTCAATAAAACACAAAATGTTAACCATTCTTCCAAATTTATTGTATCGCCTTCATAGTAGGCCCCTTCAGAAATAATATACTTACGCCAACGAATAATACAGTTATCAAAACATTTTTTAAATGCATTTTCCGGGATCGACTTAAGTTCTCGCCGCAAATTCTCTTTGATATCTTCTATCGACTGAAAACGGGTACCTCGAAGTGGTAATTTGAGTTTTGGAAAGAGAAAAAAGTCGGCCGGAGTCATATCCGGTGAATACGGTGCTTGTTCGATGGTATTTGTTAAGTTTTTGGTCAACAGTCGTACACAATGAATGGCCTGGCAAGAATTTTCTTTCCATAAATTTGGCCTTTTTTAACGAATTTGCTCTCTGAAACGCCATACAACGCTCAAATAATATTCTTTATTTACAGTCTAACCTTCTGGCAAGAATTCTGAGTGCACAATACCTCGATAGTCAAAAAAAAACAGTCAACATGACCTTGACCTTTGATCGACTTTAAGTATTTAATGTTTCTCTTTTATGTTGTAACTTGTTCTATGGTGTACAATAAAGAATATTGTATTGTAATTTTAACACTGTGCAAGTAAATTCAAAACCTATAGAGTACGGGAAGTACTCTATAGTATTATTGACCTAGAATCATGAAATTTGGTGAGAAGCCAGATATCAAAGCACAAGTAAAGGAAAAATCCGACAGAGCCTAATATGTTGTTATATTGAATAAAAATATACTTTTTGTGATTAGAAGCTTATACTTTCGGCCGGGATAATTGGCTCGTTGGTTTTCTTACAAAGTAGTAGTAAGAAGTAAAGTAAGGAAAAACCACCCAAAGCTTATCATAAGATGTATGATAAGTAGATGCTGTTACTAAGCAATTGTTTAAATTTGTATATAAAATCAAATAATGCACAGAATACATCAAAATTCGATGTCGCGGAGCGGGCTATGATGTTCCTCCAACACACAAGGAAGATTTTCCAAACATGTTAGCTAATTATGCAATATTAATAGCGAACCACGGTCTTAATAATAGTCTTGGGATAAGAAATGGCGCAATGCAGATTTAGTTTGCAAAGTCATTCAACTCGTCTTGATAGTGCTTAGTGTATTTACCACAAACACCATAGCTTGGAATTAAACATTAAGCATTATTCAACGTTATTAACTGCGCTTGGACAAACTGCTACCAGTGTTACCACAACAAAGACATGATATTATATTATGTTCAACTAAATTAATTATTAATTATTTCCATTATATATTAATAAATATGGTAAACAAAAAATGGAATTCTCATATCATTCTTGGTTAGTCTGCATTGGCCATATGTTCAGGTAGGCATGTAACAAAATGAGGACAATACGGATATTTACTCAAGTGCTAGCCATTTGTTGTACCACTTGTATATTGACTTAGTAATGAATTATGTGCTACAATAAAGTAAGAACACCAATACACGGACCATGTTGTTAATTGCTCATCAGCTAGTAAAAGGAAGAGGCGAATATGAATTAATCATGTATTGAAGAGGCAGTTTTTAATGTCTTTATTTTGTATAACTGAGGTCTCACAGGATAAGTCTAGCAGATGAGATTGAGTTTTCACAATGCGAGATACCCGTTCTTTTTTAAGCTCAACAAATGTAAAAACAATACTCGTATGAATTTTTACTTACATGAACTACTTTTCACGTTTAACCGACTTCAAAAAAGGTTTTTTTTATGTATATTCACCGATTACTCAAAGACGCCTGGACCGATTTGGAGAATTCTTCTTTTGTTTAAAAGGGTATACTTCCCAGGTGGTTCCATGGTCATCAAATCAGGATCTAATGATGGGATCCTGGAGAAATCGAGGAAACTCTTCAAATTTTATAGGCACACTTGAAGCGATTTGGGTATTTTGAAGCGCATTGAATTCGATGAAACTTTATCTATAGAATAATTGTTTTAGTTAAAAGTACTTTTGATCGTTTAACAGTTTGACTGTAAAATATATGTATGTCACTTTAACATTGTGAACATAGTTCGCTAATAAACAATCTCGCGATATTATAAACTAACGGAATATTATAAACTGCACCTAACCATTTACAATTTAACTTTCTACACGACTAGAGATCAGATTCTCGTCTTTGGTAGTCTGCTACAAGGATATACATCATGCCTGATAGAGGCATCTTCGTCGAATGGTTGCGGATTCGAACTCCACCCAGTACTCTACCGATGTGAACTCACTTCTTTTTTTTCTTGTGGAAACCCCCACTGGTCCTCACCTGAGCTAATCGTGAAGTGGGATGTCGGAATCGAACCGAATAAAATCACACGGTGTTCCGTCACAAGGGGCCTATTGATGTGAACTCACTCCTAGCACAAGCATTTAGCTTAGCTGGAGGGGTTAACAAGAATACTAGTAATGTGTGTGACCCACGTTGATAGTATTCTTTTATTAAAAAAAAAGTATCACAACTTAAAAAGTCTCATCGATGTCAGTCTCACAAACCTGCGCCACTGCTGGGGATGAACCACCTATATGTAGGAGAGGGGTAAGATCATATTGACTGGCCTGTTGGTATAGTGGTTAGTGATGCTGACTGCTGAGCCAGAGGTCGTAGGTTCGGTTCCCACCTAGTAAGACAAATAATTGTGTGATGAGCATGAGTGGGGGCATTGGTTCTATGTTTGGATGTAATTTATCTATAATATGTATGTATTTAGAAATATATAAGTATGTTTATCAGCAGTCTGGTTACCATGGTATAGGCTTTATCTAGTTTGGGATCAGACGGCCGTGTGTGAGATGTGTCAAGTTATTATTATTGTATACTACCACGCCTCCTAAGTGCGTGTTAGCAGAATTTACAAATTTTCGAGAACTTAATCGAGAACATTCGATATGCGGGTTATCCTTACAAATTAAAAAAAAATGTACTTAAGTTACTAACTTGGGATATGTGTCATTAATCATGAAGATGTGACGTTACGACCTTTGATGAGCTGGCCGTTGATTTATTATTTTGGATAACTCGATTCGAGTTCATCGAGAGGAAGTCACTGTAATATATATACTTATATTTATATATATACTTACGTAATCGAACCGTGATCAAATAAACTAGATGATGTAATGAGATTCCCAATTGCCCACACTTAACTCTCTGGGAAAGAAAGAAGTTTTCGATAATTATCTCTCAGTTTTTACACATTACCTTAACTTTAATCTAATCTAATTATAATATTTAAGATATCCTTCTTTACGGTTAGCATAAGGTACGGTTGTTTACTAGGCCTGCCATTACTTAAATTGCCGACGCCGGACAAAAACTTAAAAAGATCCGGACACATGGGTGAAATTGAGATTCTTTCCCGGACATCTTAAAAAAACGCCGATTCCATTTAAATTTTTAGCTTGTTAACGATTCATCTAGCAATTGTAATTACCTCTTGGCACACACTTGGTGTGGCTTGGGTGGCGGACACTTTTTGAAAACCCTACCCAGACGCTCCTCGGATGCCCTCTAAACTAGGACAAATCCGGGGACACCCGGACGGATGGCAGCCCTACCCATAGCATACGTTTGCGCTTATGTGTCAGATCATAAAGTCCAGGGATCGTTTTCGGTGTCGAAAAAATTGTTCTAGTAACAATTGTCTTTAATAGTCTGGAATATAGAAATCTGCCCGCTATACGCCAATATGCTCGTTGTACTAAACAAGTTATTAAAAAAATACACAGGGGGCGCACGTAGAACCTCCTCCTTTTGTGAAGTCGGTTAATGACATTTAGAACGTCAATATTCATTACATTCAAGAAAAAATAACTATAAGAAAACATTTGCCTCTTACTCGTATTTCTGAGGGTTTCCCTCTTTTTTCCGGTGATTCCATCAACAGATCCTCCCTTACCACCACCACCTTGGGACCATAGCATTTAAAAAAAAAAAGGATTTTCAAACACGGTCCGTAATTGCAGGAAATATCGAGGACCATACAAAAAAAATACATGCAGCCCAACAATAGAATCTACCCCTTTTATGAAATGTGACACATCTACCTATCTCCTTCGAGGACATATAGGCGTAAAAATGGAATTAGAAAACTAAACACTTACTTATCTTAACATATTTACTATTTGCCATCTGTGTAATTACTAAGTGGTTCATACAGTTGATAGAGTATCCTGAGTGTATAGTCGCAGTAAGAAGGTTGAAGCCGTGACATAGTTAAATATCCCTAGGGATATAACTATCTCCATAGGGATATAAAGAGTTGTAAAAAACTCAAGTTTTATAGTCTTCATTTCGAGACTTGAGTAGATTTACGAGATTAGGGCTCGTTACTCTTACGAGTCCGAGTCCTTTGTTAATTTTTAAGCCTTCCGAGTCCTTTCGAGTTTTCTGAGTCTTTTAAGACTGAGTCATGAACATGAGTTAGTGTATTATACAGGGCCACAGACACAGACAAGGTGACTTTATATCCTCATCCGTATTTATTTCTCTAATTGGAAGTAAAAATTGGCTTTAGACATATTAAGTATTCCTGCGACTAGTGTTCCGGGCGAAAAGTTCAAACTACAGCTATGGATTTAGAGGACTTAGTCCCGAGTTCTTTTAAAAAAGACTCAGTCTTTCTATAAAAGACTCGAGAAATCTGAAGAACTCAAGCTCTGAGTCTTGTTCATAAGACTCAAGTCTTCAAAAATAACTCAAGTCTTATTAAATGAGACTCCAAGACTTGAATTTCTTACAGCACTAGATATAACTATCTCCCTAGGCATATATAACTAAATACCGCAATATAGTATATATGAGAGCGGTTTATAACTGGCTTAATAGGAAAATCGTTTCTGTATGTTTGTTTGTCTTTTTTTTGGTGTACAATAAAGAGTATTAATTTTTATTATTTTATGATACGAGTAGGATCTAGTAATATAGCCATCTTTCTAGACTAATCTATATATATAAATATAGTATAAGCATATACCATTTTCTTTGATTTGTACTTTAGTTTTAAATAAGTACAAATGCTACTCCCCGCGCGGTGTACATTTTATATATTTTGCGCGGAAACCTAAATCTTTTCCAAAATAAAAGTAGCCTAGTTTACTCCTTATTACACCAGCTACCTGTCTGCGAAAGTCCCGTGGAAATCGGTCCACCCGTTCCAGAGATTAGCCGGAACAAACAGACAGACAAAAATTAAATAAATCGTTTCTTTGTTATATGTGCCTTGTAAACATTCGGATGCATTAAGAAAAAAGCTGTTATTATGACATTACAAACAGACACTTCAATTTTATTTATTTATATATGGTCCAATCAAATAACTTTTTTTTACTCAAACCTTACAACCGAAACAAAAATGTTCTAATAATAAATATTAATATAGAAACAATCTATTTTTATATTTAGACATAGAATCAACAAAAGTAATTTATAAAAATCTTCTACATGATAAAGAACTATCTATTGAAGTAGTACAATACTTCTTTAGCTTTTGTTACGAAATTATCACAAGTAAAACTTACAATGTTAAAAGTAGTCAGTCATTAAAATAGTTAACATAACTGTATCAGGGCTTCAACAATCTTACTGCGACATGTACATATAATCAAAACTACGAACACTACCAATAAAGTTTTGTTAACAAAAGGTGAGTGAGCGTTATGAATAACCGCTGGGCAGTGTAGTGTACCGTCGATCTTATTTGTGACTGAAAAATTATTTATACGGTTATTGTGGGTGAATTTAATGTCGTTCTCAGCTATTGTGTTACAGTGTGTGTTTGTTCGATAAACTTTGTTTATAGCTAAATGAGCGATACAGCGTGCGTTGACCTGACTCTGGAATAGAGAACGCTAGATTACGCACCGATATGCGTGTGGTCACTGTTATGAGATAGCGTTACCGGATAAGCTATGCATGCGCTTTCCGTGTTTTTGTATATTTTTAACCGAATTTAACAAAGGAGGTTTCACTAAGGTATTCTACATATTATCAGAAAGGCTTTAGTACATAATACATTAGATATGTGTATTAGTTAATTTGTATTCGCAATCAATTTCGTTGAAGACGGTTTATGTTTTGTAAAAAAAAATATTATACACGCTATCTTAGTCCATTCAAAATTTTAGTGATTCATTTGACTCTAGGACTAAAGTAGGATGAGGATTTGAATACTCAATAAACTAGTTTTTTTTTTAAATATCATGACTTTGCCTAGTTTGGGATCAGACGGCAGTGTGAACGATGTGTCAAGTTATTATTATTGTATACCACCACGCCTCCTTAGTGCGTGTTGGCAGAATTCACAAATTTTCGAGAACATAATCGAGAACCTTTAATATGCGGGTTTTCCTTACAAAACTAAAAAAAATGTACTTAAGTAACTAACTTGGGATATGTGTCATTAATCATGAAGATGTGACGTTACGACCTTTGATGAGCTGGCCGTTGATTTATTATTTTGGATAACTCGTTTCGAGTTCATCGAGAGGAAGTCACTGTAATATATATACTTATATTTATATATATACTTACGTAATCGAACCGTGATCAAATAAACTAGATGATGTAATGAGATGTCCAATTGCCCACAAACTTAACTCTCTGGGAAAGAAAGAAGTTTTATCCAATTTTGATCAGAAAACGTAAAAAGGTGAAGACGAAATACGCTCGCTAAAGGTCGCTCAAGGGGAATGTCCTTGTAATTATCATACCACTCACTCATGTTTGCTCAAACTATATTTACATATAGCTGATTCAACCCTAATTATCTCTCAGTTTTTACACATTACCTTAACTTTAATCTAATCTAATTATAATTAATTACATTAGTTAAGTACATGGTTTGAGAATATAACATTATCTAAATTAAGGTTATTTTCTTTCAATTTAGATTTAGTTGTGTACAATTCCGATGATATTACTTCTTCAGTGTGTTGTTCTATACAATTCCAATAATTAATTTTTTTAGCGCATTGTATTTTAGAGGTTATGGGAAAAGCAAAAGACTGAAGTGAAATAAGTAGAAACAATTTGAAGTCTTTAATGAATACAATAAACTGGTTTAATATGATTATTACTATTATTATTTACATACTTTAGAATAATTTATATGCAAAATAAAAAGTAGTCTTTTTTTGTGCGTATTACACTGCAAGACTACTATACTATACTAATTTTCCACGAACACACTTCCATCGTAGTGCCCAGCGGCCGGGTGCTTGTTGTATTATAAAATCTCTATAGATATTTTGTCGATGCAACACGATCACTTAGCAAAGCAACAATTTATGAGACCCTAAATGTAAAAAATACACAAAATACACTAAAGTACATAAGAATATTTCATTTTATGAATTTAATACTTTCACTGTCCTTTGAACTATGAGTTAATACATGCTGAAAAATTATATTATAAAATGTTTAATTCATAATGTATACTTTATTGGAATTAAAACTTATCTATTGATAACTTGATGTTTTATAAATGTCACATTATTCTACTAATGGGACGATATCAGTGACGTTATAAAACATTATATCTTTGTAACATCAAAGTTCATTGAATCTTTAGATAAGCTATTATCGGGTAATGGGAAGAACTAGATAGCAAACAGCTGCTTGGTAATAAAATATTTTAGCAATGTTGATTAAATACTGCGTGTTTATAATACTAAAAAGTGTTTATAATTTTCTGTTGTTGGTCTGCTGCAGTATACTACAGTTCAACGTCCGTTATATTTACGTCGTTAGAGATGTACTTACATATGTATCAAAAATGTACAAGAATAGAAACATAAGCCATAAAATTCCTCCGCATCACCGCCGACAACAACGAGTCGGCGAATACCTACGGTTTTACTTAAGTAGAGCTTGACACCGACACGGAAGGCCGTTTCATCCCTTGATAAAGATCGTCCCCGTAGGGTCCGAAACTAGTCGGGCATCCCCGAAACACACTCGTGAGTAAAGGCGTACCTATGTCCTTCATAAAATGAAAACACTCATCAAAGTTTTTGTGTATGTTATGTGTTTAGTATTTAAGTACATGTATGGTTAGCTATTAATATTAAAATCAATAAATACACGTATTTTTTTTTAATGCTCCGTCCGGCTCCGTCTACTAACTGGGCGATATCCAGACATACCTTCACGAGAGATTCTGCTGCGGGGGAAGGTCTCATCTGCCCACGGCCACCTCCTTGCGCCCGAAGTTGTGGCAACCTAACGGGACCTAATTGGGAGACTTGCAGTTAGTAAGTCAGTGCCGCTTCCTAGAAACTATCGGCCCTTAGGGCCGTCACCAACATGTTATCGGTATACCTAACAGATTACTCCCAGGTAAAACTAAGGTCCACCCTCGCAACAAATAAATGTTTGACTCTGAGCTTTGTTTATAGTCACGGGGTAACATAAGATTTCACACTAATGTAACCGAAGGGAAAATTAATGGTCTGTAAAGATAGCCGGTGAAGTTTTTTTACATTAAAATAACTTCACCGGCTATCTTTCAATATTTCAGCTTAAATATAATTTTGTTGGAGATAATGTGTGTCGTGTGAGATCTTCTTGTTTTATAACCGTTCTATAATCTATTTATAAATGTATGTATATTCCTTACAACACCCTGAAATATATTTGTGAATTTATAATATTGCTGACGTTTGGTGGCTGCAAGGAGGCAAAATAGCTGTTGCCATAGTTAAGAACCGGATACCAGTTACTCTGGGATCGCCAAACAATAAAAACCACCTTGCTGCTTCCACAATTAGAACAGAAAAGCACCATAAAGCCTACCATCAGTCTGTCATATTGCCCTGCATGCCATCATGCACTGTCATACCCTCCATCAGTTAACCTCGCTTAGCGTTTCTCAACACTTTCTTGAGAGTGCAGCGCGCAAACTATCCGAATACTCTATGTATATACTTAGGTCTGACTTCCTTTTCGAGGTCTCGGACTCGCGTGACAGCTCGTGACGCTCATGGTCAGCAGGTAATCCCAACGCTATCCTAAGATTGAAAATCTGCCATAACGGAAGGAATTTATTATTTCATAACCGCATACAAATAATTTTAAATTTGCATTGAGAAAACACAGATACGTCAATAACGAAATAAATGCGCAAAGGATAAGCCCTCTATAGAGCACACATGCACAACACTTTTTAGGTTATGTGCACTTTTAGAAAGTATTAAATTTAATACTTTTTTTTCGTTTATTTTATAAAAGTATTTATTCTTAATAAATAATATTTTTGGTGTACCTATAGACACCCAATCTCTACAGATTTATTATTATTATAGATTGTATTAGTTTCTATTAAATTGTAACGAATATTTACTTAAAGGTGTATGTTTAGTTTACGCACGGATGGCGCAATGTTTAAGTGGTCGTCTCGCCTATAGCTTTATTGTTTTGTACTTTAAAATTTATTATATATAAGCAACAAAGCCAAAAACATTTAAAGTATATGCACAATAAACGCGACTCTTCTATGCAATCTGATTACGTAGCGAGAGGTTACAAAATACGGCCTGCTCTTGTGGACGCATTACCTCATTGTTGATTGATCAAAGTATTATATAATCGTCTCAGTCTTGATTTCGTAATCGAAATATGTAAATATATGTGCTTTCATATACTTCTAATTTTTTATATTTATGTACACCCGTCCCTATGACGACACGGTCTGCCTCTTGCAAATCTTTAAAAAATCATAAATATTTGTGTAAGTACATTGCTTGTTGTTGTGGCACTCACACCAACATTTTTTTACATAGGGTTTGTGTTCGGTTAAAAAATCTTTAAATAACCATGTGAAGTCCAGTATACGCATACTTAATGTAAGAATATTCTATTTTGCCTTTATTTTGTATTTAGGAATATTTTTTAAAAAACTTAAATAAAAAAATATATTTTTAAATAGGACATGTTTTAATGAAATTTTTGATTGAATTATAATAACATTTCGATAACATCTCTTCTGTCTAAGTCTATTTCCACTTAAGACGATAAGAGAATTTTGTAGTACCTATGTATATTAGAACGAAAAACATTATAAAGGTCAGTGACTTGTCATAAATTACCACAGGACATATTCTAACAGGTTTGCTAAAATTACTAAATACCTAAAGTGTTGTACAAGGCAATACTCAAAAATAAGTGACTTATACGAACACAAAACATGTTGAATGATGATTCAGGCATTCGATTAGCTATCTTATTTACTACATTGTATGTACCATGAGTTATTTGCATGATAATTGCGTACAATAGGTACACCGCATACACAAGTAGATGAAGATGATTAGCATTTACGGTAGCACGCCTCCTTAAGCAAACCTTATAACGGGTTCAGTAAACCCAAACTATGGAATTGTGCAATGTCAACTATTTAATAAAACTAGAGATAGCATGGTGGTCGAATTTCGACCATGGCTTTTTCATAGGCCAGTTTAACTTGAGCTGTGATTGTATAGACTTACTTACCATGACAGGTCAACGCATACACTAGACGCCTGTAATTTCTTGAAGCCATTTTCACGTAATTTTTAAAATTTTAGCTTTCTGCACTTCTATATATAAACTGTAAATATTCCAAAATTCACGTTACTACGTTCGCAAAATTTTCTTAAAAAGAGGTGCAAAGAATTCTCTTCACGTATTAATATAATGATAATAGATAGATAAATGATATAGTAAAGTTTGAGCCTACCTATTCTAATATACACAGAGAAATTAGGATTTAATTTAATTTTTTTCAATGTTGATGGTTTATGATTGATGATTCAATGATTTCAATCATTCTTTTTTCAATTGAATTGATTGTAAATGTTCCATCTGTTTTTTTTTAAAGACAACTCCCGCATTAGTAATTACTCCTGTGTCGCGGGGGACTTTACAAACATAGAAACAACGGACACAAAGAACACCTAGACTCAGGTGGGAATCGAACCCACGACCTTAAAGCATAGCGGTCAGGGTCACTAACCACTAGACCAACAGCCCAGTCATCTGTAAGTGGGAAAATTAAGCTATTAATACAGTTTATTACAATGTATCATGATTTAGGCGCATTGAAGTCATTGAAGACTTTTTTTTAAATGAAATGAAATGAAACTTTATTTTGCGGGAACAGGGTAATAAAAGGGCTTATGTCATAAAGAAACAAGTTCATGTTCCGCCTTGGTCAAGGCATGCAAATATTAAAGTAAGTAAATTTTGTCGTATGACTTCAACGAAATTATCGCACCGCAGTCACGAATGGAAAGACCATGCGTGACATAAATTATAAATAAAATTTGTTAAGTTCTTACTTACAACAGAAACATGTTAAAAAAAAATTAATCTCTGTTAGTGTTACGAATATCTCTTAGCAGTTCCCGCGTGGCTTCGTTCGTGTGTATATATTTATATATTTTGCGCGGAACCCTAATTTTTCCCCAAAATAAAAGTAGCCTAAGTTACTCCTTATAACCCCAGCTATCTGCCAGTGAAAGGCCCGTGGAAATCGGTCCACCCGTTCCGGAGATTAGCTGGAAGAAACAGACAGACAGATAGGCAAACAATTTTTAAAACTGATTTTTAGGCAAAGGTATCGTGCAAAAAACTGTATGAGCTTAAAAAAAATATTTAAACATTACAAACAGACACTTCAATAATTTTATTTATTTGTATTGATACATACATAAATACATACACTCACGCCTATATTCCCCAAGGGGTAGGTAGAGGTGTGTTAAATACTCACATTTTGCCATCTATAATTTTGTTCCCACTCAAGTAAAGGGGGGCAAGCCTATTGTCGTCAACCGGGCTCTTTGGGAATTAAACAATGTGTAATATACACCGTGATTTTGTATCGGTTTCGGACAAGAATTTTATACTCTATATCAATAACATAATCCATACAAAGTATTCGTTTCGTAAAATACTTTTTTTTTATAAATTTCATAATTTCTGTCGTTTGCGAACAAAAAATGAGAACTCGTGGTATGGGCACTCATTCCTCACACTACGTTCACTACGTTTCGCTACGATCGACTTCATTCAATGTTTTACACATTAGGTAACTAAGCCGCAAATCATTTTAAAATAAAGTATTGTAGGCGTCACAAAACGTCGTAGTAGGAGCTCTGTGTATTCCGGGCCAGACGCCAGGGTTATCTCCGTGACCTAACTTACGCTTCATGTTCACATTTTACATCTAGTTAGGTATTTTTTATTATACATCTGCATACATATGAATGTCTGATGATTTTTACGCTTGAATATTTGAATGATGAATGAATATTTTTGATTAGGCCAGAAAATTTAAACATGTTTACACAAAGTTCGTGGTTGCCAATTGGACAGTAAATTTAAAGAAGTTTGTGCGGTATTAGCCTCTGTTACTGAACTAGGCTTGGCACCTGTATTTCAACTAACAGCACCTCCACCTCGAACTGTTGTTTTAAAAAGCATGATTATTTATTATAATTCATTTAAAATTAGAATTTACTTAAAATAATAATAATAATATAACGGCTGGATCAAGGGACTGATGCAGAAGGCAGTTCTCCGAGGAGGTTCCTGTCTTTGGAGCCCTAACCACCGGTGTCTTGGTTCCTGTACCCGATGTCGGTGGTATACTATTTTTTATATTTTTAAACATATATTTTGTTTTATAGGTATTTAAAAATGTAATTAATAAGTTTTACGATAAATAAAGAGAATAATAATAATAACTCCACACATCTCATACACGGCCGTCTGATCCCAAACTAGGCAGAGCCTGTACTATGGTAACCAGACCGCTGATAAATATACTAAAATATTTCTAAAAACATAAAATAAAACAGAATAAGGTATTTTTAAACACATTTGCACTCGCCGCTCATTCCAATTCTTTTTCAACCGATCAACCGATTAGTGTTGACTGACAGCAAAAGAAGAAAGCGCCTACCGCATTGTCTTCACTTGAATCGGTTTGGAACGTGTTTTAATTTTTAAAATAAGAACATTGTTTTATAGATTTAAAAACAGAAGTTACTAGCTGCACCCGCTGCACCTGGCATGCGTTGCAATGCCAATTTTTTTCTTTATTTTTTTAGAGATGTTTTGGGCCAGGATCCCTCGCGGGCGTCCCCAAACCACCCTACCAAAGTTTCAACACAATCTCATCAATAGTTTCGGAACGCATAGAGGACATACATACAAACATTGATTTTTATTTACATAGATTCAAATATGAACGTACGAGTATGTACTTATCTAAGTTTTGAGGAAAGTATAAATACCAAAAAGTTGACAATGCATTTTATTATTTTATAGTTTTACATAATATATAATAATGCCATTGGCTTTGATTATATTGGTTCATAACACGGTTTGGAGATTGTGGTAGGACACGATATCGTCGTCAGATTGTTGTCAGTCATTACGGTCCTTACAGAACTAGGGACACATTTTATTTGAATTTTTTATGACTTTTTCATTAACAAAACGAAGCCGTAACACATTTGAATAATGAATTCAGTTTCAAGTTTTTTATTGTCGTATTCAGTATTAGCTTTATCAAAGTCGTAAGGAATGGAAACCGTTTCACGATATTAAATTTTCATCTGCATTTCAATCAGTCATTCTCCTCACACACACAAACACCTCGTGTTTGTATATGTACATATGTGTAGATTCATTCGGTACGGTGAGTCGTGTGTACATGACCGATAGGACGGTCATTGACCCTTTTATCAACGTAGGCCTCTGCATAATCCGTCTATTTTCAGGCCAGCATTTTTCCATGCATAGCATTTACATGACATAGGGTATATGAGATACTGGGGCATGTGGCTTCGAAGTTTAGTTCAGGTTGCAGTAAAGAAATGTGTCAGATTTATATAAATAAAACACCACTATACATAGTTGGATACATTTATCTGAAGACAAGTTACGACAATGTTGTCTACATATTTGTATACATATATATTATGTACATCATGTAAAATAATGTTGTAACTAGGTATTATTTTATATTTCAATTTCTCATGTTGTAAGGATGTAAGATGAACCTGTTTTACATTTTTTTGCATTTTGAACTGTATGTTTATTGTTCATGGACCATTCCTACTGGATATGTTTCTAGTCATGCCGATACGAGACTTGTGTTGCGAAGGCAAATGTAAATAAGAATTGTTAACATCACATTTCAAGTGGTTACAATTCAATCATTAGTGGGTATTATGAAAAATATGGTCTACAGCTGTTTCGCAGAAGTCTCGCAAACCATCGACTTGTCCACAAAAATTGCTGAACATCACAGAAGAACAAAAGTCTTTTAAATTCAAAATCAATCAGAGCATAATCAGTATTTGAAGATTTTACAGTCTCTTCATTTTCCAGTAGGCCCGTTTTCTTTCTTTCAAGCAGAATAAGTAGTACTTACATACTTCAGGTGAAATGTTATTCAATTCATGATTTCCAAATAGATAATATAGAGTACTTATTATTAAAAAGTACAATCTTGGTATTTTTATTATATTTCAGTTGTTATATATTACTATAGATAAAGTAAGATGCATTGACGCAGTTCTATGATAATTTTCAAATAGCACACCTGTTCTTACCATACCTGTCACATTTCAGTGTTCAAAGTATGATGCATACTCCATGGAATGTATTACAAACAAAAAAAACAATAATTAACTTAAGTCGTAAAAAATAATGCTCAAGTTATGATAAACGCTCTTAAGGCTTCTCTTTGCACCGCGGCTTCAGTCTGGAGCTGGTCCAACCAGTCATGCACAGAGGTGACAACGTTACTCCATATAGGGCTGTACTTGCGACTTATAAAGGAACCCTTATACCGCAATGAAGTACTGTTTCATTCTATACGCAACCAAGCCTTTTAATCGCAAGATAAAGTTTATCTTCCGAATGATTTCGATACAAGACGTCAATAGCAAAGAACCCAAAAGATTGAATGCGGGTGGTGCAGTTGTTAAAGAACTCACCTCGTCATCTGCCCCACCAGTGTTGTTGGTTCAAACCACACGACCAGCTAGATAGTAGGTGATTATCAGTTCCAATAAAAACTCCGGATATTAGTGGTGTCAGTAATGGATTGTCAGCCACAACCTTTAGTTACGTAACGTTACGAAACTAGTATCTATTATTTGTAGTCTTACCACTGTCTTCTGTAATGTTCATCACGAGTATTTTAAGCTCAATACAAATACAAAGAGAAATATACTGTGCCTACCTTCAAACAGGGCATCCCGTTGTTAGGATCAAGGTTTTTAAGACCCCCTGACACTGAAGTCAACTTTCGTATACAAAAAGGTTTACTTAAGTGATAAATTTTAGGAACACAAAATGGAGCATTTTTAGAAAAATCACCGACATTTAACGTGGCGTTGTTAGAATGAGTGACCTTGCAAAAGAAAATGTAAAAACCCCGTACCGTAACGAAATGAAAAACTACTACTTAGCTAAGTGTTTCTGATGGTGAGTGTTCACTAGCGCTCTGTGCCAAGTGGATAGAGTCGCCAACGTGCAAGTGGCCTGTGTGGATTTGTGAATATTAGACTGCTAACCACTTTCATTAATTTCGACATTCGACACATTCGAATTTCGATCAATGTTTTGTTTTATCATTGACCTGTATAACTTAAACTGTCATTATATAGTCTTGCCGTTCCATGACAGGTCAACATATATACTGGAACCCTGTAGCTTATTGTAGCCATAATTTTTAAACTTATAACACAAAATGATTAAAACTTTTAGCTTCCTGTACGCCTTGTACATATCTAACTGTAAGTATTAATAACTTTAAGTAAGTTCACTCTCTCTCTCACACACACACACACACATAGTTCATAGACAATTAGTAAAAATAATGTAGGTATTCTAAGTATGATTTACATTTAGTTATGGAAGTCGGAGTCTGCTAACACAGGCATTGTTTGCTTAAAAGGAGGCTCCATTCTCAAATTAATGCTAAAGATGTTATTTTATTGAAATAAAGATATCTTGTATTTGTATTACATAATTTGGCAAAGTAGTAAAGTATTATTTTGTAAAACCATTGCTTGCTTTCTTGTAACATATGGCATTTCGAATCGTTTCGTTTTTTTGATTGGCAATAATTTCAAATCGAGTTGAAATTATTGCCAATCAAAAAAACCTTGTACTTATAATTTGTTAGTTCCCTAGTACTATAACTTGCTCAGAATTTATGACCAGGCGTTGTCCATAGTAACAAAAATAGAATCTTACCATAGTCTTCAAGTCCACAGTATATTAAAGATTATAGGCATAATCAAAATGATTGAAATGTAAATAATTAGACACCAACAGAGAAGAAACATGAACCTTAAAAGACAATGCTACTTTGCGTTACGTGGGAACGTCAAAAGGATATTATAACTGTCAAGTTTACAGTAATAAATAATTAGTGTTAACAGGTGTAACAAAATATATCATTGAACAAAATGTTAGATATAAACGCGAAAAAAATTGAACTTTAAAATATACAAGGTTGCCTGGCGTTACTTTGGAAACGTCAACAGTCAATTACTTGTCTGTCAATACCAGTGACTCAGACGCAATGGATATGATTAAAAATCTTTGATTTTACATAAATCATAATAGATTCATGAATGATCAAGTCATTATGTCGTTACGTGATTTTCCGTTGTAAAGTCGTGACTCGTAATGTTGGATTTTCTTCAAATTAACTGTACCTATTTATTCATATTCCTAACAGTGAGCAAAGTTCAGCTTTTGGTTTACGGAATAAATATTTTGAAAAGTAGCCCTTGCTTTTGATAGGTACCTACATATTTTAAAACGTTTTGAAACCAGTTCATATATTATTCGTAAACAAGAAAGTGAGGGCACTATTTTTGAGATGACTAATCCATATAAATGTTTGTAGACAGGAGTGTTATGAATACCTCGTACAGTAGAGTTACTATGTGGCTGTTTGATCAAGTGTTGGCTTATCATCACAGTAGTCTGCTGTGTTCCAATCAACGGGGTCTTTGTAACCAACCCTGACAACCCCACCGGATGCGTCTAGTATAACAAGACAGTGTACATAATACATATTAACATGTTATCGTGATTTACAACTATCAACTATGTCTAACAATAATCGTTCATATCTAACGTAATATAAAATAAACAGTTTAACTATTATAGATATTTAATAATAAAGGAAAAGATCCAACTTCCTGTACCCCGCAAGGTATTTTTAAACTTATTTAGCTCCACGTCTTTGAATCCTCAAATGAACAATGTGTTGTATTTTATTAGACAGACATTTCTTCTATTTTTATTTTGCGGCCAACTTGCGGCCAATGCAAATTATTAACCATGTGACCATTGTTGCGGTTCCCAGTACTAAGTACCTTATATTATAAGCTTAAAACTGTTCAGCTAATTTCCAGTTTAAATTAATTTTAAACTACCTAGAAAATATCACAAAATTTACTTCACTTGTTCTTTGTAACGATTATACATAGGGCACACTGAAAATTCTGCGCTCCTGGCGGCTCATAAATATTTGAATTTCGAATGTTATATTTTTTTAAACATAAAAAAATCAATCATTGACAAAAAAAAATTACGGGAAATCACGAGTTAATTTTTTTTATCACAAGTCGAAGTTCGGCGTCCGTAGCAAAAATGGAATTAACGCGAAAATATTTTATGGCGATGAAAATGGTAATGGCCTGTCCATGGCCTGGTATGAGAAGGTATTACATACCAGGTTCTTCATCCACCCGCACACTTTCGAAAATGTGCGGGCGGATGAAGAACTTTCTATCTCACGATCTCGACGACGGCGGGCGTGCACCGCTGAGCCAGTCAGCCTGTGACCACAGCCAGTGCAACCTGGTCGAAACGTCACGCAATTCAGAGGTTCCATAATGGAACGCGAAAGTTTAAAAGTTAATATGGGCGGTATTTCGATTCATCTATCTAAATTTATCTTGTGCATGCCCTAATGTGATTACTCCATTAATGTATTGAAGTGGCACGTTGCAAATATATTCGTCTTTAAAATGGATCCATCTTTCCGGACTCTTGAACATAGATCTTTTGCAACAACATTGTACTTATGTAGCGTTATGAGAACATTTAGTAGTCGTAACACAGTCACAGTGTTCTTGTTTAAACGTTTATTTAGGGTAGAGTGTCATTATTAGTGCGGTGACGCTCTCTGAACACGGGCATTATCGGAACAAAGTTTTTCTTTTTCATAAATCTCTCTCTATATAATTCATGAAGAGAGGAGATGAACAGACATGGTTACAGTCAGGATATACTTGCGTATGCACGAAAATAACATATCAATCATTTTAGTCTAATTACTAGTTTCTAAGAACAGAATAAATGACATGAAACAGCATTTATTATTCTATTTATTAAAATACAAAAATGATATGACAAAAGTGGCCAACATCATTATCAATATCAGAAGAGGTTAGTAATAATTCTATTTATTTCCTATTTCCCATTCGGCTGTAGTTGCGCTAAAAGGAATGCTTATAGTAAAAGCAGTTGTGCTTAGTTGTGCGTAGTTATGTCATTATGACATTCTGGGATGGGACAACTAGTTGTGCGTAGGTACATAGTTGGTCCATGAGGAAAACTGGTTTTTAACTATTTTAATTTTATTTTCAAATTTACTTTGATAAGTTAATTGGATTAAACATATTTGGTCTTTGGTGTGGTCTCATAATCATGCCACCATAAGAAAAAAGCCTTTCTAGCGATGCAGAGTTAGACAGGCAGGTATTTAACTTTAAAAATACCATCATGTTACGTTTCATGAAATTCACTATAAATTAGGATAATAGCTACTTCATTGTCCACTACTTCATACAAAATATGTACAACTCAGAAAAAATATTTTATGCCAGATAAATAACTATGAAAGTCAGTGGACACGTCAAATCTGCAAGGGTGCTTTTTTCTGAAAAATGCCCATATTTTGGCTTGAATGAAATGAATCTCAATTTTTTGAGTTTACTCCTAAAGAATCGACGGAGAGAATTTCATATAAGGCGTCCGGTATGAAAAAAACGGCCAAGTGCGAGTCGGACTCGCGCACAGAGGGTTCCGTAAATTATTTTTATTATATGATGTAACTAAAAATATACAGTTTTCGCAATTTTTCCTGTGCTATAAGACGTTGCTTTGTACCAAATTTCAAGATTCTGAGTTCTCGGGAAGTACCCTGTAGGTTTTGATTCCCTTGCGAGTGTGAAATTTGCGGCATAAAGGGCTATATCTTTTGGTGGTGGTGGTGATTGGTTTTTTCACAGCTCTAAGGGACAATAGATTTCAGTATTTGATAAATCCAGCTTCCATCCAGCTTGATACCTCCACGCGTTCTTGTGAAAAAGGGTCTTGACAGACAGACAGACCCACGGACGGACAACAAAGTGATCCTTTAAGGGTTCCGTTTTTTCCTTTCGGAACCCTAAAAATATGAAGAGTAAAATAACGCTTTGTTGTCCTTTATTGAACTTTACTCCTTAAGAATCGACGCATGTAAGTAGATATGCGTATATACCTTTATGTTATATATATACTGTACAGCGTCTGTAAATGATGATGATGAGAGAGAGAGAAAGGGGGAGGGAGGAGAGAGTGGGGGAGATGGAGAGGGAGGGGGAGAAAAAGAGAGGGTAGGGGGGGAAGAGATCTATGTAATCTTTCAACATAGTAACGACCCACACCTGGTAAAGGCAGGTGTGGGTCGTTACGTGAATTTCATGAAACGTAACGTAATTGGTTACTTTAAAGGTGTCACTAGTTTCGAGAATACGTTATTTTCGTAACTAGACTCGTCTCAGTGTGCGGCGACTTACTTAGTACCTACAGGCTACGCTACGCTTAAAAGTATTTTACAAAATATGTCCTAAAAGGTATTTCAAATAAAATAGAAAATGCTATTCTAAATAAAGTATTTAAATAGAAAATGCAAATAGGTATTTTGTATTTAGTATTTTGCATTTCAAATATTAGTATTTTAAAAATGTCTCATCTTTCGATAATACTTGTTGTACCTACTCGCATAAGAACAATTTTAAAATTGTAACTAAATATAACTTAACTCAATAGTGATCGGCGAGCTGAACTACTCGTACATACCCATGTCTCGAGCCTTAACTTTACCGTAGCATCTTTCTGTAACCTTACGACTTCACACTGCACAGTCAGTTTATATAATGAGCTGCTTTTCCAGTATTCTCGTCCCCTTGATGTGTATTTACTTTACTTTCGTTACCTTTTGCGGTCCGTTACAGGCGACGATATTATTATTGGTACTGATGTCAAAGCGTTAGCCGCAGTATGGTATGGTAAATATCGTTCAACCGATATGATGGAACGACGTGCGGTCGAAGATTTTATTGCAGAAATCGATGTACATCTACATAAAAGTCCATACATACCACCAAAGTTTTGCATTTATACTTTCTTTACTTACTTTCTTCATATTGAAGTCTGAGTCCTAAAAATTATACAAAGTCGAACGCCATTAAAACAATGAATGATTGGAAACCATATACGACACCAATTATCTCACTTCTAAGAGCTATGGAGCAATGACGGGCTACTTTGGATACGGTACATCGCAAGATAATGCCAAGTTAACGCCTGGTACTGATATGCTTGTGAAGGGTTACTAATATTCTTGAAAAAAAAGCTTATAGGACGGTTAACACCGAGTCTCTGCCGTCACTGCCAGCTGTACTTTTATTGATCTCGATCTTGAAATACTGATGTAGGTACCTCATACCTGTCTGACTGGAATCTAGGAATATCAACCTTTACCAGTTCTTTCCAGACATTGGTGCTCGGTGTCTAAGACTTGGCCTGTGGTGAAAGATTATTTGTAAAAAGGATTATTAACTTTAAAGGGTAAAAGGAGGCAAACGCTTGTGATTTTGCCATCTACCTGTGACGTAACTATACCATCTGAGGCCCGTGGCTAAATCCTCGGATAGGGTGCCACCACACACATCGATTGATGATCAGGTGTTACCACACCGAATAAAAAGAAATCGGTCTGAAAAAGCTACCACACCAATCAATCGAAGTCGATTGATGGCGTCGATCGATTGGTGTGGTACCTTTAATGGAATAAGGCTTGTAGGTTTATTTTTATAAATCAGTATTGAAATGACAGGTTACAAGACAATGAAATTGTACATTTCTTTCATTGCAAGGAAATGTGATCTCAGTTGATTAATGATTATGTCCAATAGACTAATAATAATAGAATAGTTCATTTTCAAGAAGCTTTCGGGATCGCGGAAACTTTCATTCTCGTAAATTTCATTAAAATTACGTTTACCTTTCTCTGAAGTGTTTTAGGATATGCAAGGCTGATGGACGATTTTTTATCGATTTTAAAAAGGAGGATTTTTGACTCAACTGATTTTTTGTGATTGAATTCGAAGACCTCTAAATCTACCTCTAAGGGTGGAAAATTAAGGGATGACGATACCTTTCCAGTTCTTCAAGATAAACTTGCAAACACTTCAATGGCAAAACGAGGCATTTAAAAGATCAGTAGATATCTGTAGTGCTTGGAGATTGCGTCTATATTCTACAGAATTTTGTAATGGAAGAAGAATGTTATAGGTTCCAAGTTTGGTATAAATTTGGTGCCAAGTTTGGTTGGTATAAAGTTCAAAATGATATCGATGTGATATTGTTCAAAAACTGAGCAATATAAATGTTGTTTAATTGCTTACATTGCAGTTTTTGGCCGTATGGGGTATTTATTGATTTTTTTTCGGTAAAATGTTCTGTTTACTCATTGTGATATCACTTTTAAGCAAAAAAATGTAAAATTCCAATGAAGTTCCACTCAGAATGATGGTCTGAATCTACTATTTCAAGATTTGGCAAGCCGTTCCTTACAAGGGCACGCCACAATTGTGGCGGTAAGACCCATCATAGAGGATTGGCTGGAGAGGCGACATAGAAGCCTCTCCTACCGGTTGAAACAAGTACTCACCGGAAACGGCTGCTTCGGTAAGTACCTTTGTCGCATAGACCGGGAGCAAACGTCTGCGGGCCACCACTGCGGAAGCTGTCGCGAGGATACTGCACTCCACACTCTAGTGGAGTGCTGAGCGTGGACGCAACAGCGGTATTGGTGTGGTAGCCTCTCGCTAGAGACCATGGCCATGGCCCAAAGTGAGGGTGCGTGTGATTCCGCCGCCTCCTTTTGCGAGGAGGTGATGTTGGCCAAAGAGGCAGCGGAACGGGAGAGGAGAAGCACTCTCCCATCCCGCAGAAGACGCACCAGACGCCGGCGAGCGCTGAATGATCTCCGTCCTCCATGAGCGCGTGCATGGGGGGGGGTGTGGGTAACATGTATAATTCGTGTATTTTATTAAGTGTAAATCCTTAACTTAGATTGATTAAATAAAAATTAATATTTTTTAATATAATTTTTTTAGAAGTGCAAAGTTAAGTTTGTCTTTCGAAAAAGACGGGCAAAAATCTTTGAGAATTCATTTCCGAGATGGACGTACTTACTACCTTCATACAAGTTTGTTGGCTTGCAGAGCCCTTAGTGCGCGAGCCAGACTCTTACTTGTCCGGTTTTATTTCTTACTCTAGTGGATCTATTTATGAATATTTAGCGTCTCTCTCTCACTGACTGACTGACTGACTGACTGACTGACTAACTGACTGACTGACTGACTGACTCTCCCACTCTCCCTCCCTAGATTCCCTACTTCCACTCTCTCCACTCTTCCCACTCTCCCTCCCTAGATTCCCTACTCCCACTCTCTCCACTCTTCCCACTCTCCCTCCCTAGATTCCCTCCCTACCTCCATCTCTGTCTCACTCCCTCCCTAGATTCCTTCCCTACCTCCATCTCTGTCTCACTCCCTCCCTAGATTCCCTCCCTCCTTCTCCATGTCTCTCTGACGCTGTACATGTAAATATAAGAAACTCACCTTCGCCTTAAGAATTTTCGATCTCGTCATAAAATTTTTTTTTAAATAAATTATTACACTCGGACACATTTTCCATACATTTTCGATCAGGATCCAAGTGACCATTTTACACTTTTTAAATATATTACACTCGGACACATTTTCCATACATTTTCGATCAGGGTCCGCGTGACCCTGAATTCTGACGCGAGTTTAATATTTTTTACCCATCTCAATAAGTGCCCAACGCCGCCAAAGAAGTTTTCCCTTCAAAAACTATTAACCATTGGTTGATAGTAGTGAACACTGATTATATCTACCTAATAAATAATGATAAATGATTTTCATACAAAACGAGGCATAGGTGGTGGAATAGGTGGGTTACTAACTGTAAACTTAAGTAAAACAGAACCAAAAATTAAGAGGTTTATTTATTTATTGCTTTTTATTTATTTCGTCGGTTTAATTTTTTGTTAAAAAAAATTTATTTGATGATTTTTTTTCATCATCAGCTCAGCTACATGATATGATGATTTCTGAACGCAAACACCTGATAAAGTAATCAAAAGTTAACAGAAACACTATTCGTTCTTCCAATTTTCGAGGGTTTCTCTCAATTTTATCAGGATCCCATCATCAGATCCTGACTTCCTTGACATGGGACCACCCTTGAAGTATACCCTATCTAACAAAAAAACAATAGAACAATCAAAATCGGTTCATAAATAACGGAGAGAGGGCTGAACAAACCTAAACAAAAAAAATATATATTTACATATATACTGTCGAATTGAGAACCTCCTTTTTTTTTCGTCGGTTAAAAATAAGTTAAAGTAGGGGTTTATTTTATACAAGTAGCGTCATCTAGTAATAAACATAAAGAAATAGTACATGTTAATTAATATTTGAATAGTTGATTATTGATATTATTCGAAGTTGAAGCATAATTATTATTTCTTAAATATTTGATTCCAGCGATACCTATTTACCAGATTATGTGTTACCAGTTTGAATGAAACTGATAAAAAGTAAAATGTATTTGTGTTCTCAGTATCGTAAAACGAAACGCATTGATAACGACAAATCCAAAAGTCAAAGTTGTCAAACATACGCTAGTGCACTGATGCCAACTTGGGGGTTTTCTCCCTCAATTTAGGGAAAAAAATCTGTACAGGGAGTTTTTTAGGGGAAATAACTTTTTGGGGGTATTTTTAGGGATAAAATTTTAATTTTCTTTTTTAATTGCACTACTCTCCATACTCCATACTTGTATTCAATAAAAGTTTATAAAAAAATTGAATTGATCAAATGATACTACTGTCATTGATGGTTATTAGATGTTGCTGATGCATATGTCTATATACCAGTCGTAACAGCTGACAGCTAAATTAATAATTGTTATTGTTAGTTTAAAATAATTGTTTGTTTTAAATAATGTAAACGTTAGACCAATAAAACTATACTCGTTAAGTGATTGTTACTTCTATGTATAATTACAATACCAAAGGGAGAAAAAATTTCAGGTTATTCTCAAAAATATACCAATAAATGGGAAAGAGATGATGAGCTTAAAGGTATGTATGAATATACGTTTCTATAATTACAAAATACTTATCCTACAGAAATACATAATATGTCATTTAAGTTTTTTTATACTTTTCCTGAGTTATTTTTTATGGAGTTTTCCAGTAATTGTGGCATTTTTAGGGGTTTTTGACTTTAGTTTAGGGGTAAATAGTTTTTGGAGTTGGCAACACTGTGCTAGTGTAATCCTGCTTTATTTGTAATTATGAGTATGTGTGGCGCGGATAAATGAAATTCAAGTTTATCAATTCAAGGTCAGAATATTTGTATTCTATTTTAATTTTTAATCAGTCGCCTTCTTCCCCTACAGTCGACAGCCGCTCACAAGTGTTGTGTAGTAAGTAAGCTGTCTTCGGTGCATTACAAAATACTGTATACATATCCTCTACAATGCTGAAGGTATTAAGAGCTGAAGTAAGTCAATAATTTTATTACACTATTTGTAACTAGAGTTTATGTTATGACTGTATATTTCGAAGCGCACGTCGTGCGTAATGTCTTACATGAACAAACATTTTACATACCCACGTTGTAAACACCGAAGATAACTAAGCCCGTCAAGTAAATTTACTCTGATTGAATTCCCTATGCCCATGATCAGTTTACATGATATGTATACAACAGTGCATTAAATTTAGTGCTGTTTTTCAATAATTTCAGAACCTGTTTGAGTTTATCTATATTTTATTTATGTAGGTACCATTGCAAGTTCGTCAGCTCTATAACTTATCATATCTAGTTCATTAAACTTATAAATGAATTTCCATGTATTAACCTGCTTTTTCTGATATACCAACCTCTTTTGTATTAAACAAAGAGGTTTTATGCATTCATGTAATTTGGTATGTAAAAGAGTTACATTATTCATAGGTTATAGAAAAAGACTGGAGTGTGAACATTGATATTGCGCATAATATTATGGCCACATTGTATTTTAAAGCTATTCAAAGTGTATTAAAAAAAACTAAATCTTGTAGTTGGTGTGGTGTTGGTACTTTATATCTTTTTAAACTTATTCTAAATGAAAACCTTTCCTTATTTAAAAGAATCTTTAAGCATATAATAGTATAAAGTATCTGATTTTATAGAATTATTATTATTTCAATTACCTATACTCTTAAAATATTAATTTATTACATTGTAAGATACAATTTAATTATATTTTTTATTAGTCAATATTTTTCACTAAATTAATTGCTAAACAAGAAATTTTCAGTCAGCCAATGAGAAAAACATGGGTTAAAAGGCTTCTCTTAATTTGTTCCTAAGGACTTTCCATTTGTTTGTTGATTTATCTGCACATCCACCACCACATTACCCAACTTTACTAATTTGTGATTTCTCATCTAGAATTAGTAATAGAATTGGAAGGTAAAAAGAACATAAACTAAAAACTCAGACCATTTGTGATAATAAAAAATCTGGATGCCTTACACAGTATATGCATAGATCATAATGATCTCCCAATTCAATTGGCATGTTAATTAACATAGAAATTATGCAAACACAATGATCTCTAAAATTAGTATGTCATGAAATTATGCAATTGACATGATATTATGCAATTAGTGTAAAGATTCAGATTAACCTAAAAAGTCTCTCAGAACTAAACTTTAACAATTAATTCCACAGTCTCTGCAGCTACTCAAAAGGAGCTACAGTAGTGCTGCACCCACGACAAAGCTCTATATTGACGGACAACATGTGGAATCCAAGACTACAAAGTGGATTGAGCTCACCAATCCTGCCACCAATGAAGTTATCGGCAGGTATTAAAATTTTTCTTCATTCATAGCTAAATTAGTAAATGGTGTGTATTAACATTTAGCAAGCGAGACAATGGTTTCCTTTTTTATCAATATTGTTCAGGTCTTTAAGACATGTCGAAACTGTTGACTAGTCACTTTGTATCTCCTTAGAGCGCCATCCATGCTGGATGAACCTTGAATGTACTATGCGCAGAATTTTGGTTGCAGTCGAGGATGGCCGACTGGTTTGAATGTAGCAGCCTTATCCGGAAAGCATTCGCATCAGTGGGAAGGTCTGACGTCCGGTACTGCCGTTCTATCCACCGACTAAAGACTAACTTTGAATGGAATGCTTTGCTCTTGCTCTTTCAACATGTATGTAACATAGTTTCCTTCGTGTATCTGTCGCAGTCATCTTACCAGTCAATTCGGAAAACATTTAAGCGACCGACAAGTTGGGGCCGACTACGAAATATGCCATAAGGTGCTGGCAGTGCGCGAACCTTTTCAAAGAATTTACCTGCCTTGCAAAGCGACACAACAGCTAACTAAAGTCCTCCACTGCCAGCTTTTCCAAACCTTTCAGTGGAGCCATGGACGATTATATGAGCCCTGCCCCATCCATTAAACTGGATCAAACATCCATTAACTAAAAACTCTCTAGACCTGACTGCTTCTCCAGGTCTAGAGAGTTTTATCTTTCTAGTCTTTAATTAGCGGATAATTATAGGTTCGCTCAGTTTTAGGCTGTTTTATGTATGTTAAGCCTGGGTAAGACAGCAGGCGGGGTGGGACGGCGACGCGGCGTAAGCGGTTGGTACGCAGCTAGTCCGCTAGCCGAGTGCCGTGCACGATAGCGCGGGTTTGTGGTATCTTCTATATAAACTAGTACATTACAATCTACTGACGCCACGTTGCGGTCCCGCCCCGCCCGTGTTTGACCCAACTTTAAATCATTCAGTGTTAACACATTTAATAAATAGATGTATTAAAATATGTAGTTGTTACATAATGACACACCCATAATCACTGTTTAAAACTGTTAAATATGTTGATAACTAATATAATAACCTTCTGACGTCTTTATCTATGCTATATTTGTTTCTGTGGGCGAACTTATCTTTTCTGCATACGAAGTTCGCATGCAGAGATGATTAATATTATTAAAATTGAGTGATTCAAATTTATACATTTGGTATATAAGTTTAGTATTACATATCACTACATAGTATAAAACAAAGTCGCTTCCGCTGTCCGTCTGTCCCTATGTATGCTTAGATTTTTAAAACTACGTAACGGATTTTGATGCGGTTTTTTTATAATAGATAGAGTGATTCAAGGGGAAGGTTTATATGTATAATACATGCATAATATAGTAGAGAAACACTGGTAATTTTAGAGGTTTCTAATGTGATGTCGTAAATAAACACATTTTTTTGCGCTTATATTTCAAACGCTGGCTGAACCCTACGAGATAGATCAAAATAATGTACTACAGTATTGTACACCTGAAAAAGGTCTACAAAAAAGTCCGCGATGGTATATGTCTATCTCTTAGGGATAACCCACGATAACCATTTTATATCCTTTATTTTTTACGAGAAATAATACCTTATTCACGAAGCAATTTTAAGCAATACTGCATTAATCCTTATCCAATTAAGTACCTTAAATACATTGTACATTTAATATAGATCAATATGGCCCTTTACAGCATGCAATTTAAATGAATATTTTCGAAGATATTACAGATTTAATCTAGCGAGGCAAATAACAATTATCACTACATATTATAAAACAAAGTCCCTCGCAGCCTCTGTCTGTCTGTTCGCGATAAACGGAAAAACTACTGAACGGATTTTCATGCGGTTTTCACTAATAGACAGAGTGATTCATGAAGAAGGTTTAGGTGTATAATTTGTACCCGTGCAAAGCCGGGGCGGGTTGCTAGTAATAAATAAAATCAAAATAAAATTATAAATACTTGCAATAATTTTTATTCAATAAATGTAAGCCTTGTAAACCCTAAAACTTTTTCAAAGACATTCACTACATCAGGCGTAGCCATGCAAGTATTGTTAGTAGTCTTGAGTGTCGGAATTGTAACACGCACTTAACTACTGCCACCGCACAGAAGCGATATAGTCCCATGTAGAAAACGAACCTACAAAAATCGCCGCGGTGGCAGTTGGCATATTAGCTTATAAATAAATGTTGTAGAAATTTAAGAATTTAGAATACCTAACCGGCATATGAACGTACGATCATCGGTGGTCTTGAATATTTTGCATAATAAAGTTCACGGTCATGTAAGTTGTACAAATTAGAATCTTTGCATTAAATCTTTCCACTAATAAAATAAAATTAACCTTCAAACACGTACGTTATTTTTGTATAGACTGGATACTGTTCAGTCAGGAAGACGCTATTTGAGCGATGTTACATAGGTATCTGTATCACCGTCTCCACGGATTTTCTGACTGACCACATATTTTGTCAACTATAAGGTGGTCCAACACGTACTTATTAGGGGACAAACCTATTGCCGTCAACTGGGCACTTTGGGAATCAAAGATGGGAATGGAGGCAATAGAAGAAAAGAAATATTGCTTATACGGATGGATTGAGGCGTGTAAGCAAGCAAGAGTGCAAGTTCGTTAATAGTACGCATTGCTGAATCACTAATGAGTACTCCTTATGTCTATATTTTCTACTTATTTCCATTTTATTACTTAATAGCAGCGCCCCGCGGTTTCACCTGCGTAAGTCCCGATCCCGTGGGAATACCGGGATAAAATGTAGCTAATATGTTAATCCAGGTCTCTAGTTATCTACATACCAAGTTTCATCGCAATTGGTTCAGTAGTTTTGGCGTGAAAGAGTAACAAACACCCATCCATCCATCCAAACTTTCACATTTATAATATTAGTGGGATTCTTTGGTTCTACTTATTTTATACTAAGAACGGGCGGCACCTAGTACCCCGCAGTTTCACCGGCGTCAGCTAGAGTATACGATACGTTGAATAGAATAAACTTTGCTGTACACCAAAATAAACTTTTACAAGGAACAGGTAGGTACATCTGGTGCGGCCTCATCGCTAAAACCAATATCTTACAGGCAACCTTTGGATGGACAAAGACGCCAATAAATAGGTGAAAGCATGAGTCGTTTTGGTGTAAAGAAGGATAGGAGAAGTGAAGAAGATAGGTAACTAGATGTTTAATCGATTGTATATTTTGCTACAGAGTACCGGAAGCCACAGAGACTGAAATGAAAGCAGCATTAGACTCAGCCAAGAATGCTTACAAGTCATGGAGCCAGAGCACCATAATGACCAGGCAACAGCTCCTCTTCAGGTAAGTTCACATTAAGCTGAACAGTTTTTATTTGTTTGTTTGTTTGACGGTTTGTTTAAACGAGCTAATCCCAGTCGGTCTGTAAAACCAGTCGGTCCCTACGACTCTCTGGAGGGGAGCAGCTAGTGTTTAATATAAATTTAATATAAAATTTATATTTCGGATAAAGTATGTGAACATTGTGTAAGGATTTGGAGCCTTGGATTGATTTTGTGTTTGATTTGGTTGATTGCTTTTTTATTGATTTGATGTTTTTAATAGTAGTTTCTATCAAATTTATTCCTCCTTAACACTTTACTATTTGTCAAATAAGAAAACTTTATGCATGAGAGAAATCTATAAATACTCCGTTTTTTTAAATAACTTGGCCAAATGTTTTTAACAGATTTGCCCGGTTACTGAGAGAAAATAGCAGTAAACTAGCAGCTAAAATTACAGAAGAACAGGGCAAGACTCTTGCTGATGCTGAAGGCGACGTTCTCCGAGGCATTCGTAAGCATTTATTAATATTGAAGTAGAATCTAAAACTACTCTTCGTGCTATAAATTGTTTATAGGAGCTTATTCTAATCTTGTTTTGGTCTCAAAAGCGGTATTGATATACGCATTATCATAACTTAAGCAAAATATTTGTGTAATAATAGTCTTCCTTCGCGATTGCTCTCGCTTTTACGTTCCTTTACATAAATAATAAATATTTGTTATATATTATTATAATACTTGGCTAGAGATCGTATGTGTTTACGCATGTCGATGCATGTGCATATGTGACGTGTGGCAAACGTAATGCGTACAATTTCATTGGTGCCAAATTTGTAACTTATTATTGGTGGCCATGTACGCGTCTACCAAATTTTATTGCATGTATTTTTAGAAAACTGTTTATGCCGGGGTTCCTATATTCAAGAAACAATTGGTTTTGCTTATGGACCGTAACATTTTGTTGAATTTTCAGCGAAAATTTCCGTAAGCAAAACGAATCGTTTCTTGACTATAGGAACCGGGCATTAATCGATTTAGTTACTTTAAACAATTATACTTAAGCGGTTAGATAAATTTTATCATATTATTACATATAACTATATTCTCTCATAGACTTTCTTTAAAGTTCATGTTCGGACATTCGATTTGAAAATTAAACTATCAAAGTCTAGTTTCAATTAGTTACTTCCTAAAATAGACCATTATTGGATTTGACTGCTCCAACGACACGGTTGTTTAATTAGTCACCATGCTCGATTCCATCTTCATCATCATCACTATCGATATAATATAAGCTATTGTGTCCGTTAATTTGTATATTAATGGAGACAGTGATACTCTTCTTGTGCTAGATGGTGAGGATCATCGAAAAAAAAGCAATGTTATGTTTTCAATAAAACTTCCTTACCTTTTAAATCTATCCACAGAGTCAGTGGAGCACTTTTGCAGCATCACAACTCTTCAGCTGGGTGACAGCATACAGAACATCGCCAAAGATATGGACACCCATTGCTACAAGGTGCCTATTGGCGTGGTGGGCGGTAAGTCCGATATTGACAATATTCTTTTTATGTAGGTTATTACTGTTACAAAATATATATAAGAATAAAATCGTAACACACATATTCTAGTACTAACTGGTTGCCCACGCTTCGTTCGCGCGGAAATGTTGGTGAAATCTATTGCACGGGAATCGTATATTTTTCCGGAGCCTCTGTGCCAAATTTATCCCAAAGTTCAGTCGTTTTTCTTTTTATGGTTTAGGGGGCAAACGAGCAGACGGGTTACCTGATGGTAAATGGCTACCGCCGCCCATGGGCACCTGCAATTCAAGAGTCACAAGTACGTTGCCGGCCTTTAAGGTGGCAGTAGCGGAAGAGTGGGGGGGGGGAAAGGGGTTAGGGTCTCCGGTGACCTCACTTACTCGGCGAAAAGCAATGCAAGTATTACTTCACTGCCGGTTTTCTGTGAGGCCGTGGTACCACTCCGGTCGAGCCGGCCCATACGTGCCGAAGCAAGGCTCTCCCACGATTTTTGCGTGAAAGAGTAACAAACAAACATCCATCCATCCAACCTCACCTCACCTCAACTTGGGCCTTTATAATATTAGTAAGATTATTTAGGGTTTTACCCACATTCATGATGATCCAATGAAGTTTTTATGCCGTGATTGATCACGAGTTTAATTTTTCTGTTCACATATCAACAGATAGATACCTTACACAATTTATTTTATTCGCCCACCTCGATAACACAATCACATACTTATGATCTTTGATTATTCCAAAATGATGATTCATCATTACTTAAGTCAATGGTATTGTATTTCTGTTGCTGATTTGAACTTTTATATTAGTTATTTCATAGTACAAGTTAAAGGATGCGTCAACCGATTTTGTTGGATAGTTGAATAGTCACAAGAAGTGTTGAGCACTCTATTCATGATATTAACCTATAATGTCCAGGGAAGTGTGGTTAGGAAACATTCCCACGTTGCACCCTGCACAACAGCAAAGCCGTGAACCGAAGCGCTAATAGTTTTTAGAGTAGGAAAAAAATAGAGAAACAGTGACATAATTTTCATCTAACTACTAGCTAATCCGACAGACTTTGTCCTGTCGATTTTCATTAAAAAAGCATGATCTCGATGTACTCGAATTTGCTCATTTTCAGTTTCCTCTCCAATTTTTCTTTATCTCATAACCTAGTTTGTACTATAATGGTTATTTTAGAAAGAAAAAAAATCGTCCAGCCATTCTCAAAGTAAACTGCTTAGTACTAGTATATTTCACTTTTAATTTTATAGAAAAAACTTAGTACTAAGTAGATCTATCTCATAGTACTCAAAGATTAGGTATACAGATTATATACATATCGTGGGTTCCCGCCACGACTAATACGTAAGATTACCTATCATACACAAAGATATATTTGAATCTTTGTAGATAATGTAGAAGTGTACTAAGAAAATACCTTTGTAAAATCAAGATGATACCACGAGCAAAAGAAAATAAACTTATTTTAAACATTAAAAGGAAATTTTGAGTATATTACAAAACAAGGTTATCAACGGAATAATTAAGGTGATGAAATTTTTTTCGTGGGAGAGCTATGCTTCGGCTCAACCGGAGTGATACCACGGCCTCACAGAAATCCGGCAGTGAAGCAATGCTTGTATTGCCTTTCGCCGAGTGAGTGAGTTTACCGGAAGCCCTAACCCTCCCCTCTCTCCTATTCCTGCCCTTCTCCCCTCTCCCCCTCTTCCCCTACTCCCACCTTAAAGGGCGGTAACGGATTTGTGATTCTTGAGTTGCAGGTGCCCATGGGCGGATTTTACCGGAGACCCAAACCCTTCCCTTCACAAAGTATGACGCCATAAGTTTTTTTATGTTATAGGGGGTAAACGAGCAGACGAGAGGGAGTAAAGGTCAAAATAAACTTGTATGAAATGTGACCCACATTTCATACAAGTTTATTTTGACCTTTAATTAATAAAAACTGATTTGACTTCTCAGTCAAAATTAAAACATTACAAATAGGGTGGCTATTCGTAATGTTTTAATTTCAAATATTATCAATCATATTTATTTTTATTCAACTGGTTTTTTTTTTCAGAGGCCCTTAATTCTTGAGCTATAGTAAATTTCTTTTTGTATAATCCTTATTCACTAGGTGTGGCAGCCTTCAATTTTCCGATCATGATTCCATTGTGGATGTTCCCGCCGGCGATTGTAGCCGGTAACACCTGTATCATCAAACCTTCGGAGCAGGATCCTGGCGCGACGCTCATGACCTTAGACCTCTTGGCTGAAGCTGGCGCCCCTCCTGGTATTGTTAATGTAAGTTTTTACTTCGAATACTATAATGGCCTTTTATGAACGGCCCCAGAGCGTTTGATTGCCTTTGTTTGGATTCCTGCTCAGTACAAATATTTGTATACAACAATATGTCCTTCTGTATTGGTCTGTTTCTATATTTGTTCTCTTGTATCAATCAATTAGCCTATTCTAGTTCACTGCTGGACATAGGCCTCTCACAATGTGCGCCATAGCACCCGGTCCTCCGCCTTCCGCATCCAGTCCTTCCCAGCCATCTTCCTCAGGTCGTCGGTCCATCTAGCCGGGTAACCTTCCTTTAACTTGTATAATATGTATGTATTTACAAAAAAAAAAATGTATTTAAGTATGTTTATTTGTGTTCTAGAATGTCTAATACAGCCTATGCTTAGTTTGGTTTTAGAGGGCGCTGTTATAATGTTCGAGGATATTTTATTAAGTGAGGTGGGCACTACAAATCAGTACTGCGGTGGCATTTTTCCATCGCAGTGTATACTGAGGGTCCACCTACTTTCTAGAGAACGGCGTACAACCCTCAGTAACGTAAAAAGTGTTTTTTTTTGTAATTATATAATTTTTAACATTCACGGAAACGTTTTCGGGTACGTGGCATTGACGTGTTATGTCAGTTTCATGTGATAATAACACAACGAGAAATGATTGGACCTATTTAAAAAAAATATTGTTTTTATTTTCTTTCATATTTTTTTTTATTTATTTATTGTAGATATACTGTGTTATATAGAATAAAATATTTTTAATTCTTTCTTCTTTTTTATTATTATAAAAATGTGAATAGTTAGTAAGTCCATTGACATTCATATTAATATAATGATTGTTTTGTTGTAGGTGATCCACGGTACTCACGACGCGGTGAACTTCCTATGCGACCAACCTGCCGTCAAAGCGGTGTCCTTCGTGGGCGGCGATGCTGCTGGCAAACACATCTACAGCAGAGCCTCTGCTGCCGGTACGAGCATTTAAACTATAAGCTCATTCAAAAACTTGCCATCTGTGTCTGAATATATATTATTTTGACGTACACTAGATAGCATGATCACTTCTTAGTTTATGATATGTATTTTTCAATGCACTTGTTTTAAATCCAATTGTTTATTGCATACCAAATATCATAAAAGCAGTCAGTGGGTTACAAAAATTATATTAATTACGTGTCTAAATGTAATTCGTTACACTTACGTGCATTTTAGATTGTAATTTAATTTCAATTTATTAAGCTACTATCATCTTAAGGCCAAGAAGAAGAGACTAATATTGAAGCAATTTTAATGAAACTTTTCTATAAATTATATTTATTATGTCATGTAATTTATTAAAGATACTGTAGTATGAGTAAAAAGCTATATAATCTGTTAAGAAGAAAAAAATAAAATATTAAAAAAAAGATCTGTTGAGTTCAAAGAAGTTACCAAAAATGTTCAATAGTCTAAGAAATGTCGAGCATAAAAAAATCAAAACAGCTGTTTTTTTGAAATACATATTACATTGTCTATTGAAAATATAGAGGGATGTAGTACTTCTGACATTCTGAGAATAAGAAAAAAAAAATTTGTAAAAATTATTTTAAGACAATTATTTTTCTTTTCATCTTTTTTAATGTCTTTTTAGCAATATCAATAGACAATATTGTCAGAAAATTTTTTGGTAATAAGAAAATTTAGAATTGTACACGTGAGAACTGTATAGTCCCTTAAGTTAATTTTTTATGTTGCCTGGTAGCTGAGTATGTCACGCTTGCCTAAAAGTCTAGCCGTTGGTGGCCTATGTGTCCTGTGTGTAGGGCAGGCGCGCGAGTCATGCTCGTGAACAAGTGCCATCGGTCGGGGCTGATCAAGTGGTCTGGTCATTTTATATTTTTTAGCGATTGTTTATATTTTAAAAGAATATGTTATATTGTACTTACATTTCATTTGCGCTTAAATTTAACAAGACTTTTTGTAAAAAAAACATGTTAAAAAAACATATTGAAAAAAAACCTCCAATCACACCCTTGGAGTTTCTCGCCTGTTCTTCTCCATAGCGTCTACGTATTAGAACAAGTTTCACGACTGACTTATTCCGACCGAGTCGTACTCTTCACAATTAAAAATACCTATACATAATTTGTTTAATTATTAATGATTTTGATGTGCCGAACCCAATTTGTCGACGGCAGGTAAACGCGTGCAAAGCAACATGGGCGCCAAGAACCACGGCGTGATAATGCCGGACGCGAACAAGGAGCACACGCTCAACCAGCTCGCGGGCGCGGCCTTCGGCGCCGCCGGACAGCGCTGCATGGCGCTCAGCACCGCCGTCTTCGTGGGTACGCTCTTCGACACTCACTATATACTAATAGAATCCATATTATGTAGGATATAATAATATAGGAGGAAATTTCACTAATAATGAAAGTGCTTATGTATATATAGTATATATATAGTAACCAGGTGTTTATATATATATATATTATAATTAAATGTTACTAAACATTGAAAAAAAAAATGTCATTGTATTCGATAACTTATTGCCATCTTGTAGGTAATGACATAATCCCGTTGCTGTAGAAATCTTGAGCTATTACTACTCAAAAAACTGCGACAAGTAGTTTTGACAGTCCTCTCTTGATGTTAACATCACCACCTAACACTACCCAAAGAATTCTGAAGAGACCGAAACGATGGCTTTGCCCGGCGGTAAAAGCACATAATGAACGATGCCCTTCCAATCCCACACACAGCATCACCTTATAAGCGTGTTAATCCGAGTTGATTAATTAAAGATTCATCACCAGTGATCAATCTTTTCAAAAATGTTTCAGTTTTATTTCGTTTCAATAGAGAATCGCAAATGAATACACGATTCATTAGATTTCTTTTAGTGAGCTCGTGTGGCACCCAAATATCGAGCTTTTTTGTATAACCAGACTTTTTAAAATGGGTCAAAACTGTTTTGTGGTCATTCCTCAGTTCCTCGGCTATGTCGTAACTACTATACATATGCCGATTTCCACTTTCTAAACAATGGCATCAATTTTATCCGTATGAGTATCCAGAGCGAGTTGCATCTTTGACACTAAAATTCCCGGACTGAAAACGCTTGAACCAACTTTGTGCTATTCTTACTGACACTGCATTAGGTCCATAAACGTCACAATCTTTTTTCGGACTTGAGTCGCATTCCCTTTTTTGTAATAAAACTTCAGAATGTATCGAATTTCTTCGTTAGATTCACTCATTTTGGCGGAAGCAATTCATACGGTTTTCACTAATAGAGGTGTATAATTTGTACCCGTGCGAAGTGGGGGCGGGTTGCTAGTGTACTATATTTATTGATATTAAAACCAGCCAGATACAAACAGTACTAAATCCTAAACAAATTATACACCTAAACCTTCCTCATGAATCACTCTGTCTATTAGTGAAAACCGCATGAAATGAATCCAGTGATTTTTCAGTTTATCGCAAACGGACAGACAGACAGACGCGACGGGGAACTTTGTTTTATAATATTTCGTACTGATAGTGAAGATCTAAAAAAGAACTGACTTTACAGCAGATTCGTTATTTAGAGGTAGGACACGACGTTCACTGATGTTAACATTTTAGTTAAACCCAAAAACAAATGATCATAGTCATCTCAGAATAGTAACAGTGTAATTGCCTTGCCTGAATGTTGAATGTTGTTCTTTATTGGACTGACAATAACTGTTCGATAGGTGAACGTTGACATAAATTCAGTCACATGTATCATATATATTTATAGCATATAATAAACAATATAAGATAATTGATAAAAAAAATTTTTTCTTTTATATTGAAACAGGTGAATCTAAAGAATGGATCCCCGACTTGATAGAGCGCGCAAAGGCCCTGAAGGTGAACGCCGGCCACGTCCCTGCCACCGATATTGGACCCGTTATTTCAGTTAACGCCAAGAACAGGATCCTCAGGCTGGTCGAGTCTGGTAAGTACTATTGAAACTTACATTTTTTAATTATATGGCTCCATTATCAGATGAGCTCCAATTGTCCAATTGTGTACGAAACTACATACTCACACATAAAAACTTTGTATGAATAGTTTCATTTCGATACGACAATTAAAAGTAGCTTAAAATTGACTTCCAAGATGACATAGTTTCAAATACAATTCTTTAAAAAAAAAACCGACTTCAAATAAAAAACTATTCCATAAAATACTTATATGGTTTTCTCATGGATGGCGTTGTCAGAACTGGACCAAATTGGAAATGGGACCGCACGAGAAGCACCAGCTTTTAAATAAAAAAATAATCATCAAAATCGGTTCACCCAGTCGAAAGTTCTGAGGTAACAAACATAAAAAAAAATACAGTCGAATTGGGAACCTCCTCCTTTAATGAAGTCGGTTAAAAATACGCTGAAATTAGAAATGTAATAAGCTGTCATCTTCAGCAATATCAAGTGGTAATGAATACGAGTTACGGCAAATAATATCATGTTGAAGTTGCATTATACAAAATATTTGACCAGCGTGTAGCTTCATCATTGTATAACCCACACTAGATTTGGAAGTAAAAGTAAAGATGATTGATTTTTACCTACCTTACATATATTATTGACTGGCCTGTTGGTCTAGTGGTTATTGAACCTGGCTGCTAAGCCAGAGGTCGTGGGTTCGATTTCCACCCAGGACAAATAATTGTGTTATTAGCACGATAATTTGTTCTGTGTCTAGGTGTAATTTATCTATAATATGTATTTAGAAATATATAAGTATGTTTATCAACAGTCTGGTTACCATAGTACACGCTCTGCTTAGTTTGGTATCAGACGGCCGTGTGTGAGATGTGTGGAGTTATTATATTATATTTAATTTTTGACAAAAATTTCTTTAAATGATGGTTGTGGCTATATACTGTAGTCCTTTGCAAAGAGGTGTTAAATGGAGGCTGATAGCGAGAGAGTACTGACTTCTGACACATTTTATGAAACTAAAACTTACAAAGAAAGTTTTCAGGGTATAAGGATGCCATATACCTACATATAATATGTTTAAAATTATAAGCACCATATATAATCGATATGTATGAAAGCTACAACAAGTACACGCCTTTCTCCTTCTTGAGGGAGATAGTAACAACAGCCTTCTACTTGCTTACGTCCGAAAGTACGAATAAATACTTCACGGGTGTCCTCTTCCGTCATTAGATCTTCGTGCTTTTGGTCTGTTCCTTTTTCCTACATCACTCCATATTACTATACAAAGTCCCCCACCCCGTCTATCTGTCTGTTAGCGATAAACTCAATAACTACTGAACGGATTTATATACGGTTTCCACCAATAAACGGAGTGATTCGTGATGAAGATTTAGGTGTATAATTCATTAAGCTTTTGTGTTAAACGACTGAAATATGACGATAATTTGTTGAAGATGTCGGAAAAATCAATACATGCTTTGCTAATTTTACCAAATTGAACATTGTATATTACCTATTCGGTTCTTCGTCTGACATGACACCTTTCGTCTAACCGACTGGCCCAATTACATGTTGGTACTTTATTTTTGGTAACTGTTATAAGAACATAATAATATATACAAGTATAATTACCAAATACACATAATTTAGTAAAGCCTGGTTTTAAATAATTTCTTGTAGTACAGGGTAATGAGAGCACCTCCCACCTTAACTTCGTAGTATATATTACTAGCAGCGCCCCGCGGTTTCACCCGCGTAAGTCCCGATCCCGTGTATCGGGATAAAAAGTGGCCTACGCGTTAATCCAGGTCTCCAGCTATCCAACATACCATAGTTTCATCGCGATCGGTTCAGTGGTTTTTGCGTGAAAGAGTAACAAACATCCATCCATTCAAACTTTCACATTTATAATATTAGTGGGGTGGGAGGTAAATATATGTATAGTCGCAAAACTTAAAAAATAATCTTACTGTCCTAGTTAACAACGACTATTTTCTTGTACTGACGGAAATTAATTCGTTTTCATAGGTGTTAAGGAAGGCGCTAAGCTGGTCCTCGACGGCCGTAGCATTAAGGTTCCCGGATTCGAGAAAGGAAACTTTGTCGGCCCAACCATACTCACAAACGTTCAAACGAATATGGAATGCTACAGGGAAGAAATCTTTGGACCCGTTCTCGTGTGCCTTTTCGTCAACACTCTTGATGAGGCCATTCAGATGATCAACTCAAACCCTTACGGAAACGGAACGGCTATTTTCACAACAAATGGCGCCACAGCCAGGAAGTTCTCAAATGAAATTGACGTCGGACAAGTTGGAGTCAACGTACCTATTCCTGTACCTCTTTCCATGTTCTCCTTCTCAGGTTCCCGAGGCAGTTTCTTAGGCACCAATCACTTCGCCGGCAAGCAGGGACTAGACTTCTATACTGAACTCAAAACAGTTGTTTCGTTCTGGAGACAAAGTGATGTATCACACGCTAAAGCTGCAGTATCTATGCCAACACAACAGTAATATGAATTAAATTCCTACTTTTTTGTAAGGGAAAGGATATTATTTGTATAATTTATATTATAGATGTAAGCTATATTATATTTCAGATTTTGTAAAAGCATTTATTTTGTATTCATATTTTATCAGTTGTCTTCCAGTTATTATAGGTTCTATTGTCAGACGAGTATTTAAAAATATATGAAATAAATATATTTTTATAGTTTGTATTTTTATTTGTTATCTAACAGATGCGTAATGTTACTCGTATATTCAAATAAACCGCGTTGTGAATCATGCGCGTGCGCTGCGATATGGACCTAACGTCAGTGAGATCATCTATTGGTGGATGTATTTGCCGTTCATATGTAAAGACGTAATCCTTAATACCATACAAATAAAGGCGACATTGTATATTATTATTTATTGCTACAATGTTGTAGCTTCACGCCTTTGTCTGACAACAGACGGTGTAACCGAATGAAATCACTCACATATATTACTGCGGCTGCTGCAGGCGTAATATTTCAAGGGAAATAATCAATATTTGTTGTGTAAATAAATCTATTGTTTTGTTAGACTAAAAGCAGTGACGCGATCCTGTGACGTCATAACCGGAGCAGAGAATCCAACTTCCTGGGTGTCTTGTTATTTCAATGGTGGTATTCGGAGTACATACACGCGTCGCGATGTTTTGTTATATTGCGTTTTTGGTGTTTTGCATTTTTGTGAATGACTGTACGGGGTTGACGCCGCAATGCAGGAATGAGAAAGGGGAGCCAGTTGATTGGTAAGTATTTGTATATAGTTATGTTCCAAAGTTACATACCTATAAATCGTTTTGCTTTAGTAAGGGGTTTTGTTTACATCTAGAAACCACAATGCATATGTATTATGTAGCTGTTTTGATTAATTTTATAGTTATTATTTAAATTAGCTACTAATTTATCCTGCCGCAAGGGTGTTTCATCCACCAGCTAAAGACCTACTTCTAATACCTACTTCTTTCGTAATAACGAACGAATTTTATCATTCTTATTTTATAATTGATCGTTAGTTCTTTAAGTTGAATCTGTTGCAAAATGGGAAAGCAAAGCAATCTTATAAAATAAATTACCTATACATACAATGCAGTGACGAAAGTCCAAAGTATTATTTTCCAAATAAATGTAATTTTGTTTAACCATTTTAACATTTACGTGGAGTATGTATATTTATATATTAATACTCTATCAAGTTATTAATATTTGTAACAAATAACCATAAAACAGTATTTTATTACATCGTAAACTCCCAAAATTAACAGCAAAATCGTAAAACTAATTGTTAGTAATACTCGGCCTCAGCTACTTTGGCGACCCCGTCCGCCTTAAGCATACAAAATCCTGCTTCCCTCTAGAGTCTCTCCCATTCCCTCCTTCTAACCTCTTGCACAATTCTCTGCTATTAAGTGGCTTTGTAATGAAGGGTAGTTAATTACACTTTCATGCATTTGACATTAATAATTTTAATTCTGTAAGATTGGAAAATTAATGTTAGGTACCTATCTAACTATCTTCTTTATAATGAAGTCGGTTAAAATACGAATGAATACCAACGCGATGTCAAGGCCATGTATTCTTAAGTCCTTTCATCTAATAGTGACCACAAAACATTAATAGATTTAAAACTTACCACAAAACATTACTACCTACAACGAAAACGATATTAATATTCATTTAACTGGTCGAACTATTAAATTCATATAAGTATATAAAAAAATCGTGTCACGTTGTTTGTTCGCGATGAACTGATTTTAATGTAATTTTGCTCAACGTGTGCAGTTTGGTAGGATAGTTTATTTATTTTTTATTGCAATTTACCTAGCAACAGCAACGCGTGGCCAGGGAGCTAGAAATATATAAAAATGAAACCGTTATGAATAGCAAATTATAGTTTTAATGTCGATACGGAAATATTGTTGTTAGTCATTTAAATTGCTAAGGTAGCAAACAAACAAGCGTCATGGTGACAATGAACATGAGATCTACACAGGATCTACACAGGTTGCCAAGAGACCACAAGAGAGTTTATAAAGTATATATTATGTACATAACATACATGCATAACATTGCCATCCAATAAAACCCAGCATATGCATTTACAAGAGTGAGATCCTTAGTGTTGCAGCGTGCTGCCGTTGCCCGTTAGGCGGGAGTTAGAAAGAAAAGATTTATTTTGGCACATATTAAATTTTTACAGGAAAAGAAAAAAAAACACCAAAAAAGCAAGAAAATACTAATATAGACTAATAATATAGACAAAAAAGTTGTATGTTTCTCTCTCTTTACGTTTTTTCATAGACATGTAGAAAGTTCAATTATATTTCAGGTTTTATGTGTACAAACTACCAAGGGAAAAAAATCATTTAAACCCTTTAGTGCGCAAAGGGGTGGCGTATATGCATCTAACGCCGCCAAAACTTAGGGGAGGATGGATCATGTCTGACCTTGCTATAAGCGACTCTCGCTCCATGGTGGGGAAAACACTATCGCCTTTGTACCAGGTAATTTATACATAAATATGTACTTCCTACTCCTATTTCCATTACCTATTCCTTTACACGAATGGGTTTACTGAATGATCTAAAACGATTTGAAGATATTATCTTATTGATAGTGACAAGTTAAATTTTGCCAGCAATGTGGATGGTACATGGTATTCAATAATCAATGGAAAAAGTCATCTAAGTACGTGAAAGACTTATCTTGAAAGACTTATCTTAAACTAGCAACCCGCTCCGGCTTCGCACGGGTACAAATTATACACCTAAACCTTCCTCATGAATAACTCTGTCTATTAGTGAAAACCGCATGAAAATCCGTTCAGTAGTTTTTCAGTTTATCGCGAACAGACAGACAGACAGACGCGGCGGGTATAACTTTTATAATTATATATGACTCTGTTACGCAATGAAATTAAAATAAGATGTTGAGTTTGACGCGGTGATTTAAATTATTTATAGGGATAAATAGGTAAAAGTATAATACATTTTCAATAATACATATTCAATTCAATAATAAATATCTTTCCAATTCCAAATCATTAAGCACTTGGAAATTTTTAGGACAAGAATATAATTTCACTTGTCTACAACGACCAACCTCCTGCAGGCGAAAATCAACCTGACATACTGCAATCTGTGGCTGATATGTACTCGAAAAGTAAAAGGGGTAAGTAATAAAAAATAACATACACCATACCACGATATAACATACCTAATATCTTCATTACAGACCTAATTATCCTAACTGCTAGTACGTTAATACGCACGTAATTTATTTTAACTCGCTTATTAATAATAGTATAGTTATTTGTAGAGAAATAGTGTTTGTAAACAACTATTCATAGCGAGAGGGGAGTTTTGTCCACACTGCAAAAAAATATAGATGTTTTTGGTCCGGTTATTTAATTAATTAAAATTCCATTTTGAAATTCTAGTTAATTCAATTAAATTTTTAAGTTAATTTTGTATTACTTTTACTTAATCTTAATTTATAATGATATGACACCCTGCATTGTAGGTAATGAAAATATGGGTTAACTGTGCCTGAAATAAACTTTATTATTATTAAATAAGGAAATAGTGTTTGCAAACAGTAAGGTACTGTTAATAGCAATAGCGATAGTTTATTTCGATGTGGTCGCCTTGTAGGCGGCCAAGATCTGCAGGGGTTTCCGGAGGCTTCCTTCTTAGGGTATACACGGGTCCCCTGTAATAGCCACACTATGATGGAACACCCTGTTGTTTTAGTCGGTTCGATTCCGACATATCACTTCACAAAAAAAGGTGTTTATTTCTACGCAGAAAAAAAAGAACTGCCTTTTGTAAAATATTTTTTTTAGGTTTCCTTAAAATTTTGTTTTTGGATTCCGTACATCTTACTTAAACATAATTGGTACCAGCAGGTATCTATACCATATTTTATATTATATAAAAAAAAATAGGTAAGGGCATTAAAAGAAAACATTAATTAATGGATATAAAGGGTACAACTTATGCATTGCACTGTACCTATGGTTCTCTATTGTACGTGGTAAGGAAAGCGGTGATGTATGTATGTAAGTGTCGTACCTACCTACTAGTTTGTTATGTTACATTTTCTAATGTGGAGATCAAATATACACAGGGCAAATGAAACAAGCAGGAATAAAAAAATACAAGAAGTTCAAACTCGGCGACAAGTACTACGATGACTACGATTTAGCTGAAATGTGCAAGATGCACTCCAAGTTCATGAAGACGAGAGTTGAGAGTGGTCACACCAAAGGTGTAATTTTGGGAGACAAGTTCACTTCACTGTGGCTCGTCCATTCTGTGCCCAGGTTTCCTCCACTTCCTGATAGTAAGTATATTTTTTTATACCTAAGTATATAAGACTATTTGCAGATGTAAATGTCTTCCTTCTCTTTCTGTAGCCGAGTAGAGAGCAGAAGTGCAAAGTACGCGGCAAACAGCATATTTATGCTGTATGCCGCATACCATGCTGCGTCCTGTGCCTAATACATGGCAAGAAATTGATATTATCTCTCACATTAACGGTAAATGAAGACACCGTGAAAGCCTGCATATCTCAAAGTCCTCCATATGTGTTTTCAAAGGTTTGAGTGGTCGGACAAAAGACATTTTGTGGTCTATGGTCTTAAGCCTAACTCTATGTATATTGCTCTCAGTATCGCTATATCCGGCATATACCCGCCAGATATACCATATTTTATTAATAACTAAGTTTTGACCGCGGCTTCGCTCGCGTGAGCCTCGTTTTTCATGATATAGGGTATCGTATTGATTAATCTAGATCGTCAACTATCAGTTCAGCCGTTTTTGCGAAATTAAATCCATCCATTCTTACGAACTTTCGTGTTTATAATATTAGTACTTAATGTATGTAGTATGATTATCATTTGCGTCCGTATTGTCTTTGAATCTAAACCCTTTCAAGATATCAAATTATCGATGGGTCCACCCAAAATTAGATTCGTTCATTTCTACTCCTAATCAATTTCTTTATAAAAAACTTGGCTTCAGTTGTTAAATCAACTTAAGACAGATAGCATTTCCAATAAAAGGTTTTTCCCTTTCAGTGATCAATGGTTTAAACGTTTCTTCTTACGACTACCCGTCCACCGGTATGAAGTATGGACAGTCTTTCCTCTGCGTGTCTGTGCAAACTTCAACGTTAAACCAGATAGCCACACAGTTGAAGTATAACGAACCTATGTTGGTGCATCAACATATACCGCAGGAGTTCGAAAGTGAACTACCGAATTTGATCGATGTGATCCGAAATAAGACGATCGACGCTTCGCCTTGGTAAGTAATAAACAATTAACTTATTGAACTTATATATAAAACAATTATTGAAATTCCTTGGATACCTATATCAATACAAATAAATAAAATTGAAGTGTCTGTTTGTAATGTAAAGATAATAGCTTTTATAAGCTCAGAAAATCAGTTTTTAAACTTGTCTGTTTGTTCCGGCTAATCTCCGGAATGGGTGGACCGATTTCCACGGGACTTCCACTGGCAGATAGCTGGTGTTATAAGGAGTAACTTAGACTACTTTTATTTTGGAAAAAGGATTAGGGTTAAAATATACATACATACACGAGAGCGAAGCTAACTTTTAGTACTTAATATAAAACATCTGAGCACAATGAATAAATTTTTACACAAATTAAATTTTTTTTACGCGAAATGCATGCTAGACGGCGGCCTTGTCCTTAGGCCGTCTTTAGTATATCCTTTGGACAATAATATACTAAAAACTATGTTCGTGAAAGACTGGCAACCCGCCCGGCTTCGCACGGGTAGCAGAGGCATCTTCAACAATCATAAACATATTTCAATCAGTTTACACAAAATCTTAACAAATTATACACCTAAACCTTCCTCATGAATCACTCTGTCTATTCGTAAAAACTGCATGAAAATCCGTTCAGTAGTTTTTCAGTTTATCGCGAACAGACAGAGACAGACAGACAGACAGACGCGGCGGGGGACTTTGTTTTATAATATGTAGTCACAGTGGAGGTGTAAAGAATTTACAATAAATGTTTATGTTGTCAAATCGGCAACTAACGTGTATTATAACGCATTCAAGGTTCCTGAGGTCGTCTGAGAATCTTAGGTTATAAATGCCGACACATTTCACAAAATTTATAGACAAATCTTTCACAGTAAAGGCTGTCCGTCTGTGGAATGAATTGCCACTGGCCATCAGATGTGCACAAACGTTGAGAAATTTAATTAAAATATATATGCATATATTTTAATTATATATATATTATATAAATATATAAGCAAGTGAAACATCACTATATTTCTCTTTGAATTATGACATACTTAGTAGTATTATGTATTTATTATGCACCTCCATATTTGTTATGCATTGTTTATGTATGTTTATGAGTATACATATATGTATGTATGCGTGTGTATGTATATACGTAGGTATATTTGTGTACCTATCATCATATTTTTTTGCAAACAATTAAGATTTTTAGTAAGTATCTCTAAATAGTATTTATTTATTATTACATAGACTTCTTGTCACTGCAGCCCCTCTTTTCATGTTTGTTTCTCTATCCATCCAATGGTTGCCTGGAAGGGATCGCAAGCTGCGATAAAGTCGCCAACTGTACATAGCATTAGCTAGGAAAATATACTAATCTATTGCTCTGTGTACAATAAAGAGTACACCTGTCTTAGATAGACTAACGTGTTGTTAGTTGACGATTTGACAGCACACATTGTTTTTCTTCGCTTGTTTTTCATATATTAATTTATATTGTAAACATCAAAAAGTGTTTATTTCTGCAGTTGATATAAAATAAAATGATTGGACTCTGTTTAAATAAGTGTAAATCAGTTAATTTGATAAACTCAGCAATGTAACGTTTGTATGTTTGGAGCTTTTTCTTATTTTCTCATTAAGTCTCTAATTATCCGCGGAACATCTGATTTTGTTATTTTTTAAATTTAAACCAATCTATAGAAATACTGTAAATCAGATCAGATTGCATCTTCCGCAAATGAGTTGCAGGATATGATAACGACAATGAATGAGAAGCTGTGGGTGTGGATAAGGAGTAGAACAAATGAGTGAGTTCGTTTATCTTGGAAGTATGTTTATAAGGATGGAAAGTCCAAAACGGGAACTTAATAGATGTTTCCCAGCACTCTTTTGTGAAAACTCAGAATGTACCTAGGATCCATTAAAGCATGTTTGGCGGTTCATGAGGAAGAGTTGACACAACTTTGATGTTTGGAAGCGGGAGTTGAGCACGGCAGAAGAAGCATCAAAAGTAAAATTAATGCAGTGAAAATGTGTTCACTGAGAAGTATGTGTGGTGTGAGATTGACTTGATAGAATGAGGAATGATGAGATAAGAAAACGGTGTTTGTTGAAAGAAGATATAGTGACAAAAATTGAGAAAGGTATGCTCCGATGATTTGGCCATGTTGAAAGGATGAGTGAAGAGTGAAAGATAAAACAAATGTGTAAAGCGCCTATGAGTGGACGAGTTGGTGCGGGCAGACCTGGTAGAACATAAACCAGTCCAGATTAGCACTAGTATACTGAAAAAGGTCAAGTAAAAAGCACCCCTAACCGGCGAGTGTGTATGAAACATCTGATGAATGTGGAAACGAGGCGCATATGTCAGGATCGTAGAAAATGAGTCTCTATTGTCCCTATCTATCGTCTTTGCCTATTTCGGACAGGAAACGTGAGCATATGTAAACGTCACAAATACTGCCTACTTTACGCCCATAAAAGCCAGTAACACAAAGTGAAGGCCCTTTTAGATAATTTTTATTTGTCACAGTTATCACATTTAAAACAGGGTATTTTAATGTCTTAAGCGCCATAGCATGAAATAATAGAGAATGTGATAATTAATCTTCATAATTATAATAGAACAAAAGGATTACAGTAATTCCGCGTTATATTGGCTCTAGGTTTTACAGTAATAACTAAAGATAACTACATAATTACTTAGGTAAACTTGTTAAATAAAGTTGAAACATTAATAACTTGAGCAAACATAAACCTCTAGGACCAGTGACCAGTGACCCGATCTTACGGCATTCATTTGTAGTAAAGAGATAGATGTCACAGACTAAGTATTTAAGTGTGAAAATCCTTGCGAGTTCGTATTTTAATAAAATATACAATATACTATTTTCTACTCTTCAAACCCTCATCGTTGTAATCAGTACCTAGAATTGACGCATTAATTCAAACAAAAGAGTATATTGTGGTCTAGTCATAAGTTACTGAATGTTTTCATGTACCCGTTGTGTACGGTGTTCAAGGAAAACACTGCATTGTCTTTATCGATATGCTGCTGTAGAATAGAACGTTTTTCTTATTGTGACAATGTCAGTGATTTCCACAAGTTTGGTGGTTGGCAATTGATTTTACTATAAATGTCCTATTTTTGCACGTTTTTAAGTTCATCGCAGGGCTTAGACTATATTGCTTTTACAATATTTAAAAATTAAAAACGTCCTAATTCTATTTCAAATATAAAAGGGCTTTGTCTAAAGTTTTAATCGTTGCCGAGGCTGCGCAAATTTAAAAATGACTTAGGTAGGTACTAAACTGTTGTTTAGGTTTTGATATTACGACTAGGTTTTTATTTGTTATCTGATAATTGTTATTAATAATTAATATTTAATAAAATTATTTTGCATAACTTTTGAAAAAGAAAAAATGGAGATGTTGCTTTTCAAATTGGAAACTGAAAGTGTTTTTTGTACGGGAGAGAAGACGATTATTGTTTGTTGACGTTTCTTGTTGCTCAGTACGCCCTTACCACTAGATGGTATAAATGTTCACACAGATAGGTATTCACACAGATATTTACATAGCCAAAAGGATTTCACGACATATGTACGTATAAAACAGGATTATGTTAATATAATAATACAGAATGATACCTAAAATGCAAGGGCGATTATATGCTGATGTTATGCTGTAGTAAAAGTTAAACAAAAAAAAAATATGCATCACCGTGACTCATTGTAATTCTTAAATGTGTATGGATGATAAACAGGCTGTTAAATTGTTGTCATAGTCATAATGTGAATGTCTCGAACGTTATGTTTGAAACTCGAATTCGTTTTGTTTACAAAATACTCTCTATAAAACATAACACAGTTTTGTTGTTGTAACATTTTATCAAATCACTCATGTACAGGATACGTTTTTTCCGGCGACTTGAAGAAATTTAACCAAGTAAAAGGTATCACAGAAAAAACCTGCATTTTAGTTACAGTTATGCTCTTTTTTCTAAATAAATATGTTATGCTCTTTTACACAAGTTGTAACGGAAAGGCGTGCTCATATTTTAGGGTTATTTAGGAGACTGTCCATTTTTTATCAGGTTAACTATTATTCGGGTATACATAATACCGCTTTTCAAATATCAACACATCTTTCTGAAATATCTAATATAAGTACCTAATACATGGCCCCAGCTTTTGCGAGCTACTGCAGTCTCAGTCCCGTTCCCTATCCGCGACTTGCAGCGTCCCTTACCCTCTCCTCTTACCCATTTTAACCCCCGACGCAAAAACGACGGGGTGTTATAAGTATGACGTCGATGTCTGTCATCGTAGCATCGTAGCTCTCAAACGGGTGGACCGATTTCGATGTGGTTGTTTTCATTTGAAAGCCAGTTTCCTTGCGGTGGTTCTTAGCTATGTTTGGCTAATATCGGTCCAGCAGTGTAAGAGTATCAGCTCTTTTCCAAAATGATGTAAGGCATTTTGTAATCGTTGACGGGATTTTCGAGTCGGGGGTGTTTTAAATTTTAAATTTATAGTTATTCCTTATACAAATTTATCTTCTTCCTTCTTTTCCGCCTTAAAACGACGAGGTGCATTCCCAAGTAGTAGTAGGCCATAAAAGAACCCAGCCAAAACCGTTTGCAATGTTACACATTGTGCCGACTCTAATGAAAATTGGGAAAAGGGCAAGAAGATAACTACTTACTTTTAATTTAACTGATACATAATGCCTTTTGTAAATTTCAGGTATCACATAGAAAGCTTCGAGACTTTAGTCGGCCGCAAATTCCTGTCGTTTGCAAAAAGTGCAATGTTCAATGACGACCTCTATAGCGGTTTGGTCGCAGAAGTGTTGCAGTCAGATCTTTTGGTGGAGTCGTGGACTAATGGACCGGGCACTTTGGATTCGGAGTGTAGTAGAAACTTTCAGTACGTATTTTAGCCTACAATAAAAAAAAATGTGTTTTACTTAACTTTTTTAACGAATTAATTGCGTGGTAACCGTATCGCATAATTCACATGCATGCAAAAGTTTATTCAGCAAAAGTCTTTTCAGAGTTACCCCTGATCTGAACTTAAACTGCGCAAAAATAATAATTTAAACGTTGTCAATCGATAACGCTTACGACTTTCTGTCTGTTCTATAAAATGTTCTGTTCTATAATATTTGACCCTACTACAAAGATCTAAAATAATCTAAATCTGCCTTCAAGCCAACAACTTACAAATCTATTATAAACAATTTATGTTCAATAGCACTGTTTATCATCTTTTGCATTATAATAATATGCATTATAATTTTTACATCATAATGTAAAGTAGGTAAACTTTAAAATTACTAACAAATAAAAATTTACATATTTCGATACGATAGGTACGTTAATGTGATGGTTTTGTAGTAGTACGATATATCAAAGCATATTGTATCACTAAAATATAGTATTAAATATCGAACATTTATTTTACAATTTTTTTAGATAATTTTTAAGTGCACCTACTTTTTCTTTTCTCTGTATCACCCAAAGGCTGACTGGTAGAGAATACTTTAGGCATTAAGTTCCCCTATGTACTAATGTGCAAAAAGTTTATTTAAATAAAAATAAATAAATATATCGCATCGTATCGAGCATCGTTAGATAAAACTATTTGAAGAACTTAAAAGTAAAAAACATTTATTTAGGTAAATGTTATTTACAAAATTAAAGTTACAAGCCAGTTAAAGTCACAAGTCGTGAGCCGACACGTATGTTTCCTACCATGTGGCTCTCTTACTTCTCGTGCTTATCGACCCTTCAGTTATTGAATTATAATTAAATAATTCCAGAGTACGTAACATCGAGCGATTAAAGTTTCCGATCGCGAAGATGTCCTTTACGTCACACAATGATCACTCCAAGTGGGCGGTTGCAGTCGCTCACAAGATGCACAACAGCCAGGATACGAAGGTCGCTGACTACTGGGTGTGTGTCGGTGACATTAACAGAGCGGTAAGGGAGTAATATGTACCTATGGGGAAGCATTATTATTGAGAATATGTTTTATATCTAATATAAAACATAATAATAGTAATATTTAGTATATTATATTTACTAAATTTATTATAATATAAAAAATACTACAGCAACAGGTTGGGCTTAACGTAAGAAAATTTAATCTTTTGTAAAATTTGATCTTGAGGTAATTTGATCAAGTGTTATCCTGAAGCAATGACCAATAGCTATCGCGACCTTTGAGCTGATTCATAAAATCATAACATGTATGTTGTTAGCGCGCTTTAAAGAGAAACCTATAAAAAATAAGATCACCGATAGTAAGACGGAAGGTGATGAAAGTAATGTATTGTTTAAATTATCCTAATTTTATTTTCTTTCTTACAGTTACCGCAAGAGTCACGCGGCGGAGGTACGGTGTGCACTTCGGGCCCGATTCTCTGGGGTAACTTTGCACATCTCATTGAATCCGTACAGACGTGTAACTAAAGCTACTACGCAACTACTAGGTAATTATCGATGAATAAAATGCCATTGGGTTGACATATACTTACATAAATACAGGATTGTTAATCCCGCCGAATGTCATCATGGAATCTTGTTCTTTAGATACAGTGATTGATTAAGGATTTAACGTGGAAAAAGATAGTAAACTAAGCTTGCGGTGTGCATGCAATGTCGATAGTCAATACTCAAGCTAAAATGTAAGTAAATTTAAAATACGAATTTGAACTTAAATAAACAAGTACCTATCTAAGTTACCAGTTCCCACATAAGAACCGTAGAATATTTTTATGAACCACAACCGTTGATTGAGCTGAGATTGGTTTTTTGAAAAGGGATTTAATCTATTTAAGCACGTGATTACTGTTTGAATATGTGCCTACATTTATAAGCACTGTAAGACAGTAATATTTACTGTAGATACCTCGAAAAATCGATCGACTGTTACCTATATATTGCTACTTTAAAGTAGATTAAGTATTCTTAGTTTAATATAGTAATTATTACTTTATAAGCTAACATGATCTGTGTTTGAATGACAGCAGCTCCTTCTCGCTTAAACATTCAGCATAGTAAGTTTATGTTCATTCCAGTGTTACCAACCTCACAATTTTTATTTTCGAATAATATTATCGTAAAGCGTCATTTTGTGAAGAACAACTGGACAAAACATATAATTGTTCCTGCGAAGTTCTAATATATATTAAGACAGTATAGTTCTAGTACAAATGTATGAATGTTTATGATCTGTGATCATAGTATAGTTGTAAGATTGTCATCAAATTGGTATGTTTATATAAGTAAACATGATTTGCACACTTTCAGGCATACAAATATGTGAAACATGTTAAATACATATTATTACATATACAACCACGACTTTTGTAACCCATGGGGAATCCGCTTAAAAGAAGCAAAGCTGTTCGCCTTAATAATATTACCCGTTATATCCGTTGCTTTGTCGTTTGTCATCTGTCTGTTCTTGTGTCCTCTCTGAACACATTCAAATTACAGAACAACTTCAAAATATATGACTATAGTCATAGCTAAAAGTGATCTTAGAAATCTTTTTATTAATTTTCTTTTGTAAGTATTTAATTTTTTGGTGTATTAAAAACAATGTTATGCATAACTTTATTTTTTAATATTTTCAATATTTTAATGTGACATACATCTTAAATCATTATATAGCTTACACAGAGACCCACGCAAATGTAATTTTTTTTTAGTGTATTAGTTGTATTTGGAAAAAAATTACAGATAGTCAACCGAGTCGTATTTTGGTATATTTTACATAAATTAACCTCATTGTTGAGTTTAAAGTATTGTGGGTAAAAAAAAATGTTCTGCCTGTGAATGATGAAACGGCGTAAGTTTAAGCACCGGTATTTTTTGGGTATAATACCGTTATATGTCCTGAAATCTGTTTGCTTATTGAACCCATACCTGTAATGCCTTACATGGTTTACCTATTATAAGAAACTATTTAATAGATTCCGTATAGGCGTAAAGAAATAATAAATGTGTTGATTGTTTTAATAATAAAACGCCGTCTTTTAAAAAGCATTTTTATTTTTTGTAAAAGTAATCAAATTAAGATTCGAATTAGATTAAAATAAAAAAATATATACATATTTCAAAAATCTTGTTTTAATTAAAGTCTCAGTAAACTACGGACTTACCTATAGCACATAGGCTTAAAAAAGGGTCGACCTGGGAATGAGAGAAAAGAAACTGAATATTTGTAATAAACCTTTATTTTGACATTCTAAATGTTTGGCTAAAAGGTCACAATACATTTAATGTGTTAGTTTTTTGTAAATATCTCGCTTCCAATGTTTTAATTTATATTTGTATTTGACACAAAAGTTGGAGAACATTAAATTGTCTACAAATTTTGTCTCAAGCAATTGTTTATACAATTAACTGTTTTTGTGATAGAGCACGAAGAGCGCGGAACGCTTAGTACGTGGGGCATAATGAAAGTTCCTGGAACTATCCACTTACAATTAAAACTTAATTTACTTTTAATTTGCGACATTGTCATTTGTTTTGTCATTGTAGCGTCCTTTAGAAAATTGTGTCGCTATTACAATGAATTTAACCGGTGAAAATTTACGCTTATTTTTTTTTTATTTTCTCTGTGACTTAAGTCAACAAGAGAGTTGCCAGATACTTCATTTGCATGTGTGCACTTGAAGGTTCGGAATCTTTGCACTCGATCGGATCGGATACCGCATGATTTAACGGAAGGCGAGAAACTACTGCGTGTCGAGTGTTGCCGTAAAATGATAAAAAAGTTTAATGTTGGACAGTCATTGCCTGCTGTAGACAGGTAACGAAACCTGTGTGTATTGCTTTGAACCGGAACGAAAAAGTTGGCAGAATGAGTCTTTCCTTTTGAAGACTTGCCGAAGAAAGTGAAGAATAGTCGAAGCTTTGGTAAGAAAATGGTTGCGTCTTTTTTCGGCAAATCAGGACATTGCACAATAATGTCGCATGAAGACCGAAGGACAGTGACCGCAAATTGGTACGTGAACACTTGCTTGCCCAGAGTCTTAGAAAAAGATCGCGTCCTTGAAACAATATCGTCCTACAGCACTATAACGCGTCCTCACATTCCGCTAAGGTAACGGAAGCCTATTTGAAGGCTTCAAATGTAGAACTGTTGACGCATCCGCCATACAGACAAGAGCGCACACCTTGCGACTTCTTTTTGATTCCTAAAATGAAAGACAAACTTAGAGGCACACGTTTTACGAGCCCCGAATTGGCGCTGAATGCTTTCCAAGAAGCCATCGAAGTGGTCGCACTGCTTCTTACAATGGTTCCAGCGATTGCAAATATTTATAAATTGTAAGCGCATAGATATACTATTAAAAACAATAAATGTATCATAAGTTTAACATCTGGCCTCATTTATCAGAATACAGAAGCTTTCAGTATGACTTAAGTAATACATGTCTTAGCGCGAAGTCAATCGTGAATTCCAGTTCATACTTTTTTAACTTAATTATTAATTAAATATTTTATTTAGGTATTAACTATTTCATATATGAGTTTTATAAATAAATAAATCCAATACTCATTTAATTTTACTCTTATATAACTTATAAACGACTGTATTTACACGTAGTGTTTGTATACTCTTTGGTATTTACTTTCATATTTTAATTATATTTTCATATATGGTAATTATATTTAGCTCTGCAACTTTTGCAATAAATGAGTAAGATATTATAATAATATGGATTTAGTCCGAAATAAATAATTTGAATTTAATATTTACAAAAAACTTTTATTTGACCAGAAAAACGCGCACACGAGATTTATTGTGACTTTTGTGCTAACATTTAGAATGGCAACATAAAGGTTAATACAAATTTCAGCTATATATCTTTCATTCTGAGGTGACCCCTAAGGTGACTGGACTATTCCGGCTTGAACCCAATGGCGATGCAATGTTGATATTCATCGTCTACTTACAATTACTTTTCGTATTTACAAGTACATTGGCTTTACTTGTTTATTTACTGATGACTTCAAAATGACACTAATGTAAATTGATAAAACTACTATCATGTAATTATCCTATAGGTGTGGGTGTAAACCGCCTAGCTTCCCTAACTATTAACCTAAGCTGAACACAGTACACCCTCGCTATAACAGACAAGGTCTGTCCACCAATGCCCCCAATACAGCCACATTATCATATTGACTTCATTATGTGGACAAAAAAGGCACTAGAGTTATCTCCGCCACTCGTCACCGAGTGGTGCGCGGCACATTAACTATTGACGTTCAGCTTGATAAAGCTTGACAAAGTATATATTCTGACCAAATGCAACTGAAATCTTAAACCCCCAAGTTCTTTAGCTTGAGCTAAGAAATCGCTTTGATTGCCTTTACTGGTTTAGTCTTCTGTTCATAGTTTATGAGAAAGCCTTTCATTCCATCGATATTTGACACTAAAAGTTTTCAAGGTTTTTGTTACACATGGCACTGTCGACCCGAGTATTTCATAATCCCCTAACTCCTCAGTGGCAGATGTCATCGACATCAGACGATAACTTTGTAATAATGATAGTTGGTTGGAGTAACTCGGCACAATGCTTTATGAGTAGGGAATGAATAAAATGCAAAAAAGCTCCTGCACAGTTGGACACACTGACATAACGAAAATAATCTGCAACATCTTTGTTACACCTATCCCGTTATCCAGTGGCGGATTTACCAGAAGGCTGAGTAGGCTGAAGCCTAGGGCGGCAGATTTTATGGGCGGCAAATTTGGCGCTTATATTATTTTTTATGCTTATCTTATCTTGGGGTATCGAATTAGATAGACCGACCGGTAGGGGCGGCAAAATTTTAATAACCTACTGGCGGCAAATGTGTAAATTCGCCGCTGCCGTTATCAATTGGGGACATTACACGATATTACGACACAAATATACCTGGTCCTCTATTCAGGCGTAAACATCTTGTTGTTTAAAAAACTATCCGAATGATTATATCATGCTGATGCACTCTTACAAAAAATTTTAAACAACTCTTTTTACCCTTAACAGTTATGAAAGTCAAATATCATAAACATAAAAAAGTAATAACACTAAACTAATCTAATCAGATCGCAACAAAATTTTATAGAAATATTTACAGTTTTAAAGTGAAGTATGATTTATTTTCATTTATTGTACATTTTCATAGTGTTTCTACAATGCCACTATTATAGTCTTGGATTTTATACAAAACATGAGCCGTATTATATGAATCTGGATTGCAAAGACAATCAAGATATGCCTGTGGATTGGTAATATTATTTGACGTAGCTATACTTAAAATATGTGTTGATTTTTTAACGTTTGAACAATGTTTTGTGCCAAATATCGCTTATTCGACAATATTATAAACGTGAAAGTTTGTGAGGATGTATGAGTGTATGCAGTGCCGGATTTAACCTTAGCGCCGCCCCTGGGCACTGTAAATTGCCGCCCCATTATCGAAATTTTCTAGAACATGAATGAAGTTTCTTTATACAATTTTTAAATAAATGAAATGACTCATTTATACTGACGCGGAAGTGCTCGCCGAAGTATATCGGCGGGTGCCTGAGTTCCGAGCGGGAAGTGGCTTTCGGCCCCCGAGGTACGCGAATGGCGTGAGGCCACTCGCCGAGCCACCATAGCTCGTTGGTCGTCCCGGTTGGAGGCTCCACATGCTGGCTTTGCATGGAGGCGCTCCAGCCGGTTTTCGTCGAGTGGGTAGGGCAGCAGCACTGGACCCTTTCCTTCCGCCTGACGCAGGTTCTTTCCGGGCACGGCTGCTTCAGTAAGTACATGTATTCGGTCGCTAGGAGGGAATTGAGTCCCGCCTGTCACCACTGCTACTGCAGTTAGGGCTCAGCTCAGCACGGTTGGCAGTTTACTCCGCTTGAGCGACGCAGCGTCGGGCCCTCACTGCACTCATCGCAGGGGATCTCTGGTTACCGGCCGTCATATGCTCCATGGCCGGTAGCGACAGATTTTACCGCGGTCGCAACCTGCTGTGAGGACGTCATCTCGCAGAAGGAGGTGGCGGAACGGGTCCGGGAGAACGATCTCCACTCGGACTTAGAGATCTTCATACACTATAACAGCACTGCAACGGTACAGCTGCATCACGGCACCGCCTGAAAGTGAGGCTATCGCTAGCCGCCAGTGTGCTTTACCACGCGTCGCCCGCGAGGTGGAAGTTCGCAGTCCGCGCGCCGCCCGCATGGTGCAAGCTAATTTCATCGACTTCATGTGGGACATGATGCGAAGTTTTTTCGCTGGCGGCTTGCAGTCGGTGCGCTGTAAACACGCGGATCGCGTGCTGTAAGCAAGCTGGCCGCAAGCTTACAGCGCGCGAGTCTCTCGACTGCGAGTCGAGTTGTATGGTTGCAGCAAGCGCGCTTACTGCACGCCGCTAGTCTTTTTCATATTGACATTATGAAATATATTATACGACCACGTTTTAATGCTCAGATTTGAATGACAACTTAATTGCTGGGTTGGAGCCGTGCCGTTACCGTGACGGTATAGTGTGTGATGACCTTAATTCGCCACCGGGGACGGTGGCACGCTTTCCAGCGCCTCATGCCGCCCTAAGCGTCCGCGTGTGCCCGGACGTCGCCTAATTGAGAGGTTTTTGCGGGCTGGCGCTAGGAGGGGTATTCGGACCCCTCCTAGCGCCAGCCCGCAAAAGGGTCTTAATAAAAACTGTACCCGGATCTTTTAGGCGCAGTACAGCACACCGTGTGGTTTTAGTTGGTTTGATTCCGACACCCCGCCCCACCGAAAACCCGGGTTGACGGCCTGATGGGGTCCGGCCCGAGTCCCATGACTGCCATTTTTTTTATCAATGACAGTTGATTTATGCAAAATACATTGCTCGCAATGTCTTAGCCTACAAATCATGTCAACTAACCTAACTAAGCCTTTACTTCAAAATACCCGGGGTGGAAACCCCTACACGTCATCAATCACCTCCCCATGGCTATTGGCGAAGTGGTATGTCGGAATCCAACCGACTAAAACCACACGGTGTTCCGTCACAAGTGAGTCTATTGCAAGGGACTCGGGTATACCCTAAGAAGGAAGTCCCCGAGAACCCTGGCAGACTTTGGCCGCCCTCAATCAGAAGGCAGCCACACCATTGCTAGCGGAAGGCCTTGCCCTCCTTCCCGTTTAAAGAGACGCACGCGGAACACGTCGCGCCATCAGTAGGTACATATCTGCAAATAACTATTTTCTTTTTTCGTGAAAAATATATCTAGCTTGAGAGTTTTACACAAAGTTTATGATTACTTAAATTTTTTTTAAATGCAAAAAACTAATTTATAAATGTTTCACATTTTTCGAAAATTGTACTAGATAAATTTAGCTAATTATTATTTTTTTGAAAATAAAAAAGCATATTCGATAACGCGAAGAATTTTTTTTTCTCACCCTCCGAATCATGCCGCCCTGGGCACTAGCCCCGAGTGCCCCTAGTGTAAATCCAGCACTGAGTGTATGGATGTTTGTTACTCTTTCACGCAAAAACTACTGAAGCGATTGATATTAAACTTGGTATGTAGATAGCTGGAGACCTGGATTAATACATAGACTATTTTTTATCCCGATATTCCTATGGCACCGAGACTTACACGGGTGAAAACTTTAGATGATAATTTCATAAACCTATTTTATATTTAGGTGGTATATTTACAAACCGCCCAAAAACACTGGTCTATATTTAGAGTCTGGTGGCAACTTTACTTTTATTACATCAAAACAATCAGGACGCCTACAACCTTCACGCAAGTTTTTAAACGACAATTCAATGTTACAATTCACCTTGGCACCTCTGTTTAAGGTAAGAATTTAATTCTGACCTAGATGTAAGAATAGTAAATTATAATAGAATAAATAAATAATTAGTTTTGGCAATAATAGCTATCGCTATATTTATTGTCTCGCTGCTAATCCCGTGCGGAACTGGCCTGTTAGCCTAGTTATTAGTGACCCTGACTGCTATGACATAGGTCGTGGGTTCGATTTCCACCCGAGTCTGGGTGTTCTTTGTGTCCGTTGCTTGTATGTTTGTAAACTCCCCCGCGACACCGGAGTAATTCCTAATGCGGGAGTAGTCTTTTTAAAATAAAAATAAACAATTCAATAAGAGTGAGTAAGATAGGCCTCTATATAATGAGAAATTTGTTTTTTTTGTAAAACCAAAATGCATATGTAATCAATGCAGTCTTTGAGGCTTATGGATAAAAAAGTTTAAAGAGTCGGAAAAAGAAACTTGTGGAAAGCTCGTTCATGGCGAAGATCATTTCAACGAGGTTTTTTCCACTCAAGTATGCATCATCTATAATGCTATTATGAACATTATAAACAACTAATATTGTTTTTACTCTAACAGAAAACACTCAAAAACTCTATAGCTGTGATATCATACGGAGAACGGATTTCTAGATCAGCTGGAGCCGATCCCCAAGCTACCACTGCGTTAGGAATCTTATTTGCAAACAGTTTTGGTGGTATATGGATCAGTCATACCATACCCGGATTCCCAGACCTTACGAGTCAGTATCAATTTCTATTATTTATTTTGTTAATAGTTTACAGTACCATCATACCTCGGGTTGTAAATTAGGGTTTGTGAATGCACGCGTGGTGTACATACATAACATGTGTAGTGTACTGAAAAATGTCCAGGAGAATTCTCCCTTCTGAGACGAGACGAGGCGACCGCCTCTTTAAATCAAGAAGGACCTCGGTTCTACATGGTGTGGTGTGTCCACTTGCTGTAAATACATCTATGTATAGAAAAGAAAAACATCCCACACTAGATAAATATCTCAGTGTAACGAGGATTTCGCCGATGAACGATGATCGGCATATACCTATATATACATAGTACACATAAATTCAAAACAAATTATCTATACAGCACGTCAAAGAATTCTACCACGTGGATATCGCATCTATAACTTGTAACAGACTGCTAGTTTTGGTCTAGAATGTTAAGTAATACATATATTTATGACGTCAAATCTCACATGAACAAGGTTTACTTAGTAAAAAGTTCTGAAATTATTGACACTGCACAGCAGGAGAACAGGGGCTTCAAAGCGCGAGTTCCACTGCTGCTTGGAGCTGATACCTTGGTGCCACAATCATGACACTGTTCCACTTATTCCATGCAAAAATACTCAGTAAGTAATAATCAGTCTGTGGTCTGTTCAGATAAGTGGTTTAGGATTGCTATAAACACCCGGTATTACAGGGAAGTCACTGGTGAGTTGTCAACCTTGTGCTTTAACCGTAGTTTTCTGTAAGCTGGAGGTTTTTATCAGGAGAGCGATTCTAATTCGAATTTTCTACACCTGCTTCAAGCTCAAATATTGTTATCAATTTAAATATGTAGATAATGTTCTTAAAATAGTTGTTTTGCATTTTTAGTGGGCGGACCGCCTCTAATTGATGAAAAAGATTACAATAAAGGACATATGATTATGTGCCTTACGTTGGACCTGGATACTTTAAACACTATAGCTACAGCTGTCAAACATACCGACTCTGAAATAATTAAGTTCAAGTTACCGAGCAGTCTGAGTTTCTTTTTACCGGATTGGGCACGTATTGAAACAAATACAAAATTAAGTGAAAATATTACGTAAGCAAAATATATCGTTGCTCTCTAAATGTCACTCAAAACTCTAGTCTATCATTTTCTTTAACAACGTCAGAGGAGAATATATGGCCGCCTTTTGTACATCATCTTTTCGAATTGTAATTATGCTGATTTAGAAATACATTTATACGTTCATATTCCTATGAATATGATAATAAAAATGTTTCTATAGAAGGAATGTTACCTGTTCATATATCATATAACTCTTCAACTATTAGGTACACCGGCAATATTATGAGAGAGCTTCTGCACTTTAAATAATGACATTAATATTTGAAAGTATTTCATTCGTATCCATGATTTCCATTTTTATACACATTTTTTATTTATAATTTCATTTATTTTGTTATATACCTACAAATAAAATAATAATACAAACACAACTTAATTAAATAAAAATACACATCCGTCGTAAGAGTTAAGGCCGGTTTTAACGGTAGGTAGTTTTTTTAACAACCTTCCCATCAATGTCGTATCTCGTATCTCTACTATCTCGTTCAAAATGGATTTAGTGTAATAGAAATTATTTTGTTTTATAAACTACCTTTAGTTAAAACGCACCTACTTCCTGTTTTCTCTGCATCACCCAATGGTTGACTGGTAGAGAATGCCTTAGGCATTAAGTCCGCCTATGTACCAAATGTGCATAAAGTGTAAATAAATAAATAAATATAAATATGTATGTCATTTTTGATAAGACAGCATTATTTCTGATATTCATGTTATTAATACTTTTGATATTTAGGTATGTTATGGCAATGGCAGTTCTATGGGGGTCAAGAACTGAAGAGGCATAAACTTTCCTAGACATGTACTGCCTAGTAAACCTATGAAGTTATTTTAAAAGAATTTCAAAATTTCATTCATTTTTAAATGTATAGAAACCTCCGAAGACCAAATTGGCGATGATTTATATTTCTCCACTTTTCCATGTCTTTCTTAATGTTTGACGAATTTTTACAAGCATATGCAATCATAAACTATTTTTTTACTTCAGCAGCTATTAATTTGATGTTAACTTTTGCAGATCAAAAACAAAATTTATCAGCTTCTCGACAAGAAATAAAACATTGCGAGGAAAAGTCTTGGCTCGAGGTCCAGATGATTCGCGTTGTCTTTATAATACATTCGCCAAGTTGCAAGGAATTGTTATTGATGTGTACAACAGTAATCATAAACATCTGACACCCATTTGTCAATCAGCATACAGGTGTTTATTATAAGTGTTTTAAATTCTCCTATCACCTATAAAAATGATGACGACGTATGGTAAACCTACAAGTAGGTACTACCAGAAGAGGTAGGTACAGTGATGTTCAATGCGACTTACGTAAAATGTGGCCGTGAATATGAGCGGGGCCGATATATATTACCTACTAAAAATGGTGTAATCATAGTTAATCATTAATTCATTTTATTTACAAAGAACATTTCATCATCTTCAACACTTTTCATTTTTATTGTAGTTTACGCAAAATCGATAAAATATCTATTAAATTTCCGGAAGAACAAGTGTGCTATATCAAAATAAAAGAGGACAAAATGAGTTTTGGCGTGAGCACAAGTGCAAAGTGGCAAAGACGTAGCCGAAACTCCTATCAGCACTGGACGTGCACTGGCAATCACGACCATGAAGGGTACCTGACGAAAGGCGCACTAATTATCTGTGTCAATGATCATTCCATATGGTTTGGTTTCGACAATCTTAAAACTAAAGAACCAAAATGCTAAATAAAACTACCGTTTGTATTTATAGAATAAATGTTTATTGTTTACATTATTTACATTTTATAACATTATTTACATGATTCACTTCTTAAACGCCACTTGCGTTTGATATGATATAAAAAACACATACACAACTCAGAACACACTTGCCCTGTCTATATACCTACTCATAATAAAACTGTAAAAGGTCCAATTCTGAACATTGAAGATATTTTGAAAAATGTTTTTGGAGGCCACTCTATAATCGATACTGAGGCCAAAACTATATATTTTTTTAATTTTTATCTGCCTGTCTGTAGATACCATGGCCGCGCATCACGCTGAAACTACTGAACGGATTCATATGAAACTTGGTATGATTTGAGTTCATACTACGAGGTAGGACATAGGATGCTTTTGTCTCGAAATTCAGGACGGTCAAAATGTGTACTTAGTGGTAATTCATTAATGTCACTTACCGTCAGGTGATCTGTCTGCTCGTTTGCCCTCTATATTATAAAAAAATAATAATACGTAGTCCGATTGCAATCATTCTTTGTTTGTTGGAAAGAAGGTTCTTTGAAGATTGTCATGTAATAATTTTTTTTAATTCTTTGAAGATTCTTTCTTCTATATCTATATGAGGCATTCCACGCTAAATCAGACGGTTTCAAAATTGGAAAGAAAATGAAGAAAGGTAAAGACAAAACAGTGCAGTACTTTTTCCTCCTCTGTTTGTCAACCGTTATTTTTTTTTTTGTTTAGCAGCTATTGATGCACTTTATTCGAGTAGGTATATAGATAGGTAAAAACATAACAATTCAGTACCCTTTCTCTTCTTTTGGTGAACTGATTGTTTTTGTTTAGCAGTTTTGTGGTTTGAAAAAAAAATTGGAAACTTTTTTCCCGCCTTTCACACGTGTGAATGTGACTGAAAACTCTCAAGGTAAGTGCACCGACTGTTCATCGGTGATCAGATTCTTCAGGACCGACCATTTGAAAGACCGGAAATTTCGTTCACTATGGGTACCGCACTTGATGACATGAGCAGCGAGTGATCTGGTCTCGTGATTTGTTAAAAAAATTTAAAGACTGCCGAGTTTACTACGTGAACTCGATTGTCACATGTGATGAAACCTGGCTGTATTTGTGAGAGTGCAGAGTGCAGAGTGGGTGTTTAAAGATAAACCACCGCCGACGTCTGTAAAAATAGCTCGAAAGCGTAAAGAATGGTTGGGATGAGGAATGAGAAGAATGAATGGAAAGGATGGTTGCTGTATTTTTACTAAGAGAGGAATATTGGCTAAGGGGGTGCTTGATAAAGAGAAGACTGTTACTGCTGCATGGTATACTGTTTACCTTAAGTATTAGAAGCCTTATAAAATTAACTCGAGACTAGATACTTGGCTTTTGCATCAAAATAAAATCAAATTGCTAGAACACCCGCCTTATGGACCGGGTTTAGCGCCATGCGACTTTGTATTATACAAAGAAAAAATGAAGGGACGCAAGTTTTCGAACGATGACGACCTTATAAGAGCTTTTGAGGAGATATAGGGCTGTGTTACAGATGGATACTGGAGCAATGCGTCCAGTACCTAGTTAATACGTATGAAGACCTGTATTACTAAAAGTGGAGAATACTTCGAAAAAAAAATTCACGAAGTACGACAAAACTTATGTAGCGCCTTAGCACCCATGTTGTACCAATTTCAGTAGCTATTTTCGAAACAACACTCGGAGACGTGGACAAACACATCTACCTGTACCTATCTTGAGGCACCGACGTTCTATAAGTGCCTCTAACTAATGGCATTGTACTCTTTCATGAGACTAAAACACTTTAAAACACTGTTTATACCCTTAAAAACTTACCTTATCATAAACATAAAATACACTCGAGAGAATCAAATCAGAATTCATCAATATTTTATAGAAGTACTTACAGTTTTAAAGTGAAATATGATTTATTTTTATTTTTTGTACATTTTCATAGTGTTTCTACAATGCCACTATTATAGTCTTGGATTTTATGTAAACTATCACTCGTATGATAAGAATATCGACTGCAGAGATAATGAAGATGTGGCAGTTGATTGGTAATATTATTTTTTCATATTTGAAGATAGTCGTGACGTAGTTTAATATGTATACGTGTTGTTTTTTAAACAGTTTGTACAATATTTTGTGCCAAAAATGTATCGATCCCAGACTAAGAAGCAACCTACGCGAAAGACACTGAAAAGTTTAGTACCTAGTAGGGACGTAGTAAAATTCTAATCGTTAACGGCGATTAGAAGAGAGTGGCAGACTGTCTGATTTGTCTGCCACTCTCTTCTAACGCGGCTCGCGTCGGCGCGGTGACACGTCACCACATAGTAATTATAGCTCTTTGACATCAACAGTCAACATTAAATATCTGATTCTATCCTATACACAGGGAGTCAGAGACAGCGCATCGAAAACCGAAATAGTGATTTTAGAGATTTATTCTGAGTTTAAGATCGTTAAAAATTTGTGCCGGATAATTGGAATATTTTTTAATTTTATAATGTTTGGCCTAATAGTCGTAACACAATGAGTAAACAAATAAATGTACTGAAAATGCCAATAATTATCACACACTGCCGAAAAACTGAAATGAAAATCAGTCTGTATTCAAACATTTCATGCAGTCTTGCTAGCGTGGAGCGTACAAGGTTATTCCCCTAATGTGCTTGTTCATCGCCCGTACTGTAAATTTTACGATGCATTAATAGCTACTTGAATTAATCACTATAAAATCCGTGGTCTTGCATTTTTATGAAGAACTGGCTTTTGCGTCGTGATAATTATCCAGAGATAAACTTTTATATAAGTTTTTCGTTACGCCATAAAACTAATCAAATGAAATTTAAGTACACAGATTGAGGGCTTCTCAAAATGTTCCCTCGTAAAAGTAATCTGCAGTTATGTTCCGATTATTATAGTAATATGAGAAAATCTTTCCGATGACATATATTGCTTATTGTTATTGGTCATATTTACTATTCTATTTTACTACACTATCAACTTTAAATGATAATAATTTCATATGCCTGTTTAATATTTAGGTGGTACATTTATAAGCCGCCCCAAAAGAGCGGTCGGAATTTAGACTTCACATTCATCACATCAAAACAATTAGGACGTTTTAGACCTTCACGCACTTACTTAAATCACAATTCCTTGATACAACTCACCTTGGAACCACTCTATGAGGTAAGAATTTCAATCTGATATAGATGTAACTTTAAAAGTATTATTTGTACAATGTGACTGTACCAATTGTTGGATGGTGCAATTGTTAAACCTCACCACTATATACTGCTGAGTGTTGAGGGGCAAAAATCTATGTTATCCACAAGTAGTTGTCCCGATGCCTTTTTGTGTCTTGTTGTCACAGGAATCATTCCTTCACACTGCGACAGCTGTCTTTTTAAAATAAAAAGAATAATAAAAACTATAGATTGAAACGTAGCACCGATAGCTGTCGTTGTATCTAGTGCTACATGTACTCATAATAATATCTAAACACTCCATCAAGGTACGGAGTGTTTAGATATAATTACTACATATAATATGTGAAAGCGAAAATCTGCCTAGAAACGTACCTACGCATATTTAATAAAATACCGTAGTTTGCTTCTATGAAGGCAAAAATTACGACAAGTTTCAATGGATTATGGGTACCATAACAAGTAAAAGAAAAAAAGAACTAGAAGCTATTGAGAATATAATAATAATAATAAGTAAAATACATAATACAAATTCATTACATTTCATTACATACCAAATCGGAAGTCAGCTGAACCAAACCGGCTGCACAATTTTAGACGTAAGTAGTTCAGAAGCTCACATACTCTATTATACACTATTTATCATCTCAGTTCCAAGCAACTCTGGATTCTTTCATTCAATCCACTTCAATTTCAACAATTTCAATCAATTACCACTGGCAAAACCCACTTATGTACTTTATAAATCAGGTAGTGTCATGGATCCCAGAAATTACAGTCCTGTTATGTGCCCACCAACTGTATTTAAGCTTCGAATTCTGAGAGTAAACATTACTACAAAAATAAAACTAAAAATTTGAAAGTTTATGTTCCTCAGAATGGATGTAGAAGCGGGACCCGTGGCACTAAAGAGCTCCCCACCATAGATAAGGCCGTTAGGCAACAAGTGTGCCGTAACCGTAAGAGTCTATTGAGGGCGCTAGAGTTGTACAAAGTTGATACAACTCTTTGCACTTTCTTGAAGTCATGTATAGGGCAATGGAGAACGGTACTTCGCTATCCAGGATGTCAGCAGATTGCGTAAAATGGATGTACCAATAATGATCAAGCGGGGTATATTCCAGGGTGACCAACCGACCGTGTTCCAATTGCACCACCCATGTTCATCCGTAATGAGGGTGTATTTCGTCGTGTTTTTGTCTATTATAATACCGAGATGTTTATGAGTGCATGGTGGTTTGTTCAAGAAAAGCTCAGCCACAATCAGCCTTATGTTCCACGTCATATCATGGGTCTTTATTTTGAACTGAGGGGCTGGATCAGATTTGCTGTTGATACTAAAGCAAATATATTTAGTTTTTGTGACAATAAGAGTCAGCAGGTTATCAACAAACCATTTCATAATCAATCTTTTATACTTCTGACCGAGTTTTCCCTCTAAAAATCAGAGTCGTATCAGCGCAAGGTATGGAACATCCGTTTTCCATTTGCAGTTTACAAAGCACATTCACATATATAAGAAAAAGAGAAGGTTCAAGTGTGCTTCCTTGCGGGACACTGTAGTTGTTGTAAGAGATATCACTGTTTGTATCGCCGATTCTTACAACTTGACTTCTATCAAAAAGTAAATTTTTAAACCACGTGAGAACTGACCATCGCATATAGGTATTCGCTCCGTCTGTCTTTCCATTCTCTTCAAGAGTATCAGAATTGACACTGTGTCAAACGCTTTTTTTAGGAAGAAATATGCGCACCTATTTTTTTTATCTGTTTCTTTGATAGAGAGCCACGGCATCCTCTGACCTTTTCGTTTTTCGAAATCCGGACTGATTGATATGTAGAAGATGATACTTCTCCAAATAACTAATGAGCCTCTGGTCAACCACTTTTCAATGATTTTGCTAAACGTGCTAGCGAAGTGATATGAGGCGGTAGTTTGAAGCAGTCCTTTTGTGATTACCACTGCTTGGTTAAAAATTGTCGGAAATATATTCCAGTTGTTATGCTGAGGTTGCATAAATGGGCTACCATTGAGTACGGGATATAATGGGAGTTTCTTAAAGATTCTATACTAGATATGCACGTACAGACGTGAAGAATTTATTTAACACCTTCGCCGATTTTTCAGTAGTCTTGATTTTTAAATAGTTCTAATGTTTCAACAAAAATTCATATAATACATATTTCTTTTCTATTGTATTTAAGCACGTACTTTTATTGTTTTTATAGGTTTCATTAAATATAATTTATCTAACTCGTTACACATATGTTCGATATTTGAGTTAAGCAGTTTTAATTTCCACGTCGCGTCGTTCGGTCTTCTTAAGACTAAGAGTGTTTCATGGTTTGATTGATCTTGTAGTGTCTTAATGAACACTGTGGCAGCTCCGTTCATTTTAGTTATCTCTAGAAAAAGATGAGATTGTTATTCCCTAATAGAATTCTCGAGGGCTTCGTTTATTTTTATTCCGGTTATGGCTTTAATTGAGGCAGAACACATTTCTTGCAAATCATGGATTGACAGCAAAATGGGAAGGTGGGTGATGAGTCACACCAGTATCAAGCACCAAATAATCACAAATTTAAAATTGTAAACACCCCCGATTCGAAAATCCCTTTAACGATTAGAAAAGAGCTGATGATCTTCAAATGACTGAATAGGTTTTCTTGAATTATATCTAACTCTCGATTAAGTCACCTTTCAAACAAAAAAACGCACTTAAATTGGTTAATTCGTTTGGGAGCTACGATGCCACAGACAGACACACAGACACACAAATACATAGACACACGGACTCACAGATACACAGACACAAAAACACGTCAAACTTATAACACCCCCTTTTTGCTTTGGGGGGTTTAAAACGAAAATATAATTGAGAGTCTGCAAAAAAACTTGAACAGCATGTTCATGACGAAGTCATTTTCACGAGACTTTTTTTCCTCAAGGATCCACACTTTGTGGTGCACACACGTGCTTTTATGAATTATTATAGACAAATATTGTTTTTACTCTAACAGAAAACACTAAAACAATCTTTGGCTGTGATGTCGTACGGAGAGCCGTTTTCTAGAGTAGCTGGAGCCGATGTTCCAGCTTCCACTGCCACAGGAATCTTATTTGGAAATAGTTTTGGTGGTGTATGGATCAGTCATACCTTACCCGGATTCCCAAACCTTACTAGTCAGTACCAGTTTATATTATTTATTTTCTTACGAGGTTACAGGCTTACAAATGTAAATAGTGTTTGTGAATGCACGTGTGAGTGTATATGTGTGTGTGTATACGTGATATGTGCAATGTGCATGTGTACTGGAGTCAGATGTCATACCGGAATCTTATTTCTAAATATAATCTACGTTAACTAAATATAATATAAAAGTCCATAAAAACTCCCTTCTAGGCATTTCCTTTTTAATTTACATTGAACCCCTGTAGTAGACCCACCGGCAAAGAAACACCGCGTAGTTGTAGTCGGTTCGATTCCGACATTCCACTTCACACGACAAAAAAACAATCCTATCTTAACGATAATACCTATTAGTAATGTGTAATCATGACACACAGGTATAGAAACCCTTAAAAATAAATGCAAGAACTATTCTTGAAGAACAATAATTATTTATTTGAAACAATATTTATTTAATTTACTTTGCAATTAAAATTTAACGTCATTGACTAAAAGCCCCGTTTCTATAATCAAGAAACGATTCGTTTTGCTTACGGACGTAAAATTTTCGTTGAAATTCCAACGAAAATTTTAACGCTCGTAAGCAAAACGAATCGTTTCTGGATTATTGGAACAGGGCAAAGTATTTCTCAGACCTCGGACACTTGTATCGGTAACTATAATTGAATTTCAAATCAAACAAAGACGAATTGAACCTGCATATTTTGTTGCTGCTCGTAATTTCTTGCAACACGAGGATTTCAAATAGGCCTAATTAACGGACAAAAGAACAACTGCGCGGGGGTGTAAATTAAATTCTATCATGTAGAGATCGAATCCGTAACATTGTAATTACTAATTTAGTGTACAATAAATTGTTCTATATCGATCACTCGACGCAGTGATAATTGGCGAGTGTCCGACACTAAGTAAAAAGTTCTGTGAAATAAGACTAGACGGAGAGGAGGTGTTGTGCTGACCGCTTATACAGGGGAGCCTCGTGCTTGCCTGCCACTTTAGTTAGTAAAATTATAACACTAATGCACCTATAATGTAGTCATTGCCAATAGATTGAAACACCATAGGTATTTTATCGAAATTGTTTAAGACCAATGAGTATGGGTCAAATAAGCGGTTATTGGTTCCTATAAACATTCGCCATACCAGGGTCACTGGCTAAGTGGCAAGTTTTGTCACCGATATAAATACAACACTACCCTTGTTTTGGCAGTGTAGTCGAGGTCTTTTGTAAGGTAGAGGTGCTTTGCCGGGAGGGCGATTCTATTTTGACTATCCTACCTGACAATAGCTAATGAATAGTGAGACCCATATCTACATAGTATAAAACAAAGTCGCTTCCGCCGTTTGTACGCTTAGATCTTTTAAACTACGTTACGGATTTTCATTCGGTTTTCACCAATAGATAGAGCGATTCATTCGATATGACGATAATTGTTCACCACATTAGTATCTATATTGCACCCGTGCGAAGCCGGGGCGAGTCGCTAGTATTTAATGTAATCAACAATAATTTGTCGTGTTAAAGTTGTATACTTACAATTTTTTTTGCCTTTTTAGTAAGAGGACCCCCTTTAATTACTGACAAAGATTACAACAAAGGACATATGATAATGTGCCTTACATTGAATCTGGAGACTTTGAACAAGATAGCTGCAGTTGTCAGACATACCGAATCTAAAATAACTATGTTCCGTTTACCGCACAGCCTTAGTGTATCTTTACCAGATTGGGCGAGAGTGGAAACACATAAAAAACTAAATGAAACGTAAGAAAAACACACCGTTGCTACCTAAATGTTGCTCCACACTCTACTAGCCTATCTGTATCTGTATCTAGCCTATCTGACGTCGTGTATTTTCATACACGACGTCAGATAAGAAAATAAGGCCGCCTTTTCTACATTTTTATTCTAACATTACTAATATTCCTATTTAATTTCGAATTGTGAGATAGCACTTTAAAAAAATACATTCTTATTTGAAGGATATTTCATCCAGTAATAATTATTTCAATTTATTCTAGTGAATAACACAATTACATGAAAATATACATTGGTGGTATGGGCAAAGGGTGGTTTTAGCCGGGCGGCTTTTTTCAAGCAACCTTTCGCATGAATGTCGTAGTCCCAAGTCAACCTCGTAAATTTGTACACCTGTTAAATGCTGCTATATTCTTCAAAACTGTATTTTTTTAAATGTTGGTATAGAAACCATAGTGATGATGACTTTTATACATTTTCTCATATCTTGCTTCACCTTTTTATAAGCTTTTATTTAACTGGCGATGTTTGTATGTGTGTTCGGAACGAATCTTGGAAGCTAAATTAGAACCACTTCCCGATGTCTGATTGGGCTCAAATTTAGTGTACATATATGTATCTTTGGAGACAATACAATAATATGGTCCTATGGAGATGTTCTGATGATGGAGCCGGAAGACGGCCGTAGGAACTAAACAAGATAAACCAATCAGGTTTCGCTCGATTGGTTCGTCTTGAGGCGTACTTTTTCAAACATTATATCTACACTAAAATAAAACGTAGTTTGTATAAAAGCTTGTTTTAAAGTTTAAAAATTAATAGTTTCTTTGTCTTACAAGCTTAAGTAATCACAAAATATGTTTTTACCACCAACGCTGCATTTGTCCTAAACTGTTACTAACTTTTTCAGAACAAAAACAAAATTACTCAAATTCTCAACAAGAAATAAAACATTGCGAGGAAAAATCTTGGCTCGAGGTCCAGATGATCCGCGAAGTCTTTATAAGACATTCGCCGAGTTGCAAGGAATTGTTCTTGATGTATACAACAATAATCAAAATTATACGAAACCCATTTGTCAACCAGCGTACAGGTGTTTAAAATAAGTGTTTTTTTATCTATATTTAGGTTAACTACAGGTACCTACGTTGACGATTTCATCATTCATCATCATCTTCATTTAATTTCCTGTTTATGACCTACCACGCTTGTTAACTGACAAAAATGGGGTTCTCAGGTCAACCCGTATATTTTTTTTCTGTATGACCATGGTATACTTCGAAGACGGTTCCGTGTAATTAAAAAAAAATCAAAGTCCTAAGGGTAGAAATATAAGGAATGAATGGTGGTGGTTGTTCACTCTCTGACTTTTCATTTGTGAACCGATTTTGTTGAAACATGGCACGCATATGTAGTTCTAGTCACACTACAAAATGACGGAGGCCTGATGACGTAGACTGAAGTCAGTCGAAAGTGGTTTACAGCAGCTACTTCGTGTTTGGGTTTATTATTATTTTTTAAATCTTAATGAGAGCTTTATACCTAATAAAAGATTGTTGTTTAAATATTTACAACAAATAACAATAAATTCTTAACTGAACATGTCAGGACTTTGAAGCATTAACTGTATAGTTTTTATTAAACAAAATAATACTGACAATACTATTACACAGCGCTGTCTAAATCTAAACTCTGCATAACTTGTACTATGGGTCACATAGGGACATTCTTAGGGTTCCGTTTCTCAAATGCAAAAAAGGAACCCTTATAGAAGAACCCTTTTGTCAGGAACCCCTGGAAGCATCAAATTGAAATGAATACCAAATATTTATGTCTGCAGTCCCTTGGAGCTGTAAAATATCAAGCTTCTAAATCAACGCAATCAAAAGATACGGCCATTTTAAGCCTTAGATTTGACCAAATTTATACATTGCTCAGGTAAATCAAAACCTATAGGGTACTTCTACTTTCTGTGATTACATACTTATATTTTGCGGTTGGAAAGTTGACTTTGTCCTAAACTGTTACTGTAACTAAACTTATACTAAATAAATATATTAACATTTTATTTACAAAGACCTTAAACTTTTTTTTTTGCAGTTTACGCTATATCGATAAAATATCTATAAAAATTCCGCAAGAACAAGTATGCTACATACTCAGAAGAGAGGACAAAATGAGTTTTGGCGTGAGCACAGCTGCTGTATGGCAAAGAAGTAGCCGAAACTCCAATCAGCACTGGACGTGCACTGGCAATCACGATCGTCAAGGGTACCTGACGAAAGGCGAACTAATTACCTGCGTCAATGATTATTCCATATGGTTTGGTTTCGACAATCTTAAAACTAAAGAACCAGAATGCTAAATAAAACTACTGTTTGTATTTATAGACAAAATGTTTATTATACAAAACAAACATTATTTACATGATTATTATTCATGTCGCCTAAACGCAGGTGACGATATAAAAACAAACAACTCAGTAAGTCGTACAAACACTTGCCTCATTACTAATAAACTTTGTGTAGTATTATTAATACGTAGTGTTATTTCCTTTTTCGGAATTCAAATATAATATCATATAATAATCAGTACTTTGTCTCTTTTAACCCATGTGGGGTTAAAAGAGACAAAGTACTGATTATGAGGTACTTTGATAGTGGTTGTTGATTTGACACAAAATGATGTGGCTTTGACATTATACAAAATTGAATAAGTCATGGGAAAATGTAGCCAAACCTTTCACGGAAAAAGTTTCGTAAACGGCAGATAGATGTTACTGATAACTACAGAAATTCCATTTTATTTTCTCATTAACAGTTAACATTAATTAATAAATTACTTGTGTACGTACTCTTTTTAATCAACTGTAGTTATCGCAGTTTGCGTCGAATTCACATATCATTATTTCCTTAACTTGCATATATATATAATTATATGAAGTTATACAATAGTTATTAGTAGAGGATTAAAATATACTTGAAACCTTTATAAACTAGGCTTCAGTGAATATATATAATACAACTGTGTGTTTGTCATACACCTTCTGTTCTCAGTTGACACACAAAATTTTCTTAATTGGCACCAAGTGAGTTTGGAAATATTTATGTAATTTCCATTAAATAACATTTTTACGACATTAAAATGTTTAATTGCTTTCTTGAGCAAGGTACTGATCCAAAATTTCAATTGGAAGTGTCGTTTGAAGCACCAAAAAGCGCTTACCGTCTGCGCTCCCTTACTTTCGATAAATCTGGGACAAACGGGTCGATAAAAACTTAAATATACGATTACATAAGTACTTAGGTACGAATAAACGAGTATAAATTGCTAATTCAGCACGACGTAAAAACAAAATAATATTAAAATCTGACTCGATTAAAGCAATAAAATACCAATAAATGGATTAGACGTGTTAATTTTTGATGTGAGAAGACCCTAAACCTTAATAGTAGTAGCGTGAAAAAATTAATTGATCAATGAAATGTTTGATATACGTAAATAGGTACGATACGAGTAACAAATACATTTCCTCCGAAAACATGATCTTTAAAGACAGAATAACTAATAATAGCTGTTTTAACGGTGGATTCATTAGTTAAACATAAGTTCACATTGATTCTGAGGACATTATCTGTTCTCTGTTCATTATCTGACAGTATCTGACAAGGTACAGTTACTTCGCTCAATGCGAAACTCTTAACGAAGGCATTCTGGTGAACCAGGAGTCCTGCTTCACCTTCAAATAGTAGGCGTCTCTTGGAGATGGTGTTGTGAGAGCGTCTTCCAAGACTTTGAGTGCGGTAGTTGGGAGGACTTTGGCGCTGTATTCAGCTGCTTCGCCTGGCATCGTGACAGCGCAGCTCGCTGTTCCCGCACTTACTTCTGAACTTGGTGTTTCGGGACGACTGAAAAGTAAAATAAGGGGTCTATTAAATTTATACATTTTCATAAACCTTGTAGTTTTAGAGAAATGGTAGTAGACATTTTTTTTTGACATTTGTGTATTGTCTTCTATGTATACTTGACTTGTGTGGTTGACTACAAAAATACACAATGTAGGTATATTTTATTTTTTGGAAGAATTGGATTTTAAAGTAATAAAAGCTCAATCATTACACGATGGTATATTACAAGCTGTATATAAAACATAATATCCTTATCAGGAATAATTTATTTTTACTTATCAGGAAATGTATGGGTTTCGTTACATTTACATTCAAATCATTTGAACTGAAATGTATGGTATTTTTACAAATGTCTATTTACCAAAATAAAACTGTTTCTTATTATATTTTTATCAATAATTTATTTATTTATTTAATTTTGTAGAATCAAACTTTAAAAGTATTTAATCTTCTCTAATAAGGACGGGGTTCTTAATTCAAAAACTTTCCCAGATTGCTATCTGATCTGGGAAAGTTTGAGCGCGGCATAACAATTTTAATTACTTACTCCTTTTCAAAGAACGTTCCTCAGGGGTCGTTTTATTATTTTAATTTCTAGAAATTCATGTATAGGCGTAAAATAGGTACTAATGTAATTTGGAATTGACATTATTTAGGTTTATTGCGCTCTTTTATCGTGTATCGATTTGAACAACCTTCGGCTTTGTGTTCAATCTTACAATTATATTCCGATTCCGGAGGGATGTTATACGTTTAACGTGTGTATCTCTGTAGCATCATAGCTCCTAAACGGATATATCAATTTTGATATAGTTTCCTTTGTTTGAAAAGTGACTTGATCGAGAGTGTTCTTAGATATATTTCAAGAAAATCTATTTAGCCTTTCGAAGATTAATCAGCTCTTTGCTAATTTTTGTAGGGTCTTTTATTTCGGGGGCTATTTTGAATTTACACTTGTACATACACTCGTTCCTGTATCACCATAGAGAAAAGCAATCACTTTATAGAAGGGCATGCCTATTGCGGTCACCCTAACACTTTGGGAATTAAACACGGCAAAATATGAAAAGAAAACGAATATTGCTTAAATGAGTGGATTAGGCAGTGGAAGCAATAGCTCAAGCAGGTCAGCGATATGCTGCATAGCATATCTGTAGCCCTATTTAGCTGTCCTCTGGCTCAATGTCTAAAGGACATTTGGTTTTTTATTTCTTCATGGAAAACTTACATCTAATATACATAACAGTAATCATTCTAGTATCCAGACAGCCAATTACAAGTTTTCACTTCTAGATTACATAATGAAAGGAAAGTGTGAGCAGTCTCGGTAGAAAGACAGATCAATAATAACAATAATACATAACTAACTGGTCTATACACAAAGACAGAATAAAAACAATATTGCGGTCTATTCTATTGCGTAACTTAATAACGGTTTGGTAATTGTAAGACTTTTACTGCCGAAGAAGTTAAGGCTCATAGTAATATTACACATTATACAGTAGATAATTTACCTTGCGGGTTGACTCGGTGGCTGCAGCAGCGTGGGAGGTGAGTAGATGTCACTGCCAGCAAGGTCCGGCGCGTGCAACAACACCACGTGCAGTCTCTTCGCTCTAAGTCCTGTTCGGAGCGCTCGCGCAGCACCCCACACACCCCACCGAGCGGCCGCTGCACCTGCGCTTAGCTCGCCAGAATCACCCGCTTCAAGGCGCGACAAGCTCTCGCAGGCTGTGTCTGAAGTTAAACCTAAAAAAAATTGGTTAAGCGTAAAAAAATACATGGCTTGAGAAATATTAAACGTTCACGCTGGTGGGCCGTATAGGCTCGAGCGGGGAGCTAGGAATAGAATTGAATTATGTTTTTTTGGGATTGGAAATTAATCCAGAAAAAAAACTAATGTATCAAACAAAGGTCTTAAGCACGGTAGACGAATACGAGTACCGCCGAAGAAACTGTTTGGATTTTACCACCCTATTAATTTATAAATTAAGTAATGATCAGTGCGTTTCTTATAACTCTATAAGCTGTTAGACCTAAATCATTATTTTAAATACGCGACCTTTGTAATCCTATTAATATGGTAAACGTGAAAGTATGTGAGTATGTATGGAAGTTTGTTATCTCTCACGCAAAAACTACTGAACCGATTGCGATGAAACTTGATATGTAGATAGCTGGAGACCTGGATTAACACATGGGTTAGTTTTATCCCGATATTCCGACTTACGCAGGTGAAACCGCAGATAGTAATACATACATACGTTCACAGCTGTATCCCTGAAGGGGTAGAAGCCCACTTTTGGAGCGAATGGAAAATTCCATACCTACGAGTACTTTGTGTAATTAGTATTACACATATATCATAACAGCAATTCGGTTCTCTTCTCTTTTTAGCTAATCTTGAAAATTAGAAAACACAATAAATCTTCATGAGAATTACAGGTTCCTAATTCAAATGTCTTTTTTTATTGTAACAATATTCAGACTTAAAGTTAAATCAACATAACATTTTCTTTACGTAACATTAAATCTAAAACTAAATTATATTTGTCATAGTTTTCCAACTCAATCGATGTTTTTATCATGAATTCCGATAGGCACATTGAGTTACTATTAGGCATTTTATTATTACTTCGTAACCTTACGACCATCACTTTTATTCTGAGGAGTAGGTATAGGATATACAAAGTGTTGAAAAACGAACATTTTCTTTTTTGTAATATTAATAGATGTAAACGAAGCTATTGACCTAATAAAAATTGGATAGCACAAATTTTCTATAATAATAATAACTTTAAACATCTCACACAGGGCCGTCTGATCCCAAACTAGGCAGAGCCTGTACTATGGTAACCAGTCTGCTGATAAACATACTTATATATTTCTAAATACACACATATTATAGATAAATTACACTCATACACAGAACAAATTAGCGTGCTCATCTCACAATTATTTGTCCTGGGTGAGAAACGAACCCACGACCTCTGGGTTAGCAGTCAGGGTCACTAACTACTAGACTAGACCAACAGGCCAGTCAATATAATCCAACAACAATAATTTAATCTGTACAACTAGTATGCAGTACTGACCTATATAAAACAGCCTGCCAGCATTAGGGTGATCGGCAGCAGCAGCAGCTAAGAGGGGCGCGAAAGTGCGCGCGACCCTCAGCGCTCCGAGCACATTACTACGTAAAGTACCCTCCCAGCATGACGCTCCGCCGCGTCCACTACTGCCAGCTGTGTTGATTACTGCCCAGATTCCTTGAGACAATTAAAACAAAATAAATTTAAAATTAAAAACACCCCTGACTCGAAAATCCATTCAATGTCAAGATGCAACAGAGTGGCTATTGGTGTTTTCATTGAATTAATGTGTACCTAATTATCAATCCATTTTCAAACATCCGTACAACGTAAGAATTTTGAGATCGTCTGACACAATTTTCTTTTAAATTATTCGTTAGTTGTTGCTATTTGTAAGAAATTTCACGTGTCTAGTCTGTATTGATTGTTTTATTCTATGAAAGTACGTCATTGGTATTGAATTGTATTAACCACAACAAGTACAAGTGCCAGACACATAATATAATATGTAGTGATATTATAATAACTGATTTGTTTCTTCGGTTTCAAGAGGGATCTACTAAATGCTGTTGTTTTTTTGGACAGCAGAGCACCAGAAGAACATTACCAAATAAAAGAATGGCTACATAAGGGAAAATTCGGGTGGTTTTTCTATTTTCTTTACATATAAAACTCTGATTGATAAAAACTTTGTTAAGGATTTTCCCGAAGGTTAGCGACACCAAGCTTAAATGTTCCTTCTTTTCGTTGGACGCCAAATCCAAAAAAATCTGAAGAACGAACAGTTTGAAGAGAAACTAAACCTTAAACAATTTACTGACATCAGATTATTTAAAAGCCTCGACAGTGAATTCTTGAAAACTTGCACTTACCATAAAATGGGTTGCGGAATACTACTAAAATTCTATTTTTTACACTCGCATTTGAGTGCTTTTCCACAAAACATAGGTTCCGTTCGTGATGAGCAGGGTTAGAGATTCCACCAAGATATTCTAACAATCAAACAGGGATATGAAGGCAGCTTAGACCCTGCAATGGTGGGGGATTATTACTAAATCCCAATAAGGTAAAGTCGTACAGAATACAAGAAAAATCGCAACTTCAAAACAGAAATCTATAAAACACTTACCTACATGTACAAAGCAAGTAGATAAGTACATAATATGATTACCTCGAAAATATCATCTTATTTATTTATTACGATAGGTATAAAATGAAACCTTTCTTTACCTGTTTTTAGTATGTCGTCATACCTACCTGTTAGCAAAAAGGGTATTATATAAAAACAAAAAATTGGGTACATTTCATTTCTTTTGCTTTCTAATTTAAACATAAGAACCTTCAAAGATAACGATGCACCAATAGCCACGTTAGTCCCATTTTTTGTTTTTAATTTGTAAAGTAGTGTAACATTAATTTCTGTTTAAGATACGTAGATGATATCATGTTTACAGATATTTGGTTAGCCTGCCACGTTGTGTGAGTGTTCTGAGGCATTTTTAACGTTTATAAAAGAGCTAAACGTGGGATATAATCCAAGGTAATGAATTTAGCGAATCTAGTTTGACAAGGTATATTTTTCCCGATAATGCGGTGTAATAAATAAAATAGAATGATGCTTGATAATGTAGTGTGAACAGCGCCATCTGTGTAACTTTGTGTATTTATCTCGCCTATCCGCCAACCATTTGTGTATCAAGTTTCGTGTTCGTAACGGAGCTGGAAATGTGAGTAGATATTACCTACTACACGAGATGGCGCTGCTATTAAGTATGTTTTTACATTTACTTAGTGTAGCGGATTATTAAAATTTATTGATTAATATGAATTTTCATTATTCTTTAATGCAATCTACTTTCAAACATAACTTTTATTATTAAAATAAAACAAGCCTGTATTAATAGTGAAACACTATTTAATCCCAAGTTATCAAGCACTGCTGGTGTAGTGGTATCATGCAAGATTCCCATTCTTGCGACCCGGGTTCGATTCCCGGGCAGTGCACGATTGCTTTTTAACAATTTTTCTGTTTGAAATAGGATATTTTAATTGCAATAAAGTATCTGTAATACCAACTTTTAGAAAAGAGAGAGCTGATGATTGATTTGAAAAACATTTTTGCCTTTAACAGCCCAATTCTTGAGAATGGGTTATATCACGCTTCTATCACTGGGAGAAATGGCTAGTATTAAATAAAATATAAAATGGGTAAATAGTAGAAACAGAACATGATCTAAGAACACTGTCACCCCGTAATCTCTCCGTTTCATTTTCGAAATAGACCCCATTCACAATTTTCGTTTATGTCCTCAATTCTCACCATGTTCTCCAGCTGGTAAATGCTGAGCAGTAGTACGAGCGGCTTCTTCTAGCAGATCTTCCCTAGCCACATCCAGCTCCAGGGTGACGAGTCTTGGCTGTGGCTCATCTTCGGGTGTGCTTGCGATGTGTGCTTGCAGCCACGAGTCTGCAAGTCTTGCGCCGAGGCCGCCGGATCGGCAGCCGGCGATCACCCGCCATCCGCGACTGCTGAGGTACGTTGCGATCTGTATAAAAATACTGTGATGGAACAATGTGCTTTTACTTTCTACTCAAACACTAAGTATATAAAATTTGAATTCATCTCACGGGAACCGTATATTTTGCGGGTTAAACAGAAGCCTATGTGACCTAGGTTCTTCCCCAGGATAAAAGCTATCCCCTGCCAAATTTCATTACGATCCGTTCAGCCGTTTAGGCGTGAAAAGGTAACAAAAAAACCGGCCAAGTGCGAGTCGGACTCGCGCATGAAGGGTTCCGCACCATCGTACAAAATTTAATAATATGTACGTGCTTTTTTATTATTTGTTGTTATAGCGGCAACAGAAATAAATAAACATTCTGTGAAAATTTGAACTGTCTACCTATTACGGATCATGAGATACAGCCTGCTGACAGACACACAGATGGACAGCGGAGGCTTAGTAATAGGGTCCCCCTTCGGGTACGGAACCCTAAAAACAGAGTTACTTTTGCATTCATAATATTAAAATGGATTATGCGGTTTTAACATAGTTTAGTTAGCACTAAACACAGTTATCTTTTATATACCAAAGGATCTTCCTCCATTTCACCCCATTCCCCCCCCCCCCCCCTCCTTCCCCTTCTAATAATGTATCATCAATTAGCTTATTGTAGTCGACTGCTGAATATACGCCTCTCCCAATGTGCGCCATAGCACGGTCCATCTGGTTGGGGGACGTCCTACCTTCCTTTCACCGATTCGCGGTCTCCAATATACAAGAATGTATCGTGGCAGATCTTTCGCTATTGTGTCCTTTGGTTATTATTTTGCTAGTGTTAGTGTATAAAACTTACCTGTAACCCAAGCGCGGTATCAACAGAAGTGACGAGTACTGTCTTGGCGCTGTCCACAGGAAGGACTTCTGCCACTCTAACTTTACGCAGCAGATACAGCAGCAGTGCCCCAACTATGGAACACAGCGCCGCGAACTGCAGGCCGAGGGACAACCACGTGAGCGCGTCCATTGTTGGTTTAGCAGGCGACCATTATTCAGGACAAGATCTGGAACAATCAATGGATTTCCTATGAATTGTGTTTACTTTGCCATAACATTGTGACGTAATCACTTTTAATTTAAGGATGTAAGTACTATTGAACTTTAAATCTGAAAATCTGGTCTACTCTCAGTAAAACTATTAGTATTTTTTTTATTTAGGTTAGTCACAAAAAAAAACAATCAGTCGTAGGACTGCACGTCAGAAGTGAAAACATAACTTCACAATGTATTTGCATATACATACACACACACATCTGTATATAGATAGTTAGGTTAAAAATAAAAAGGAGGTAATAACAAATCTAAATGTATACATAGGAAGTTCTGCGCTCCTGGCCTCATAAATGTTTGAATTTCAACTGTTATATTTTTTTAAATAAAAGAAACTCGGCTCCGTCTTACGAATTTTCGATCACATTCGAGTTTAATATTTTTTACCCATCCCAAAAAGTGCACAACGCCGCTAAAGGAGTTTTGACTTCAAAAATCCAATAAATGATACTAATATTCAATGGATAACATACAATAGGTAAAACATTTTTAAACATTCTCAATTAAATTGATATTCTTGTATGATTGAGGGCTATCACACAGAGCGACAACTCTCTCGGTGAGTCAATTATGTTACGTTAGCGTGTCCTTGTACGGACAAGGATACGCTAACGTAACGTAATTGACTCACCGAGGGAGTTGTTGCTCTTTACTGTATTTACCCTTGGGTTTCATGCCACTATATCAATCCCCATAAGCTTTCATGACGAGCATATTTACTACAATGTTTTTTTTTTTTGTAGTTAACGAATGAATAAGAAAAAATACTAGTAAGTAATGTGGGTCACCCTCCAACAGGGCTAAATGCTCCTATTAGGAGTGGGTTCACGTCGATATTGTACTCGGTAGTGTGACCATTTACGATACTAGTGGTGGACACGGATGATTAAGTACGATGCGTTACTGATTGACCATATGACGGTAAGTTATTGAATTAGGAAATCTGGGTCATGACTAATTGATTGAAGCGAGGCATCCCATCACAATAAATAAATCTTGGAAGCATGAAAAGTATAATGACTTGAATTTTTTTTGTGAAAAATAGTCATTACGGTTAAAGTTTTAAGGTCTATCATGTCAAAAATGAGCAATTTAACATGTTATTCCTACGTAATGAGCACACTATTTATTTTATCGGTACTTCGTAAGAAGCTTTGCTTTTTTTCTTTATAAAGGATTTTCCTTTGTGAAGAAAAGAAAGCAAAGGTAAGTAGATGGAGTAGGCTTAATTTTTTTTTTAATACTTGACAAAATATTTTACAGCCATGTTAGGTATAGTAACTTCTAGGCTGTTTTAAATATTTTAGAAGAGTACTAGCAGTAAGGTTTTATGTTCATATGTGTTTTGTTTTGATATTAATAATGGCTTTGATTTTTCTTTTGGGTCATTACATCATAATTATTGCTGATTACTATAATCAAGTTACTACTATTTTCCCTTACTCCTTTTTTGTCTATTAATTGGTTTTAATCTACAGAACTAGGGCAAGTTTCTTCAGGAAGGAAGAACTTGGTAACTAAAACCTGGTCTCGCTACGCGACGAAGAATTTTGAATGAATTGTCAATATTTAAAGTTTCGGTATGATTAGGAGTGTAATGAAATATGAACTAAAATTATAAAATACAAAAAAAAATTAAAATTAAATTTATGGAACGAATTATCAAACTCAGCGAGTCGTATATTTTTTCCCGTGGTAGGTCAAATCCTAGCGTGTTTAATATCTGTTTAGACTCCCAAAAATAACCAAAACGATGTTCAGAGTACACCATTAGATGAAGTAATATTATTCAAATAGAACAATGGTTAATGGAACAATAAACGCTGTTACGTAACCTATAATGAAGGTGCATATTCATTAATATTGGGACTGGTACATACTTCGCGTGTTCAGAGTGTGTAGTGTGTACCTATGTATGAGAAAAGATAAAATTCCACAACGAATTTATTCAATAAATCACACTATAGTTGTGGAATGCACTGGCTTTTTATTCTAAGAATAACGTAGCCTGTGGGTGAAATGTTGACTAATCTGGTCAAACGGTATAGGATAAACAAGGGTGTAAATTAATAAATTTAATTTTAAATGGTAGTATTGCGTTCAGTTCACTGAATATCATAGTTTATTTATAGTTAAGAAGAAATGCGGCGGATGTAGGTTTGTAAACATTAATAACAATACATGACGCAGTTTGTTTGTTTATTAGACAATATCGTATTCAACACTTTCATCGTGCATATCATATGCAGTGTTCATTGGTTAATAAGAAACAAAAAAACAATGTCTTGATGATATTCAATATTAAAATATGTTTTACGTACGACCAAAGCATTGGTCAAGCAAAGCATGTTGGTAACCTTATCCCTGTAACCCCGTAACTCTGTCACCTTTATTGAATAGTTACCAAATTAAATCAAACAAACAATTGTTTTATTTTATAAATGTTTAATTTTTCTTGTGTGGCAACACTTTATTTGTAATACAATTATTATGTCAAATCTGCCTTTCGAACCCCTTCTGGCCGCTAGTGAACCCGCTGTAAAGTACTTGTGGAAATAAACATTGTCAGTCGTAGGATTGCACGTCAGAAGTGAAAACATAACTAATATTATATATCTTTATATGTGTATCTGAGCGTGACGGTCACACGAGTTCAGTGCTTTGCTTTTTCCCAATACCAAAATTGCACAACGTGCGTAAAGAAATTTTCACTTCAATTACTCGATTTTTTTTTCTCATAAACCACAAAAATATCATTAACATGACAGCACAGCTTTTCATTTGCATTTTTTTTGTTATTATAGTCTTTTACAGTTTAACATATTAGAGAGGTAATGTGGTGAGAGAGGTGTCGTTTTTTTAAGAGGAAAACACAATATAATATAAATCGGGACTGAACCACGATGCTATTTTTAAGTTGGACTGGGTTTACCTTATAACTTCAAGTGCAGGAAACGACGGGTAACTATAATATGTATTGCTGGTTACGTCTTCTCATCTTTTTTCAAGAGTCTTATCAAATTACAGTAACAGTGATAATACAAATATATATAAAAGAGTAGTATCGAGATAGAATAATTTTGATATGTTTTGGATACAAAGTGTAACCGTGTATTACAAAGTATGTACCGAAAATATTAATAGTTGTCAACCCATCACTCAGTAATACTATTTAATCGCTTAACAATGTACTATAAATAGTACCATTACCATTAAAAATAATGTTATGTAGCGGACGCAATGATTGACATGGCGATGGTGTGGTACATCGTTTCATTAAATTTATATGTAATCGAAGGATGCTTGATCATTGATCAATCACAAACAATATTCTTCACTCTATTATCATGAACAATTCAGTTCAATTGTGCAGTTAAATAATAAGAAAAATGTATGCTTAAATAATCTCTTTTTATTCCTACATGCATCTAAATCATGCATGACACCTAACTGAAAGTAAGTAGTGTTCTTCTATTTAACAATACCACATACTATCAGTATTATAGATATTTTTCAGAAATATCCTATGTTATAGTGACAATGATCCTGCTATGATTTTTATTCACCTTCAAGAAACCTTGACAATCACATCGCCTGCCAAGGAAACGAGTGATTTTTTCGCCCTATACCATCACTAAGAACAGCTTCCAAAATTGTTTAACACATAATGGCACTATTAGGTTTTACCTAGAACAATGGTATGTTAGTATACTCATTTAAATTTAGGATTAGGCGTCCGTGTGTGAGGTGTCTCAAGTTATTATTATATGTTTTAGGCTAGGTTTTGTTATTAAGATTCTTAAGAATTTATACGGGTTATTGTTGCTGATTTGAACAGTTTATTTAAAATATACAGTTGTGCTCGTTATTGTATTTCTTTCAAGCCCAGTTAGTTTTAAAAACTGTGGTATATAAAAGTAGTAAAGTGTTCTTTTCTGAACTTTAATTTTAATAATTATGTTAACGGGAATTAACGCGATTACGTAATAGTTACGCACTGTTCTTCTGTTGAAACGTCAGGCAATTCAAAGGTCTGTAATACCTATTACATACCTTTCAATTGCCCGAGTGAAAACGTGATCGTGTTAATTCCCGTAAATGAAGTTACATTTATGTCTGAAATTTAGTTTGCATACTTCCTTACTAAACTATAATATTTTTAATGCACCTACTTCCTGTTTTCTCTGCATCATCCGAAGGTTGACTGGCATAGAATGCCTATGGCATTAAGTCCGCCTCTGTACTCTATGTTCATAAAGTTTTAAATAAAAATAATTTAAATATATCATGGTACCTGAAAGTTTAAAAGTTAGCATGTACTTTATTTTTTATTTCTAATTATACCCACGTTCCTATTGCTATGACTTTTGTACAGCAGGATCAATATCAATGTCCCCAAGAAATTCTCTGAAAGGCGCTGAGTGACATGATCGGTGTTTTCGTAGGCCAATTAAGGCAACGAATTTATTTAGAAGTATACATACATTTCCATAATATAGAAATATTATGGATCCATCCACTAAACGGGACATGAACGATTAAAAATAGGTGAAAACTGAAAAAGATGTAATAAGTCCTTTAACAATTATGAAGAACACTAAGTTATTTATTATTATTATTTTAATATTCTTGAGCTTAAGACAAGTAGTCGTGTATTGTCAAATACATTTGAGCAGTTTTGCTATGCTTACTACTACATACATTTATGCATAAATATGGTTGTTTTATTATTACAACATAGTCGTATATAATATTGACCACAGTGTAAGCGTGTAATTTGAGTAATAATCACTGAAATAAGTAACATAAATGGCGAGAGAAATCGATTTTATCACTTCATAATGTTCATTCGTATAAAATAAACGATAAATATAAACCTTACAAGCCAAGAACCATTACACTTGATCAGCTCGCGAGCGGTTTCACTCGTAATAGAAACCTATTATTAGATGAAAGTCCTTTTCTATTCGACTGTCCTGTTCCGCATGATCTGGCCAATTATCCAATAAAACAACTGTTAAGACTACACTGCTAATCACGAACACTCCAGTCCATAGACTTGAGTGTTCGTGGTTAAGATACCTATATAGAATTTATTAGTGCTAATAAAATACTGAAATAGGAAATACTGAAACAGGTAGGTATTTACTGGTTAATTTATACTCGGATGAAGGTAATACCGCTTATGCTCAATCAATTTAGCCAAATAGACGAGCACAAGAAAAGGGTTATCCATTAATCACGTGAGGCTCGAAAGGGGGGAGGTCATTAAAAAAAATCACGAAATATTACAAGCAGGAAGGGGGGGGGGGGGGTTAATGAGATATCACGTGTATTATTTTTTTGTTGAACGAGCAATTTCTAATCCGAAAAGCGGCGCGTGACCGTGACTCGCAGTTGCCAGGCAATGATTTCCCCGTCCGCCGCGAGTAAGTCTGTGATTTTCACCTCAATACACCTTTTCTTTATTATTTTTATGCCAGTCAGAAAGTGGGGAGGGGTTGGTCTAATGCCTCACCACGTATCACCCGGGGGAAAGGGGGTCCAAAAAGATGCTAAAAAACATCACGTGATTAATATGGACGACCCCACGACGTGATTAGCGGCAGAGGGTAAAAATTAGAAATTAGGAGGTTTGAGTGTATTTTACTTCTTGTTTTTAATTTTAAGGAAATGAAAGAAAAGCACAGGACTGGTTTAGAAAAAAGTTGAACATACTTGATACTTTTTCAACCACATTTTTTTAACTAAAGTTTATTGTATTAAAAGTATTCTTACAAAATAAGGATTGGGCTACATTTTATGTAAACTACAATGTAAAAGCCTATCAATCGTCAGGAGTAAAATTCGTTCGCGAGTATCTTGCATAAACCTCTTTCTTTATCACATGGCATGGCATGGCATGGCAGATAGTTTTTACTACATCATTTTAACATAAGTTATATAACATGATCTTTTAGATCAAAGTCAAGCAAAGCAACAAAGCACAAAACGTCATTTTACTCTGAGAATTAAGAATTTACGCTAGGCGTAAATGATTCGTTTTGATACGAAAAAAACTAGATGGTTGACATCTATCTAGTTTTCCATTTCTCTTTACTGTTTAGGCCACTTCAACCGACAAAGAAGCAAATGATTGTCCCGGTGATAAACAGTAAACTCGTTTAACATCGTGACTTCAAGGGCATGTTTGTCATTGTAAAAATCTCTTTTTACACACCTTATTAAATTTGAGTTGTAACTATTTTATTTTTAACTCTGTAAAATTAAAAAAAAACGCTTGACAAGATAAACAATATCGTAAAAAGGGTAGGGTCCTTTTTTACCTCTAAGAACGTCCATTGTAATCAAACTTAAAATCTGAAAACTATAAAATTATATATAACTATACATTTCGTTTACGCAACATCAATGATATAATTAACCAACAAAAAGCTGTAAAGTCAACTAATGATTGAAGAAGATCGTTATCGCTACAAGACATGATATAATAAACGAAGTATGAGACACAGAAGCATCAAAAACGTGAGAGCATCATTGTGTATTGTTTTTATATACCAAGATCAGGGTCGTATCTTACGTATTTAATTAGAGTTTTTGTTTAAGCACTCCTGTAAAACTTTAAATGTAATAAGGCCAGAGTAAGTTGTAAGATATTCATTAACAAACAAGTAATACGACAATAAGTAGGACAAGTTTAACTACCAATAATACCATTCGCCTCCTGTAGCAGGTTTATCTCTAGACACGATGTTCGTTTTCGGTCTATTGAATAACCCAAACCAGTTCATATCATTGCTTCTGGGATAAGAAAACGCATCCGGATATTTTAATTGAGATTTTAACTCGGTTTAGTTCGACTTCAGCTACAAAGAATAAGGCATTAACATAGATAGTGCTGTGTTGAACATGACCCGTGTTATTTACGTGGAAAGCGAGCAAGACTTTGACCTATATATTTTGCATCGACACCTTTGTGGCATTAAATCTGCTTTGTTCCTTTTCACATGGGACACATATATTTGTCATTTTAAATACCTACCGACCTTCAAATAGATACATCAACAGTAATAACAGATACACCGAGAAACTGCATCTGAATTCCCTTCTTCGTTCAAAATAAGAAGAGCTCGACTCGTAACTTTCTGGCTGTTATGGCTTGCCGCTGGCACAGTCCCCGCTGGTGAGCATTAAGCGCAAAAGTCCAATTAAACTTTTATGTTAACTTATTTCTTCTTTCGTCTTCGCTCTTCGTTCTTATTCTTAATAATAAATTATTACAAACATTTAACCATCGGCTTGAACGTTTAAAGTAAAAATCCCTAGCACTGTTTACGTTTTCCCAATAAACAATGTAACAAAGTTTTTTGGCGACGCTTACATTGATAGTGTCGGTTGCTGACGACTCGGACAAAAAAAAAATTCGGACACTTTTCCGAGTTGACACTTATAACTTTAATTATTTTTTCACTGGCGATTCGGACACCGTGACACGAAGCTGTTTTGTAAAATCAGATAAATAAAGTTGGGTTGCTTCGTTCAAGTTTTCTCCACGGATTTTATACTACCGTAAGATTCGTGCTACGAACATATATAAATTTTTATTTTAATAAAGTTAAATCAATAATTATTGTCATTGTTGTAGAACTATTTTTTAAATTAAAGTAAGTACCAATATGATATTTGTAGGTTAATGCAAACACAAAGCAAAGATTGATGTTATACAAATAAAGTGCTAAGTACTTATGTGTCTAATCGTACAAATTCACGTACCACACCACACTTCAACTACTCGTAAGTAATGTTTCATACTCATGGTCATGACTAGATATAGTAGAAATAAAAAAAAATCCTTAAGTGAATATAATCTGTTGAAATTGTTCATGTCAAAGATACCACCACTATCATTTAGAGATGATAAACCCAGTCATAACATCTTATGGTATATTTTACATGAATACCGGCTCATAATCGCATCTAAAGCCGAGAGCAAGTCCTCGTAATGAACGCTGAGCTTAAATTAGCATATCCTGTGAGTCTGTCGCGAGATATGCGTCCCATTTGATCTCGAGTTGTTCGTTTTGAAATAACACTAGAACGTTTATATGTTTCGTGGAATCGAGGATAGGAGGGATTTCAAAATAGGATTATGACAAATTGTTCTCTAGACATTTGTACTTCATTTTTCCCGTTGTCTAATCCTGTTTACATTAAGAATTCGCTCCTTTTGGGAGTTCATATTATTTTATTACTTTAATCTTTTGAGAGAATATTTCGTGAGCGTTGAATTTTGTATTTTAAATATTAGTCACGTAAAACTGTTCCGAAAATGGTTTTACGTGACTTTAATATGTTTATGAAGTAAACCAATTGATCAATAATTCCCTTTCTCTCTTTTGTAAACTGATATTTCCATTACAACAAATGGAATTAAATCTTTTAAAAGGTCATACTCTGTTTATAAAAATAAAACACTGTAACCTGGCAGATGAAAAAATAAAGAAAGAGTCACTATGATTTTTTCAGAGGCTCTTTGTATAGCAAATACACCAAGTAAAAAAATTGTATGTAAATAATGATTTTAATAAGAATAACGTTTAACTTTTTCATTTCAATTCGCTTCTCTTCGCTTAAATGCAACATATTGAGCTGTTATTTAGAATTAAACAATTGTATACATGATAATTGTATATGAGCCCCACCCAGTAGGTAGATACTAACACAAGCATTTGGCTTACCTGATCTAGATCCATGTTACTAGAGGCGTTATAAAAAAAAAACAATATCGAATCGAATACGTACACACAAGCGTTTGAACTGCATAGATACGCTATTACTGTTATACATTATGTCGTACTTATAACTGTCAAAATGACATTTTGATACAGCTTGTGCAACTGATTCAGTGAATGACCAAGCGATCAGTGACACTCATCCTGTCTTAATGTGTTTTAGTGATCTCATATCGGAATACTCACAACAGTTATGACGTAATGCGTGCTAATGTCAAGTAATTGGTCTAGTGTCAGGCATATAATTTAAGTTGTATGAAATACCACTGAGAAATAGCAGCTTTGTTGAATTAGAAAAAGGTTAACAAAAAGTTTAAAATTGGACGAAAATATAAAGTTATATTGATGCTAAGGTAAGATTATAAAGCATTCAAATTTTAAGCTTGGTTGCTTTCCAATTTCATATAAGCACTAAAAAAAAACTAGAAAGTCTACATCCGATGTATTGTCTTGATTAAAAACAAACTTGATTCCCTCAGCTGCTCTTCGCTGTTAAACATAAGCCGAATAGTCTTAAAAACAAAAAATAAACTAAAACAAAAAATACTGTTAGCATTTTTGTTGTTTTGTTTGTTTGTGTTTGGTGTAGTAAGTTTGTGACCCGATTGCATTTGATTTTATTTTTTGATTGAAATTTTCTGACATTAACTGTAGAGCTTTTTTAGGCTCAGGTCGACTTGAAAACCTTTTTATACTTTGTAGACACAGATACAGTACACCTATAAACAAGGACGACGGCCATTCATATAAGAACTACGTAATTATGTATATGTCTTATCTTACACATCAATTAGGCGAATAACACAATGCCTGCCTTTGTGTTCATTATTTTGAATGTTGTATTGTGACTACTAATGAAATGTTTATCAAAACAAAACTTCTTCTTTTATTGTTGACCAAATGATAATTATTTTAATGTTTAATAATAGTGACTATTTATAAAGTACTCCATCCACTCATGGTTCGGTTCAAAATAAATATTTTTTAAATCAAGCTTATAAAAACTTATCATCAAATATAAACTGTACCCTTGATCAGCAAATAAATGATGATTGATTGATTGATAAAAAAATAACCTGGATCAGATCCGCAGACAATAAATCGCACTAGCTCACTCGACTTCCTATACTACCTGCGTACCTCCCAACCTCCCAGCTTTCAGTTTCATCGGTTTAAAATTAAATCGCAAGATTGATCCATACTATACCTATTCTAACAAAAACTTAAGTAAAAGCTTGTCTGTCTTTAACCGTGTTTTTTACTCAAACAAAAAGAGACGACTCTATGTTGTCTATCTCGGTAGAGACGTTGCTTTTCGTTTTTCTTTATTCTCATAGCAGAATTTGCCAAATTTCAGTTTCATCGGGTTAACAATTTGTCCTAGCATTGAACCCCTATGTACTAACCTACACTAGAAGCATGTTTCTTAACTAATATGGAACTGATGACTGCCAAAGTTAAACATAGATATTTTACCTTTCAGGAAATTTTAGCGGGTTTACTCAAACAAGAAAGAGACAACTCAATGTTGTCTGCCTCTGGATGCAAATGATAGCAAAGTGCAGTCAATTAGCAGTTACACGTCCGCGGTACATGTAAGCGCTGCCCAAGCGTTGCGGCCCGTTTCAATAATCACAATACCGTTGCCTAACTTAAGAGTTATGGTTCAAGTTATAAGCTGAAGCTTTTGAAGTGTTAACTTGAAAAATTCTTTGAAGTACCTACCCCCAAATTATGCGCAACATTAACAACAGTAAGTTGAAAGAGCTCATCGTGTCTGTGCGATTCACAACTTTTCTTGGATGAAAATAGTGTCTTTATAGCGGAGCGATGGCTTTTATTTATTCTTCATTGTACACAATAGATTACATAATAGCTTGAAAACAAATCTCCTTTCGAAATGGTATGTACAAACGAGAGCTTTAGCTATCTCTGAATTTTTTTCCAGCAAACCTTATGAGTGAACATAGGATAGTAGGGAAACGTACATAAAACGTATATGGTGACCTACATGTATACTCATCACGATATATGTATACCTATATTTACACATATTTTATTGTTGGGAGAGAAAATATCCCCTGGTCCGCCTGAACACGCTTAAAGAAGGACTAGGCTTTATACAAATACCTTGAAATATGTAGGTATGTATACAATGTGCGTATTAGCCGACCCATCGCTCTCGCTGTGCTGATGTTCTAGGTACAAGTTGCTGCCATAGATACGTACCATGTTAAAAACAAAATACTAGTCACATTACGTATTGATAGTAATTAAAGCTGACCTTCCTTAATCTAATCTATACAAATAAATAAAATTGAAGTGTCTATTTGTAATGTCATAATAGCAGTATTTTACTAAATGCAAATGCAGCCCAATGTTTACACGGTACATAATAAATGCCAAAAAATAAATTTTTAAATTTGTTGTCTGAGTCTGTCCGGCTAATATCTGGAACGGGTGGACCGATTTTCACAAGACTTTCACTGACAGATGGTTGATGTTATAAGGAGTGACTTAGGTTACTAATTGCACACGCGAGCAAAGCCGCGCAAAGAACAGTTACTTCATATAAGTGAGGAGAAAAAGTTTTGGTATTGCTTTTAAGCACTATAAGGGAAAATACCACTAAACAAATATTTACATTACACCTCACACGCAACCAAATCTATATAAGCACCCTTGACAGTTATTAATATTCAGTTGGTGTAATGTGTTGCGCCTACGCATTAGTATATGATAGTATGCAGTACTAAAGTATGAGTTTCGCAATAATTTGCTATCGATTGTTGTATGCCTCCATAAGTTTCATTCTGGAAGGCTGTACGCCTTACTAATAAGGTTGCGTTAATAAGGTTGAATGTTTCGAAAATATTGATCTAATTACGAAATATGTGACAGCTGTCAGAGCTGACAGTTAATTAATTATCGCTTAATGATATTGAAAGGTAACTGCTGAAAACTTGACGGCCTTAGCATATCAATGTAAACATATTACAGCAGTTTATAGGAACTCAGATTTAGAATATTGTGAATGTAGATGTTGCCTTAAAGTTTTCAAGAGTGGTCTATCTTAAAATATGACCGTAGTAAGTCCCACACACAACACAGGCGAATTGAGTTATCTTGACAAGATATTTAGATGGGAAAAGGATGTAGTCAAGTATTTTTTAAAGCTATAACCAGCGTAAAACTATAAAGTCCCAACGGGTACGCAATACCCTATAAATAAGCTGAACTATACAGGGTGTATTTGAAAAAACAACACTTATTTAAACCACTGAAAGGGTATACACGACATGCAGTTACAATAAGATTTTTTGATAAAAATCTATCCGTTTAGAAGTTATGATCGTTTGAATTCCCAGGTATTTTTAACTCCGTTTCTCATAAAAGCACGTGGAACGCGTAAAGTTAAAGATTTTAAATATAAGTAAATATTCTTTTATTTTTAACTATTCACTCAGTTTTGAGAAAGTTCATAAAAAAATATCTTAAAAAATTTCGAAGTTAGTTTTAATGGATTTTCTGAATAACGAAATGAAAAATTTCACAATAAAAAATATGTACGATTTAAAATCTTTAACCTTACATATTCCACCGACTTTTATGAGAAACTGTTAAGTGGAGTGCAGACCATAAACACGGTTGAAACTGCGAGAAATGAGTAGTTTTATCTAAATGTTATTGAGATTACATGCCATTTTAATATGTTCCAGTGAAGAAACCCTGCAAAACTTATGAATATATTCCACGTCTCATCATTTTATGGAACAAATAAGTTAACGTTTTCTTGTAGTGAACATTTATTTTCTTTGAACAAGTTACCTAATACGTCCAACACAAACACGTTTCGTTGCATGCGTAACTGACGACTCTCGATTGTTTAGTTTCACTTTTGGCTACAAAACACACAAAAAAACGAGAGACCAAGCGCATCCAAATCGTTGAGTAACTGGTTCTATAAAATGCTGCTGTTTGTTTACATGAAAAAATAAGCAGGATCTATACTAGTCGTCTACCATTCGGTAGATTTGCTATACTAGGGATGTTTATTACTTGTGGGTTGTAAACCTTGTAAGAACGGGAAAGGGTTAAGAAGGCGTATGTTCACCGGCAGAGTAAACTGCTGAAAGTATAATAAATCAGTAGTCCTGGAGCCCCGACTTACCTTAGATACAGAACCCAAAGTAGCATCGATGTAAAGGTTTTTGTAAATTGAATGTATTAAGCTATTTTGCCACTGACTGCACTGTGAGAATGCCTCCAACTTTTGCAAGAGACCCGTTGTGTTTTTGTTTTATTTGAATAAATTAATTGTTTATTACTGTTTCGTTAGTTAAAAAAATTAATTGTTTTATTATGTTAAGCGCCATTTTAACTCATAAGGTTTACTTCACAGTTATTCAATTACCTAATGCGCGAGCAAACTTATACACTAAACTAACCGTGACGGTAATGTAAAGAATTACCATCACAGCCAATTACGTTTAAATAAATGTAAATAATAGTAAAAGTGAAATTAAGGCGAAAGTAAGTATGAAAATTCGCTAAGTGGCATAAGTGGGTGTTACTACATTATCGCTATAATTATGTATGTCATTGACTCATAATATGAGTAATACCACTTATAACACTTTGATTTAAATTTAGTTTTTTTGTATGTAAAATAAAAATAGATTTGTGTTATGGTAGTATTATAATTTAAGACATAGCACTCTCGGCTCTTTATTTTCTTTCGCTCTAAATCTATTGTTCTCCAAAACTTACTTCTTCTTTCTTTAATTTTCAATTAATAAATGGATTTTATGGGAAAAAAATAACTCAAAACTAATCACATTCTAAGGTTTTATCGTAACCAGCTATAAGATGGACTACAATAAACTTTTAAAAAAAGCCTATACCAAGAAATCAGTCAGTCAGAGTGGGTAGGAAATAAACAGCAATATTCTTATGTCTATTAGTAATTAATCCATGATTTGTCGCCTCACGAAGAAAAAAATACTATGTAGTAGGGACGCTCTTTTAATATTGTTTTTGTTTTTTTTTTGTTCTGTTGAACAGCACATTTCTAATAAAGAGAACTTTGGAAGATAAAAATTAGATAAATGATGCACTAAGAAGTGTTATCGACAGAGTAAAAGCAACTCGCTCAAAATGGTGGCAAGCAGTCTCGTCGAGAGATCAGTCGGACACGGCATCGTAATCCGCCGCGTTCGAAATCATTGAGCAATGAATTCTGTATTACGGTAACGTGTTAACATAATGAAGACCGTATACTTATCTGCTATATCACTATAAAAAAACTTAAATACATGAGTAAATAGGCATAACGATAATAAATACTTACTAAAAATTTCATGTAAATTTTACTTATGTACTTAGGTATATTTTATGCTGTTACGTGTTTATCAGCATAACTTAGTATTGATTTAATTTCAGACCTTGGTCTAAATGATGTTTACATCCTCAGTTACTGCAATGAGTTGCACAGTAAAAAAAATGTTAGATGCATATCATACAAGTTATTTCAATTATGTACAATTTCAGAAATCCATTGTTTTTGTAACCAAGTACTGAGATGTGTGATAACATCTCATCATTGTCCGAGAGGTTATCTATATTGCTTTTTAATTACACAAATGGGGCATGTGTGTTTAATAATAGAGATAATCTTAGATAGAAGAAAGAAGGTTCATGCTACCAGTGATATATTTATGTCGAAATCTTTATGAAAATGAAATACATACTTCAATATTTTATATTTTTTTTATAATACATAGGTTGCTAACAGGCATAGGGTTCATCTGTAAAGAAGCTCAATTATTTGTTTAAAAAATGTAGTTGCGTATTTTGATCAAGTTTCGCTCTTGCTGGTGAAGACGTTCAGGAGAGCTACAAGGAGATAAGGTTTGCAACGGGCGAGTGACAAGGGTTTTAGCCGTAACAGCTCTCTGTCGGGGGGCCTTTACACAAAGTCCACAGAATTTCATACAATATAAAATACTATAGACGAACTGTGACAAAAATTGAGAAAGGAATGCTGCGATGAAAAGTGAATGACTAATAGAATTTATAAGGCATCAGTAAGTGGGCGAGTTGGTTCGGATAGGCCTCGAAGAAGGGATAACCGACGAGCGTCTGATAAATGTGAAAAACGCGCGAGCTGTGTGTCAAGATCGTGGCAAATGGCGCTCTATCGTATCTGCCTACCCTGGACTGGTTAATGAAATTAGGCACATGCCAATTTATGCCGCATTATAATATCTACCAATTGATATATCCCTGATTAATTAATATAATATAATAATGGTGTGAAGTAGTCATACTAATATCAAATTAGTTAAGTATGCTATGTTCAAGATTTAAGATTCCCTTTGTTATATCATACGACTTCTAGAACTGACCCGATAATAGGAGTGATAGCTTTATTTGCTTATTTTTCCTAAAAAATATGTTAAATTAATTAAGTATTAAATTAATACAACATACTGTATTCTTTTCTTATTCTGTAGCTATATTAAGAGTGGCCGATAAAGAACTCTAAATGCTCTCACGCACATAACATTAATTTTAGCCAATTGCAAACAAAGAAAGAGAACAATGCGAATGATTTAATAACTGAGGATAATGTTAGGCCATTGTGTGTCCATTTGTTAAGGCCTAGATGGGCCTTCGGGTCAAGACATCATCAGTGAAAGTTGAAAGTGAAGGATGCGTCGCTTTCCTAGTGAACATTGTAGCCGTGCTGCTGTTGCGTATACAATTTACATGTTACACGTCCCATTACTTTATTTTACGAGCAGACACTAATGCAATCTTTAAAGTTTACACTAAACGTTTTATTTGTTACACGATATGAGGCTTGGAACTTTAATACTTAGTCTGAAACAGTTATTTTCGTGGCACCCGTGTTACGTAATAGAAATGGACTGAATGAAGACTGTGTATGCAGATTTATGTAATACAAATATTTGCATTTACATATTATTATAAGTGCTGTTATTATTATTTTCATTATTATACTTTTAGATTGAGAGTGCTTTTTAGATTTAGATCTACATTTTACACGTTGGAAATTATACAAAATGCAAATATTTGTATACGGTACGGTATTTGTATATGGTCATCTACATTGGTGTGAGTGTTTCTATGTATATTATGTATGTATTTACCCAAAAATGCATAGTTCAGGTGGTACATAGCACCTATTATGCTTGGTTTGGGTCTAGACAGCGCTGGGAAATAATATCCCTGTATATCCATATATACTAAATTGCTTCCGAACAGATTTATTTTTAAGTAGAAGCCATCTACTAATTTCGATTGTCTAATTTCTCCATTTTCCATTAAGAGTAAATAGGAAATAATAATCTTTACAGAAGTTAAGTAGTTAAATATAAACTTAAATTTGTTACCGCATAAGCAGCTCCAGTTTCCAATTTAATACTAAAACAATCAAAACCTATTCAACCGATATTTGATACTTATACAATGACGTAACTGCTTTCACCAAAGACTCGAATGGAATTGATGACACACGTTTTGTTAGAAAGTTATACCAAAATCGTTGCTGCAGACCCACACTGGCCACCAATGTTATACTTGTGAGCAGCAGGGTATCGAATTTTTGAACTGAGATAATACAATTTACAGAATCAATATTAGACATAATTTCAATGACAAGACATAATTCTTTTATGACACAAAATGCAATAAAGCTTTCCTTTTTTACTGTTTTCTAGAAGATAATATCCTATTTTTGACATTTTGATTTCGGAATTGACCTATTAATAGGAAAGGTTCTCAGTTAAAATAAGTTATTGAACAGTCCTCAGGAAACGAAGTTTTATATAAGATCTAAAAAATACTTTCTCTACCAAGCAGTAAAAGTTGTAAATGAATCAAATCATTTACTTTTAGTGTCTGCGGGGTGTGGTGTCACCAACCGTTTGTACAAAAGAATCCTCGAAAAACTGACTTAGCCGTAATTTGTTCATCAAAGGAGGTTTTATTCCCAATATAAAATCTAATAAACCCTCTTGACATTGGTTCACAGATATCTTAAAGTAGTCCAAACAGATAATATTGTAAGTAAGTGGCCCGTTGAATGGAGCGACACATGGTGTTTCGCGCTCTCCGAGCTCTACGTAAGGGCCGCTATTATTTAAAGTTTTAAACAAGAGCTTACACAGCTTTCTTGCGTTTCGCAATTCTCTAATACCTTCTCCTTTTTTCTCTTTTTGTAACCTAGCAGCTCTACTAAGCTACTTATTTCGAAGTGCCATCACGCTGAGCTAACGATCAAAATTCACACATACAATTCACACGTAAACACTTACGCCATGTCATAAGTATTTACTTCAAAACTAGTTATTATGTTTCCATTCAAATTAGTTTGTCACCCTAATCCGCCAGACTTTCCCACTCCCCTTTTTAAACTCTGGTGACCTAACTCATACGCAGCAGAACAATACTACGCTATTAGCAGCCGGTTAACATACCAGTGTTTTCTAGTTTTGGTCATACCGTCCCTATTCGAGGAGAAATCTACTGTCCCGCATCGGTTATTTTTAAAACTTGCAAATAACATCATTAAAAGCAGCAAAGTTCCTAATACATATTTATATTCCAACATGTTCTTAGTAATATTTACTTTGTTCAACATCTTCTAAATTAATATACACGCCAAAAGTAGCAAAAGTAATTGAACAACGTCACGTGCAGTACCGTATCTAAAGAGCCGTATCCGTCCTTCCTAGTAAAGAGTGAAGAGCAATGACCCTAGCCAGAGGTAATCGTCCTCGGTGCTCAAGTGGGCGAGCCTCTGAAGAATCGGAGGAAATGGACCACATATAATGCGTTCCATCATTGAAATCCTGCATTTTTGATTGATTCATTGACTTTTGATTGATGGTCCATACTAAAAGCCCAACCCAAGCGATGAATATTATACTGAAAAGTTTGAAAATTCTTACCATACTTGATATCGTGAAAAAGTGTCCTGCTCCGTCGTGTCAATACTCATGTAAGCTAGGGCACTCATATGTATACTTGGAGCATTAAGTTGGTTTTCCTATATTGATCCCAAACATCTGCTAAATGCACTGTTGTGTCTTCAGACAGTCTTTTTATAGTTTGCGAAATCATCAAAATACTCCCCGAATTTTATTTAAGAAATTATAATAAAAGTAAATACATAAGATCGTCGTAAATACTTTCATTAAAACCATTGTCATAACAGAAATTCTTGTAAAAGTACGTCATATTGGTATACCCTCATTGTATGTGTGACCAAGCCAGTCTTAGTTTATACTTGACATTTAAAATACCAATATAAATTACGTTACAAAAAAACTTAACTTAACTAAAAATTACATTTAGTACTTCTTAGAGTTATCTGCCAAACAAGACAGTTTTTTTAACAAATTGTCAATTTGTGTATTACTCACGCAAACAAATTTTTTTAAGGATAAAAATTGATCCATCTCGCGCACGGCCGCCCATCTGATCCCAAAGTAGGCAGAGCCTGTACCGTAGTAACTACTTTGTAATCTGTGCCTGTACTATGGTAACCAGACTGCTGATTAACATACCTACTTATATATTTCTTAATTAGGCCTGCCATCACTTAAATTGCCGACGCCGGACAAAAACTTACAAAAATACCGGACACATAGGTGAAATCGAGTTTATTTCCCGGACACCTTAAAAAAAGGCCGGTTCCATTTAAATTTTTAGCTAGTTAACGATTCATCTAACAATTATAATTGTCCCCTGCTACAGAGTGTGCGGGTTTTACCCGGACACTTTTTGAAAACCCCGCCCGGACGCTCCCCGGACGCCCTCTAAACTAGGACAAATCCGGGGAAACCCGGACGGATGGCAGCCCTATTCTTAATGCATACATATTATAGATAAATTACCTACACCCAGACAGAACAAATGATCATGCTCATGACACAATTATTTGTCCTGGGTGCGAATCGAACCCCTTTACCTGAAGTCATGATCACTAACCACTAGACCAACAGACCAGTTATAGTATACTAGCTTTCGTTAATGTACATTTATGCGGCGTTCCAATAAACAAGAAACGATTCGTTTGGCTTACGGACGGTATACGGACGGTAAAATTTCGTTGAATTTTCAACAAAAATTTTACAAAAGTTATTCCTCGGGAACAACACTATTTAACTGGGTGAAAGATGACCTTTCCTGTGAATTTTATGAATATTATGCAATATTTCATGATGATCAATTAAGTAGTCAAGTCAAAATTGTAACAAACAAACAAACCCATTCACTTTCATAATTATATTTTCCCTTTTGCTGAATATATTTGACAGACTGTAAATAAATAAAAGTGGGGAGATGATGATATTTAACAGACTGACGATTATAAAATAAACAATTTACTTCGTGTAAACCGCGGAGTGTCTCAGTATTCCGATTTTTACCACACGTTGTTTACACGAAGTGTGAGAGAATGGCAATCAAATAAATAAAGATCCGATTGCATTTCTTAAAATGAATGGAAACAAAAGAAGAAAATAATTATGTTTATTCGGTAAGAATTTCTTTTCGTACTATTATTTTTACATTTTTTTCTTTTTTATTTATTTATTAAAACTTTCTGCACAAAAATGTATGTATGCCATAGGCTTTCTCTACTAGTCTACCCTAGGGTGGTGCAGAAATGGGTGAAGTAGGTGCACTAAATTCAAATCATAAAAACATAATCATTTTAATCTTATCGTATTATAATTTTGTATCAGTAGTATAGTAAATATCTAGATGTCAGAAAACGTTCAGATTTTGACAGGGCAACGTCTGTCGGGGCGGCTAGTATATCATAATAATCAGTAAACCGTCGTAAACGTCAACTATCGTAATACCGTTGTCAACGTCTACTATCGTAATACCGTTACGAAACATTAAAGACTGGTTTTAATAGCCAAACATATTAGCTCAAAGATAAAGTGATGTATTTCTTGGAATCTTTATGTATAACTTTAAATAAAAAAATTTAGAATAATACATTCTGTAATTTTTTTTTAAAGAACTATATGATGTTCATAGAAACAATTGTAATCGAATACATTACTGTAAAAACGAAATTAATAATAAAAAAATACTTTGGAAGAACCTTCTCCCTACAACCTACAACAAAACTCGAGAGCTTGGGTGTTACAAAAATAAAAATAAAATAGTAGTCTAATCTTTGCCGGTCTGTAATAAAAAAAAAAACAGTCGTAGGACTGCACGTTAGAAGTGAAAACATAACTTCACAATGTATTTGCATGTAAATACACACACACACACTGTATATATATAATTATGTTAAAAATAAAAAGTAGGTAATAACATATCTAAATGTATATATATATAGGGTACACTAGAAGTTCTGCGCTCCTGGCCGCTCATAAATGTTTGAATTTCGAATGTTATATTTTTTTTAATATTAGAAACTTCGTCTTACGAATTTTCGATCAGGTCGAGTTTAACATCTTTTACCTATCCCAAAAAGTGCACAACGCCGCCAAAGAAGATTTCACTTCAAAAATGACGTTGCATTTAAATGTTTCGCACTAATGGTCATGATGTATTATTGGCCAAAGCAAAAGATACAATGACACTGGAAAATAACTGTGATGCTCAACAACTGCGTTTCTCTCTTTTCTGACTAAGTTGACAAACTAGGTAAACATGTCCTATGGATGTCTAGCTAATTCGACTTTGAGTATTGCAGAGCAGTAGGACAGAGAATATATATATATATATAATAACAGATACCGTAGTAAAGACACCGTTTAATTAACAGAATGATGTTATTGTTAGAGTATTAAATACTTTTATGTATCCATACTTCAAAACAATGAATACAATAGGCACTTAGTATTAAATTGGTAGTGGATATTTAGTATCGGTAACGGACTGGAACACTTCTCTATTTCGAATGACATAACAAAACATTGAATTCACTTTGATATTTTACTTATACATAATTCTATCAGAGTTGTGTAACATTTTAATCTTTTGTAATATAAAATGTACGTGTGTGTAAACACCTGTCATGACCTGCTTGTTATATAATTTATTCTTCCGACATTTTGTTTTTTAAAAATCATGCTGTATAAGTCTTTAAGCGTATGTAGGTATATTTTACAAATTGATTTATAAGAAGTAAAGGCTAACCCACTATGGACTATCCCTTACTACTTTTACACCAATCGGTTGAAGCTTAAGGGGCGGTACTAGGGTTGCCACCCGTACTATAATATATAGTATCGTAATATATTTTGATCAATTGTACTATATATTATAGAACATATAGTACGAAAAATACTATATTTTTATTGCTAACTCAACTCTCGCCATTTTAACTGAAATTGGAACACACTGGAACTGTTTGTAACGCCTTCACGCCTTAACTACTCAACCGATCATCATGAAGTTTTGGGTACACGTCAATGGTATAGAAAAGGACATAGGGTACCTACCATCCAGAAAAAATTGTTCTCGAGGAATGGAAAAATAACTTTTAGACAACCATCCGGTTTGACAAAATCTACAATAACGCGGGAGAAAGTTTGGGTAAAAGATAGGAATGATAAATGTGTAAGTACTATTTTTTTTCCAGAATTTTCTAAAAGTGCTACTATATTTTTTTGCAAGTTTAAAAAAATACTATATTTTTGAAAAAATAAAGGTGGCAAGGTGGTGTAATATGAATACAATATAAGCATTTTTTATATTATAATTGTTTTATTTTGATTGTTAGAGGACTAGGAAGTCCTAGGACTTCTTGGCAATAGCTAGTCCGAGTTACAGGTATGCGACCCTAACCATCTTCGACCATTATTTACACTCCCCAATCCATCCGTATTAACATCGCGTATCTTTTCCTTTCAATAACTCGCAATTTCCCATTCCCAAAATACCCGGTTGGCGGCCTATTAAAGTTGGTAAAACGTGGATGATTAATATGCCTCTGTCTAACCCTTCGCGGATATAGGCGTGTATGTATAAACTTTTCGATTATATGCAAATTACTTCTTTTTCAAGTTATAAAATATTACATTTATTATACGGTTATACTTACAGTACGAATTAGAGAACAAAAAGATGTAATAAAATTATGAATTTACTACCGCTAAGCTCACATTTCTAATATGTAATTACTTATTTAAACTTCAATTAAAAGACCCTTCCCTTACAGATTAACGGTAAAATTCACAAGGCACGAGTACCATGTTACACACCATAAGCGGTTCATAGACGATCATGCGGCATGACATGCATTACATGCTGCCATGCATGCATGACCGTTTAATTGTATTGATTGATGCAAATGACATGCAAACTACGTGCATGACATGCAAACTACGTGCATGACATGCAAACTACGTGCATGACATGCAAACTACGTGCTGGCAGTTGATTGACCATTCCTTTTATTCTTTTATTTATAAATTTATTTATTTATAAATCTGCCTTTGACAAAAAGACATTTCCATACCAGCGCAGAAGACCTCTTCACTGTACTATCTATATCGACTGAATAAAATGATTATACCAAGTGAATTGTCATACTGCATGATAGACTCTCAATAGGTCCTTCATGCAGCATGATGATTCAGCATGTCATGCCGCATGATCGTCTAAGGACTGCTTTACGTGAAAAACAAAAGCTGTGGGGTCACTTATCATCTCTAAGAACCGCGTAATCGGCAGTTGTGTGGACAAGTCATTATGCCGTCGGCTCAGTTGACCGCACATTTACCACTTAACTTGATTTACAAGTGCTATGAACTATTTGTAAAATGAACATCAACTGTCGTGTTTTGTTTTTCTAAGTATTGTTTGTTTTATTAAATGGGAATCAGGACAGTTATGGCATTTTTTGGACGAAATTTCTTATCGCGGTTTACGGTAGAAGTTGACTGGTAGAAATCGCCACATAAGCACCCCCTCCATGCGACTTTCTCTCTTTAGTTCTGTCTCCGTCTCTTTCTGTGTGCACACAGAAAGAGTGCCAGAAGGAAATTCATTCCTGACGGGAGTCCCTAGATAGTACACGTTTTCTTGTAACTAAATGAACTAGGTAAAGTTAAGTGAGAATTACCGATTAAAACATCTTTGTTCTAGTAATTTTGTAGTAGTAGGATTACCCATCAAAGATATACATATTTACTTTTAAGGGAAACAAACTAAAGCTAGGCTCCGAGTCATTAATACATATCTAAGATGCTTATAGAGGTGTAGCGTGTTGGATGTTAGCTACTCAGTTAGATACTATATATTATAATAATACCGTAAGATTAATACTTATTAGATACGCATTCTCGTGCCACTTACTGATGAGAATCTGCTACGTTTTGAAAGCGTGAACGATATGAACGTAACGATTTCATAAAATGCATTCTTCATAATATACATGTAGTTGCTTTACAATTTTTGAATTATATATTATAATGTAATTATAATTAAAAACCGGGCCGTTAACTGCTCGTGTTTGGAAACTACAGTCAACACGAGCCTTTATGGTTTTGTTTTAAGTTTGTGTGTGCGTAGCAATTAAAACTATTTTTTATTGTTTTTGATATTGTATTCGATATGTTATTACAGTAAGACAAATTATTTGTTACTTTTGTTTTTGTTTCATACTTTTGGAACAGACAATATTGATACTTAATCTTTTCATTTTTATATCTCCGAAAGGGGTGATACAGAACCACATTTCGCAAATTATACAGAATGTCACAGAAAGGTGTGGTCATATTTTGAGGTCATATGATTGACCCCGTGAATTACTGATAGCGCTAACAACGCTAAAATCGTTATATTTAATACAGCAATGTTATTTTGAAATTGACAAATTGAACTCCAAGATTGACGGGTACAGCTTTTTTTTGTGTTGAAACTCTCACGGGTCACGGAGTCAAAAAAACTTGGAAATTCAAACGGTGAAAGCTTGTTAACCCGTATTTTATTTAAATCTTATTGTAACTGCCTGCTAGATTCATGTCCTTTCAGTGATTTAGTAAGTGTTCCTTTTTTTCAAAAACACTCTGTATAATACTTAAATATATTTTTTTATTAACTTTGTTCTTTTATTTTAATACTTGTTACTTGACTTCATATTTTGTTCCGTGATAATGTATCTTTTGTGGTTGTTGACAATGCTAGGAATTTTTAATTTTATTACTACTTTCTGGACTACGACTATTTCAAATATAAGTAGGATATGGTCAAAGCACAAATGTACTTTTAACGCCTTCAAAAATGTACACATTTCCAGAAATAAATTATTTGATTTGAACAAATGCGTTGAAATTTACATAAAAAATCATCCTAATAAATAATATATACCTATGTTTTTAAGAACTGTGCACATACAGTCCTACACCAAGAACAGCATTTTCCATCGTATCTCCATCATATTTCTTTTTCAATAAGTAGCTATCCATTTTTGTCAAGCTAAATCAAGTATTTTTCGGCTACACATAACGCTATTTTCTGTACCATTTTGTATATTAGGTCCTATGTTGTAGCCTAGTTAACGCCTATTGTCGACTGCAACCCGGCCCGTTTCTAGGCGTGATGGTGCTTTTGGGGACTTCTTTGATGAGGGATTCGTTGTACAAACAACAAATAATAAATATAAAATAAAATAAAAATGAAAGGACTGTTGGACTCGTCAAAACCAATCATATGTTCCATTATCCATCTGCTGGCTCCATCATCAGCTGCTGATCAGCTTCAAGATCATAGTAGTCAAAATTATAGTATTGTCATGCAAAGCAAAGTACATAAATTAATTTCGATACGACAATTAGAAGTAGGTTAGTATTGATTTCAAAGATTTGTTTAAGAAGTTAGTAACAAGTGAATCTAATAATAAAAGCGTGTTAAAAATTAAATATTGAAGGGGGTCTCCATATAAGAAACACGATTTCTTCGTCGATTTGTTAAACCTTGTACGATGTTACGGAACTCTATGTGTGCGACTCGCACTTGGTTGGCTTTTATTTTGAAACAGAAAAAAGCTAAAAATAATTTAAACCCGATTGCGCCAGTAAAAGTTTCATTTATTTAATCTTTAAATATGAACGAGAAACATCTAACAACACCATCGAGAGTTATCTTGTATCTGGATTTACATTGTGTTCCTTGATTTATTGTTCAATAGCGCGAACATTTCAATAAAGCAGCAGTAGTCTTTTAATTTGAAATAAATAAATAGTATGATAGAAGACAAGAGCGGGACTTCCAAATAACAAGATTTGGTCAAGGTACAAGAAACTGGTTTCCTAAACGTGAAAGGTCTTCAGTCATGTGGAATATTCGATCGTCGCAATTCATTTGGCATTTAAAACTGTGATATTTGCATAGATTGCGTGATTGCTGAAGGTAGATAACGTCTTCTTTAGCGACCTACTCAAACTTTTAAAGGACTTAGAACAAAATTATTGTACTTATTTATTTTTTATATGGTTTCCTTGTTAATTACGTTAATTTAACGCCGTGTAGGTGGAAATTAAAAGTAGGCTAATATTATTAAGTTATAAAATAGTCATATGGACCCAACGTCGGTAAATGACTACTATAGGTAACATGACCAGGCGCTACATTTTTACACTTCGGGACACTACTGACGATTTCCCACGGAACACCAAATAGCATTTTGCCGGGAGCGAAAACCAAACCCAAGACTCGTGAACATCATCGAGGTAACTAATTAATAAAAATGAATAAATAATCGCAAGAAGGCAGCATTTTTTGGCTGCAATCTTTTGTTAATTGGAAGGCACAACCTCCAAAGCCGCAAAGATCCTGACGAGAATAACTGAGTGCGCAAGCGAGAAGTCATGTCAAAACTAATTTTGTTGATATTCTAAGAGTATGTTTCGTTGTAGTACTATTTAGTGTATATAATGGTGTAAAAAATGTGAGGGGTAAGTGTGAGACTAATTTAGATATTGTTATTTTCGTAGTTTAACCCAATCGATGACATTCTGATGACTTAATTTTATGATGTGTTAGCGACTAAATAGTAAGAACTCTTCGAGATTGAACACGTCTAAGAGACATGCTTATCGAAAACTTTCGCTATCTTTCCATATATCTTTGATAACGAAAGTGCGATAATACATAGGTAATTATAACGTAAAATATATTTTGTGCGCACCTAAATGTTGAAATTAATGTTAAATGAGTACAACCCACAGAACTGAGAATATATGTACTCAACTATACTAATATAATACCTATGTACTTTATACTATACTGAGACACGTCCTGAAATATTGATTATGTGATCACAAAATGAATTCTTTATAAGTTTTCGAAATTCGGTTTGAAGTATGTATCTTAAATGATCTTAGAGACTACATTTAGGTGTAATTTTTTTTTTATGATTTGTAAATATCATAACAGTGTTTCTACTAATGAAAAATACATGAAAGAAGGATGTGTGTTGTTAGAAAGAAAAATCTAGTAATAAAGTAAAAATAAAAGTAATGTTAATGCAACATTCAATAATTCTTACATTGATGAAGATATAATAGTAGAAAGCATGTACTTTTCTAGAAAGCAAAATTTTCTTATACGCAGACTATAAATATATACTTTTCGTGATATCATCATTACGGCGGAGAGAAATAATATCGAAATTACTAAATCCAAATGGTGACTAAAACAGCACAATATCTATTTACTTACTGAAAAAACATTCAAAATTTAGGCAAATTTATGTTCGGTGTGGTCGCCTGGTGATCAGGAGGCCAAAGTTTGCAGGGATTCTCGGTAGCTTCCTTCCTAGGGTATCCCGGGTCCCCTGCCATAGACTCACTTGTGACGGAACACCGTGTGGTTTTAGTCGGTTCGAGTCCGACATACCACTTCACCCTCGGTGAGGTGATGACCCGTGGGGGTTTCCACACGATAAAAAAAAAGGCAAATTAATGTTATAAAGAATTTATAACATGTTTTCTTTTAGTTATCTAACTACATCTTATTGTAAACTACTGTACGTGGTTAAGTTACCTCACCAACATGTAAAATATTTTAGTTCTGCATTCATTTCACTCGGTCATCAAAGCATATTGTTTGGTTTTTTATTTGGAAACATAAAACATTGGTAAGATGAGACAATAAAAGTTGTGCGAATACTGAAGTATTTCAATATGACATAATCTACTACGTTTGTCTTGCAGCAGTTTATGACAAACATTTCTTTTGTTTCTGATACTAAAATGGAAACTGATCAAAATACTTCCTCATTAAAAAACGTAACATGGAAATTAACTCTCACGGCTTGGGTCCTGACCTTATTTTTGTGATCATGGCATTAGCCAGTTTATCAGTACCAAGATTGCTCTGTTAGTAGTAAGCTATCAAATGTAATTAAAAGCTGATCCGATTAACGATGAAGCCACACTTATCTAAAAGGTACCTCTGACCCTCGACTGCCTAAATACCTATGTATATTCTGTAATTAGACTTGAACGCTGCCAGAAGGTAATAATTTATAAATATTATACTCTATTATACCACTATACTCAACGATATTATATATTTCAAATTTATTTATTTATTAATTTGTTGATTTATTTCTGAGAGGCTGTCATTATATGACAGGAAACATTAGGAGATAGGTACATATTAAGTCAAGACAGTAAATTGTGCTAGTGTAATGAATAATCCACAACAGACGCTTTTAATTTTTGAGCACACTAACTATCTGGATAGCTTATGTGCTTCAAAACTAATACTATTTGTATATACGACATAGACTGAGACGGTACGGAATATATGAAATGATACGGAATATAATTAAGTTATCTAAGAATTTACTAATAAATTCTTAGATAACATAATTATATTCCCTGTCTCAGTCAATGTTGTAGTGTATCTAAGTACACTGTGTGTAATTTTGCGCCACAATAGTGACAGAACATGACTGAATAACTTTTTAGAACATTAAGTACCTATACAATAAACGTTCCCAACTTGCCGACACCAGACGCCAACTATATCTTTTACCCATTGCTTGAAGCACCAAGTAAAATAAATTCGCGTGCCAGACGTGTCTGACTTATGAATGTATGGTGTTCGTGAGCAAACACTTTGCTTGCTTGTTACCTCGTAAATACCACTCCCATACATTCCAACACCGACACGAATACATAGTGACGAGTAGGTTCAAAATGTATGTTTATATCTTTTATGCGGATTGCGGCTTAACTCTGCCGAAGCTAGAAGTATCATGTAACGGCATAACATACATACCTACGCGTAACATTAATGTATTTTCGTACATTAAATTTAATTATTAAAATTTAAGTTTCATCAGGAAATGAATAACAAGTAATAAGTTATTAATATTTAGAAAGGAGTGAAACGAACAAACGTGTGACTTTTTAAATTTTGGACCATCCCGAATGCCTGATCGATGGATGAAGGGTAGCAAAACCATTATTTGTAGAAGAAGTTCTTTTAAGAAGAGTCGCGTCCCGAGCTCCTGTAAATGTTAAGTGTTGCTATTAAATCAAAGGAAGAAACAGTAAATTGCAGCTGGCAATCAAACAACCCCAATTGGGTTCACTATTTCATTATCATGTCATGTAATTATTTTGGATTCAAAGCCAAGCTACAGTATACACGTAACGTGGAGATTGGTTCTCCAAACTCTGACAGGTACTGACAAGCATATTATTATGTGGTCACCTCGTTTCCAATGTTGCCAGACTGATATAATATAGAAACAAAAGTCAATATAAAAATGGTTTAATCACCATACAAATGACAAAGGTAAGTTTTTTACAACAGTACAGTAGAAGAATGAATTTATGGGAACAAAATAATGGTTTGTGACTGAGATAAACTGGAATCTAAATTGAAAATCTCTTTAACGCAGCTCTTGGAGCTAAAAAGTGTATAAATAAACTCTTATACGTGTGCAGTAGGTAGGTCAAATAATATATGGCTTGGTGTTTCTCATACACTTGATTACATACTTCAACTTTATATGGAATAAAACTGTTACTTAGCGTTGGCCGTTTGCTGGGCTCTAATGACTTCAAGACTTAAGGAGTGCCTGAATAAATTTTATATTTACTAAAAACCTGCTATTGCGCACGAGGTTTTCTTTTGAAATTCTCATTAGCAGGTAGAATTTAGAATCACTTCTTTAAATTTTTTAAGAAAAAGTAAAAGAACTTTAGTTATAAGTTGGTATAGGTGGTCATTGGTTGTATATTACAAGAAAAAATAGAGGTGGAAAGTATTACAAGCCGTTATACTAGCTGTGCCCCTCGCGGCTTTATATTTTTTGCGCGTAACCCAAACTATTTTTCCAAAATGAAAGTAGCCTAAGTTACTCCTTATAACACCAGCTATCTGTCAGTGAAAGTCCAGTGAAAATTGGTCCACACGTTCCGGAGATTACCCGGTACAAACAGACAGACAACAATTTAAAAAAATGATGATTTTTGGTATAAGTACCGCGTAAACATTCAGATGCATTTAGTATTAAACTGATAATATACATTACAAAGAGATACTTGATTTTTATTTATTGGATTGATTACTGTTGTTAAAATGCTCACACAGTCCGACTATTTTCCAAGTAAGGCGCTGCAGAAAGATATGGTGATATTTTAGGCTCATATAATAGATCTCTTGAATCACGTAAAGTGATAATAATGTAAGGCAAATTTTACTATGGAAATCTTATTTTGTAACTGAAATTTTTTACAATAAAATTAATATAGCTGTTAATATAGTACCGTAAGACAGAGGGCTGGGCTGCAAACTGTAATTATTTAACACCAAGGATTTAATGTCCAGATTTCTAAGAAAATGTGCGTTAAAAATATAAAATATGTGGATTAGAATAATTGCACCTACACTGGGAAGAGCATTATCCAAAAAAATGTAAATTGATTTTTTTTTAAATCCAGTTTTTGCTGGATAACGTTTACTGTTGTTTAACATCCATTTTGCAGCAGTTTCCTTGGTATGTCATACATAAAAAGCTTGTTTCATTTCAAGTTTGACCGCAGTGTCGAGGGTCTCAAACGACTACAGAGCTTTACGAGCTCTTTTGCTCGTTGCTAGACTCTAAGTTTTATTTACGAATGTTTATCTAGAAAGATTTTCTCTCATGTGTACATACTTATATATTTTGCGCGGTACCCTAATTCATTTTCCAAAATAAAAGTAGCCTAAGTCACTCCTTATAACACCAGCTATCTGCCAGTGAAAATCCCGTAGAAATCGGTCCACCCGTTCCGGAAATTAACCGGAACAAACAAACAGATAGACAGACAACAATTTTAAAAACTGATTTTTAAGCATAGGTATCGAGCACATAACTATATGAGCTTATAAAAATCTATTGTTTTGACATTACAGGCAGACACTTCAATTTTATTTATTTGTATTGATGTTTAAATATAGGTGTGACTTGTTGAGTTATTATTAATGCTATGACTAGAATATGAAGTCACAATGTCACTTTGAGAATAATTTTTAACTTTATTAACATGACTAGTTTCAAATGTATTTAAATAATGGATATTTATAATATAATTACGAAATCGCTTAATATATTTGGAGCCGGTATTATAATATAATGCTAAGTTTGTTTGTACCCTCACAAACCAGTATTTTTAATAAAACCGTGTTCACGTTTACGAGCCCAAATTTTTAACACAACTTATTTTTGTGCCTGTTTATGAATAATTAAACATTTCCGTAAATTAATTAAATAGTTAGAAGTAAACATGAAGCACTTTCAGATCATGAAATAAACCCCGAGCTCTAACTTCATAAAAATATTAAATCTGTAGGCTCGAACTGTTATAAATATAATGCTAATGGGCAATTCAGCATGTGTAGTACATGCTGAATTGACAACAATGTAATGTGGCTATAAGTAATGGTGTATTATGTTGTCAAGGTAATTGACGTAATTTTTCAATTATAAAATACCTGATATGTATAATTGTACACTCCATTTATAGCCTCGTACATTCATAATACAGAAGATGTGTTAATAGCATTATTAAAACTGTGCATACGTCAAATAACTGTCAATAAATATTGGCCATCCACTTTGAACAGTTTAAGCAAATTTAACTGTTATTGATAATATTAGTGCCATGGGATTGGATCCTAACTAATTTAGTATTCATTCGTTCTTCTGTATCGATAGGTAAATTTGGTAGTAAGTAAACATTGGAGGTATAGTCAGATAATCAGATAATGATTAGTGGTACTGTTTCAAACTTATAGAATCAACTAATCCGTGAAATGAAGGAATCTGTACTAAAATTATAAAGGTTATATATCTCCCGATACATGCACCAACAACCTGGTCAAGAGCGTTTTTTGTAAACGTCTTTTTTATGAGGCCTATATTCAATAGCGGATATTCCATATTTAAGAGGATGATGTTGCTGAATATCTTGAAACTGAAGAGTTCTTTTTGTTTAAACGTGCTAAACGGAAGTCCCAACAGTCTGTTTTTTTTTGTTACGTAGCATGTGAATTGATATCGTGTACAGTAGAAGAGATATATAAGGCCGAATGTCACAAAAACCTGTTCCTTTGCAGTTTTTGTTTTGTAATTTTAAACTGATTTCGACCGTATTTTGTCTTAAGAAAGAGACTGAAAGGTTATTATTATTATTCTCAAGAACTTTAGCCTTACATGTTAGTCTCTAGATGAGATAGATAAAATGACAACTAGATGTCGCGAATAGGAAACATATTATGTCGGGAACCATATGTATTAGGTGTTGTGATTTTCAGTATTTTTTTTTGTTCTCTTAGCAGGTTTCACCCCGTTACTGGGTACTTGCTAACCTTTCCTTTACTTCATAATATTGAAATATTTGCACAAAATCTTCAATACAAATTTTTATGTTTGTTCACCCTTCTATAGCTGGCTTTATTACATAGCATTTTATGCCGAACATATTGGCACAGAGCCTTCGGGCTCGTTTAAAGCCTTCAAGCGATTACGCGACGTTCGACTCCAACAAATCACCTTAGATGTAAGTAAATATCAACAATATTATTATACAAAGTCAAACATATTTATCTCACAAGAGAAACATTTTCCAACATTTAAAGCGGATATAATATGTTAGAAATATCCGCCTGCGGAGATGTGGCAGCCCACGAGAAAGCAATCAAGTTAAAGTCATTGCGACAGAAATAATAACGGAACATATCGTCGAAAATACCGTTATATATGAACGACCTTTTCTACGTATACTGTGTAGTTACATGGCCACGGATATAGCAAGGAAGTAAAGGAATTAGGAAGAAATACTTCCATTGATAAACAGGTTCTTTAACCTCACATGATGTTTATTTTTCAAAAAACCAAAACAGAGAATGGTTTTAATTCTACCTTAATTGGTGTACATTTATATTTTTGCGCGGAACCTTAAACCTTTTCCATAATAAAAGTAGCCTAAGTTACTCCTTGTAACATCAGCTATCTGCCAGTGAAAGTCCCGTAGAAATCGGTGGACCCGTTCCGGAGATTAGTCGGAACAGACCGATAGACACACAGACTCAAGTTATAAAATTTGTTTTTTTGTGTAAGTACCGTGATGATTTCACATGCATTTAGTAAAAAGGTGTTATTATAACAATTATACAAACATACACTTAAATTTTATTTATTTGTCTAGATTTTTTTTTATGGTATAGGAGTCAAATGAGCAGACGGGTCACCTGAGCGAAAATGACTACCGCCGCCCAAGGGCACCTGCAACTCAAGAGTCACTCAAGAGTTACCGACCTTCAAGGTGGGAGTAGGGGAAGAGAGGGGAGAGGGGGGAAGTGGGGAGAAGGGGGAAGAGCGGGGAGAAGAGGGAAGAGCGGGGAGAGGGAAGGGTTAGGGGTTCCGGTAACCCCGAAAAGCAATGAAAGCATTGCTTCACTGCCGGTTTTCTGTGAGGCCGTGGTATCACTCCGGTCGAGCCGGCCCATACGTACCGAAGCATGGCTCTCTCACGAACAAGATTCTAGATAAAAATCGAACTCTAAAAAATGGTATTCATGTCTGGAAGTCCCTAATGCTTACTACGGTACGAAGGAACTATTATCTTATCTGTGACAATACGGTGTAATGGCTAAAGCATGCTTAAATTGTATAACGTTAACTAATTACGAAAGGACGATTTTGGCCATTTTTGAATCTCCCATCTCTCAGTGTAGGCGACACTGATATAAGGTTCACACACCTCGAATTTCGACTTCTTACGTAAAACTTTATCTAGTTTCCCAAAATAGTTAAATGTTATTAGAAAAGGATAAGGTATATATTATACTAATACTCATAATTTCATATGAATAATTTTTTTGTCTCACTTTAAGATAGATTATTTATTAGACAAAGACTTGTAAAATATTACGTAAGAATAGGTTTTGTGCCCCTCTCCCGAGATACGGTCACGTAGAGATTTCCTTTCTGGACCTTACGTAAATAATGAATGGCCTCTTAGTGATTGTTTAGGGCTATCTTGCTTTTTGGATGTTATTACTTACTTGGTTCTATTCTACAGTGTTACTTACTGTAAGTGTAAATAAACAATTTTGATTCGGGCTTATGCAATTATGTAATTACCATAAAACTGTTACAACATTTTGAGCTAGTTATGGGTAGGTAGGTTATCATACAATCAATGATTCTATAAGCGTAGGAGTAGCAATGAAATAGTTTGTGGGACATTGTTACGTGCAATTACAAATATGGAGCCAAGGTCGTCCTTAGTGCCGTCGCCTTGTCTCGTATCACATCTTACTCGTACATGAATTAACATTGATAAAATAAATGTCATTACTCATGGTGAGGCGCGGATCAAAATATCTGGAGCGAGTTCTTTTACGTATTCATTCGTGTGAATGTTATGTTTGTGTAGAACGATGTCTATGGAATTCTAGGGGTTACGCTAGATTTATAAATAGCACTCCCTGAATTCCATACAAATCGTAGTTATAGGTAACACAAGTGAATACGTGGAAAACTAACAATAAGCCCTCCAATTTCAAGCTCCTACTTTTCAAAGTGGGAAAGGGTGGCCCTACGGTGGTGCGTCCTGCTGCGACTAACTTTGAGGTAATGCAATTTTCTAACCATAGACTATCGCCCGGTTTCATGAACGCAAAAACTAACTATCTTCTGAAACAAATAATGAGTTGCTGAAAGCATATTGAGGCACTTTGATCATCGCATCAGTTAACAGAGCTGTAAAATTTTAATGCTGAGTTAACTATCTTTCAAAGGCCATCTCCTAATTTGTTTACCTAGATGGTATTTTTTTTTTACACCATTTGCCCCGCCCGATGACTGCAGCCTTGACCCTACAAAACAACATAAAAATAGCACAGTAGTGGAGCTTCCCTTGGAAAGTGCTGAAGTGCTCCCACTGTTCCTTACCTCCTTCAACTAAACATGTGTGCACCTTTACCATAGGGTTTTAGTGAAAGACAATGCCTCCTGCGTTTTTTTGCAGCGCCATTGTTTTATCACCTTAACTTTTTTAGAACTTCAATGACATGTCCTACTGTTTAACTATAAACATTTGTACATGTGAGAACATCTTTGTGACTTATTGACTGTTCTCCGATAGGCAAACTTTTTGTCTTATAGTATGTGAAAATAATACAAAATACATTCAAGACAGAAACCACATGCAACCAGAGTTTTACGAGTAGCGAGCTTGCTAGTTAGAGGATTAAACATTGTTGGAAAAGTTGGAAAACGATACTGATTTAGTGCATTTTAGTACGCTTAAGAAATATTCTTCGAATTGTTTTTACAATTAAGCCGGTGTAAATAGCAGGCCGCCGGCCGGACTGATAGTAACCAGTTATCGGTAGGTACCTATAAACACTTGAAATACCAACAATGTCACTGGTGCTGGACCAGGCATGCGGCGTCAATTCGAACTGTACGTTCTTGTGCTTTACTCTCTTTATTATCTTATAGTTTGTAAGAGTTTTATACACATCAAAGAAACCCTAAATGAAAAAAACTACCTACCTTCGGAAAACGTACAATGTGTGGCAAAATGTATTTAAATAAATGTATGCCGCCTGTTTATCAAAATTGCTTTAAAGTTATGATTACGTTAATAAAGTGTTTTCTTTTCCTACAACATTTCCAGTCAACATTATAAAGTTTCGTCACGCAACCTCGTCCGCGTCACCTTTCAATTTGTGTCTAGAAAATTACTGTCGAGCTCCATTACCTGAGTAGCTTCCTGTTGTGCTTTGTAATAAACATTAATTTTGCATGAAAATAAAGCAAGGCGTGCCGGGGTATAGTATGTTTACTTTATGACAAATTATGTATTATTATATACAAATATATATGTTAAATATTACAAGTATGTTTAAACTGTCGGGAATTTCAGTGGCGTACAATAATTATTAAAAGTAGATAGTCAGAATTATCTTTATTGTTTATTGACGTACATAATACTTTTCAAGAATACATTTTACTTTAAATATTGTTCTCAAACTCTTTGTTTGTTGTAGATGTTCGTTTACAGCCGAAGTGGTAGTAGCCCTCATGCTCATTCTCTTCAGTCATTACTTCTACACGTGTGCCTGTTTGACAGAGGGTTACAATAAAAACTACGACGCGATGAAATTACGCATAGGTCACAGTGGGTGGGACAGAACGGAAGACAAAATTCAATTTAATTATAATTAATATTACAATGTCTTTTTTACAAGTTGCTTACATAAACAAAATAAAAAATGGACTGATTGTAAGAGTTTGTGGTTTAGTTGCAATATCAATTATTATTATTTCAGTTGAGATTTTTATTGAAGTTTTGTATTAGAATGCCACTTTGTAATTTGGCAATTTTGTTTTGTTGTTTTGAATGGTTACTCAGCTGATGTTCCAGCAGACAGACTTCGTCTTCTTATCGAAACATGGGTAAGGAAATAAGGTTGTAATTGCTTTTGCTCGCGGTATAAATGTTTTTAGGTGGTTTAAGCGAATTAGTTTTAAGATGAATTTGCACCGGCTAAGTTAGACCGCGGATATTATTATATATAGTGTTTTACGTAGGAATATTATAAAATCAGGACCTGCCAATGCCCTTTTAATATACGCCACCCACCTACGGAGTGAGGCCTTGGAGAGTTATGGCGAGGCATTAGCCGTGCCCTTAGACATATCCAAGTCCTTTGACCGGGTCTGACACGAGGTTCTTTTAAGTAAATTTACAGCGTATGGCATCCTAATCAAATTGTGCGACCAGATATCTGATTTCCTAAGGAAACGGTCGATTCGAGTCGCCTTAGATGGCTGCTCTTCCGACCTAATGGCAATTATTGCCGGGGTACTTCAGGGATCTCTTCTCTCTGCAACCGTGTTCCTCCTCCATATTAATGACCTCTTAATACCTGGCATTATAGGCTACGCCGATGAGAGCACCGTTGTAGAGAGCTATATGTCCAATGCGCAAGCAAGATCACAAGATATCCAGTCTTAGAAAGTCCATGATTGAACGGGTTTATTTGACAATTTAGCGGGTGTTCGATTGGGGTGACGCTAATCTTGACAATTTTAACCTTTCCAAAACACAAGTGTGTCTCCTCTCTGCGAAAAAGAGTACTTTCGAACTTACACCCATTTTCCAAGGTGTATTCTTGCCGATTATTGACCATCTAGGGCTTCTGGGCACCACCGTCACGTCCGAACTTAACTTCGGTAAACAAATCGAGTCCATGGCACAGACAGCTTTCGAGAAATTGGGAGTCATTTCAAAGGACCGACAGTACTTCAGCTCTGAACAGCTACCTCATTTCTATACAGCCCAAGTTCGAACTTGCATGGAGTGCTGCAGTCACCTTTGGGATCGCTCAGCTAAGTACCATCTAAAAACTCTGGACTCTGTTGACCGAAGAGATCGTAGGCTCATAAATGACAATTTGCTCACGAATAAGGAGGATACATAGCCTTGAGCATCGTCGTAAAGTCGCCTACGAATCGGTTTTTTATTAGAATTCACTTTGGTGAGTGTGCGAAAGCTCTCTTCGAATTAATTGAACCCTCACCATTCCTTTATCGGACTACTAGGCGCAGACAGAGGTTCCATCCTTTCGTTGTCGAAACATCAAAAAGTTGAACTAAACGTTTTGACAGCTCCTTTTTGGTTTGAGTCGCCAAGGTGTGGAATGAGCTGCCTGCGTCTATTTTTTCAGTAAATTATAATCCTGGAACGTTCAAGTGTAGGTTTCTCTTGGATAGCCGTATACCATCTTCATCTTCATCGACATTTTCTATCTGGTGAGTTGGAAGACAAATGCCTATTCCATTACAATAAAAAAAAGATTGCAATGGGCTCCCAAGATACGATGGCAAGTATATTTATGTTTGTCTTGGTTTGAGGTGCTATGGAACATATTCGGTTAATTCACTTGATTAAACTCAAAACCCAAACTCCATTCTGGTTTCTAGAAAAGAGTAGGGTAGTCGTTAGTCGAAAGTTCCATGAAGCCTTTTAAGGTTGCTCTGACATTTCAACAGATGAGGGGAGACAAGGTCAGTGACAGATCATTCTGATGGTTTTGAGGCTGCCGCTGATTACACATAGTTCTGTCTTAAAGATTGACTTTTTCTTTTTTAAATGATTAGAAAAAGTTAACGAAGAAAACGTTACATAGTTTAATTGTACTAATATATACCCAAGATGATTGTAGGTTATTTGTAACGTAGGTATTTGTGTTTTTTGTGATAAGATAGTAGGTATATTTTTTTTCACAAATACATTAGGTACTTCTGTATTATTTTAGTACCAACTAATCTCCGGAACGGGTTGACCGATTTCCACAGGACTTTCACTGCCAGATAGGTGGCGTTATAAGGAGAAAATTAGGATACTTTTTTTTGAAAACTAATTACGGTTCCTCGCAAAATATATAAATATGGAGGTACTGGTGGTCCTAGATGGTTGGTGGTAATAGATGCCAATAGATCTTGTAGCACACTCAAATAAACAAACTCAAACAAAACTACCCTATACTAATGGAAAATGGATTTTGTTTTCAGTTGTGAGCAAAGAATATTAATATTTTTGTAAGTGTTATCCATTTCCTCAAAATCAAACAAAACTTTAAACCAAGTTAACCAATCAAAAGCCGACCGTTAAAATAAATACATTTTCAAACCGGTTACAGACATTCGGTAACAAGTCGTAAAACAGAATGCTAGCACACACTCGTAAATCGTGATCACATTCCACTGTTACAACACACATTTGAAGGTTCGACTCCGACTAAACGCCAGTTTTTATACTATTAATTTATCAAACAATCACTCAGCCCTGGTGACAAGCGGTTACTGTGGTTTCTGTACCGCTTGTCACATTACGCGATATCAACTCTATCTGATTCCTTAAGGAACTCTGACAACCCTACTCACCAGCAGTAGCAAAATATTTTTTTAATACTATTTAAGTGTCATACAAGTACGTTTATAAACCAGCAACATTAGGGGTGACCTTACACCCGAATTGAAACGAAGTCAGCAAGCTCTCACTTGAAATGGTAGATGCCGTTATGTAGGTATGTCATTTCGAAATTTATGCCCAAAGCCGTACTGTACAATCGTTGCGGTTCCGACGTTTCTACACCCTTTAATTCGGGTATGGTAACGATCTAATTCACTGCTGTAAACACTTATCGTCAGGCCTCTCGCATACTTTTTCATACAAAAATGGAAAATAAAAACTAGATTTAGAATAACATGGCATACGTCTACGCTATATTAACAGAACAGTTACCTAAAACCGTTTCGGTGTCACTTTCTTCTTCACACTTCGAAAATGCAATGACAATATTTGCCACATAAAATAGGCATTCGAATGTTACTTTCCTCAGCTGCTAAATATCTGACAAATTCCTTACTAATACACGGTTCTGTTACAAATAGCGCCTACCAATCTTTGTCATAAGATTCAAAATTGTCTGTATGTTACCTTGACGTTATCAAGAGAATAGTTAAAGTAGGTTCGATTGAAGTGGGTCAATCGTTTGTGACGGACGCTCAGTGTTTACAAACAAATCGATTACACAATTCCATTACATTCACAACCGCATATTTCCTCAGTGACCTATGCGAATATTTTAATGATTATTTCCTTTAATAAAATCATATGCTTTGTTTATAGGACTTGGTAATTAAAATTGATCATGTCTCACGTATACTTATTGCACTTAAGGACGAAACTAACTAACAATGCCTACTAAAAATGGAAAAAGTTCTTGTAGTTAATACTTTTTTACTTTGACTTGTCCGTAAACTTACAATTGACTTGAGTACAACTGAAGGTTGGGGGTTCGAACTTTGAACCGCAGCCAGTGCGCTACATTTACTTTTAACACCAGTTAGTTTATTAGTAGGGGTTAGCGACAATGCGAGGGATTCAAATATAAAAGTAATAAATAATTTCATAAGTAAGTACTGAAATAAAAACCCGTCTTCAATCTTAAACGTTGTATGTGTAGTAATAAATTTAGTAATTTAGGTAACGGTGTTTTATACATAATTTTTTACTGTTAATTTTTTAATTATAGGTACAAATGTAAATCTAGTAAATGTGATATAAAATATGCTTAACTTTTTATGAAGGAGTAAATGGATGGATGATTTAACCAACCAGAAGAAAGCCAACGTTGGCAGAACAGAATTCATTATAATTTGAAATGCATACTTAAACATAATATTTTTTTAAACATAATTATGTGTACGTGAACATTAAAGATACGAATAAGTACTTATATACAAACAAAAACCAGCCAAGTATTTGTCAGGCCAAGCACTTAAGTAATTTCAATGGAATTTCTACAAAATTTTCCGTTTACTTTTCCAAGTACATTTAATAAGTTGGTCAACTATTACTTCTTAACTTGTAAATCTTCCCTAGCTGTAATATTTTTCCGGTTGACTTCGTTATACAAACACATTACTTTCGCGAATTTTTTCACATATCCAAAACCAACCAGTACTACCTTAATTGAACATATTATACTTAAATTATAGTTAAAAGGGTAGGTAATACAACAGTATAGTTTCAAAGTAAAAGTCATGGAAATCAGAAGTTATATTTAAATTCAGCAATTACCGAAGTGGTTCAGATGGACGATTGTCGTGCCGTTTATTAGTATGGGATGGAAACGTTCGAAACGATTTAGTATTCAATGCATCGCGAGGCCGACTTCATGCCATCGCATTCCGAAGGTCGTTCTTAGCATATCAATTCATAAGTGCAAGGGTGATAATTAATTGACCGCTATTGGAATTTATAAAGCCTTTGTAAGCCTTTACACATTTTTATCCCTCAGTTGAGTATTTTTAAGCTGAGATAAGTATAGGGTTGCATTTAACTTGCAAAACATAATTTTTTTTGATGAGGCAACCGGATGAAAATGCGGTTGCTTTGATATCTATTTAATTATTTTTTTTTATTTGATAGTCGTACCGCAGACGGACGATAGGAAATAGATTCTGGATTATGCCATTGGCTCATGCCACGTAACGGACTAAGAAACAAGTATGAGATTTATTGTCTACAAAGTCAATCAATCAATCAAGTCGTGAATACAACATATATGTTTAACCAAGACAAGATTTAAACAAGATTATAACTGCAACAAAAAGGTTTAAATTTTAGTTGTCATTTTCGATTATGTCATCAAGCAAATAAAAGTACTAGCATGAAGTTACACTATATGACTAGTATGGTATGACTAGTCACTACTAGTCATACCATAGTATGACACTTCATAGGGTGTTCTATTGATTCTATAAATAAATATGTGTTAAGGAATTGTTGATGAGGGATATACCTTCTACCATCAAACTTCTAGCTTCCGGTAGCAGTGTGACGGTAGAAGGCAAACCGTGAGCAGAAGCCCACTGCTGCAAAATGAAGTCGAATTCAGCAGCATTCGAAGCTTCAATATTCGCTGTTTGAAGTCCGCGATTTAGAGCTATATAACGTAAGTAACCCAAGAAGAAAGGAAACAGAATGTAAAAAAATATTTCACATATGGATGTTTTTCAATGTTATGGGTATTTTGGAAATCTTAAAAATCAGTTTAAGAGGACTAGTTGAGTACTTTGCAACAATGTTTGTCGACCAGCTATTGAAACAAAAAAAAACAATCAGTCGTAGGACTGCACGTCAGAACTGAAAACATAACTTTACAATGTATTTGCATATACATACACACACACATCTGTATATATATATTTAGCTTAAAAATAAAAAGTAGGTAATAGCATATCTAAATGTATACATAGGGTACACTGGAAGTTCTGCGCTCCTGGCCGCTCATAAATGTTTGAATTTCGAATGTTATATTTTTTTAAATATAAGAAACTCGGCTCCGTCTTACGAATTTTCGATCAGGTCACGTGTCCTGACGCGAGTTTAACATTTTTTACCCATCCCAAAAAGTGCACAGCGCCGCTAAAGAAGTTTTCCCTTCAAAAATCCTTATGTGGGCTTTACAATTCTTTTGTTTCTTTTGCGAATGTAAGTTACGTAGGTAATCGTGTGATTAAAATAATACCAAAATTCCTTTTTATCAAAGACGTTTGAAAACAGTTACTGAGTTATAAAATATGGTACAGTGACAATCGTAATTTATCGTTTATTGCTCAACACCTAATAATATCTCCAAGAATTGCTGCAAGACAGATTTATTTACTGTCGATCACACAACATAGACCACACTTTCGGACCGCCGCGCTGCTTAGAAGAAGAAGAAATATCTAGGCCATATCTGCAATTACGAGAATCAGGAACAACATTTCACACTGTAGTGAAACAATAGCAAAATTTGTTACATGTTAATTGGTTGTTACTGACACAGCTAATAATGTACTTATGAAATAGTGAGCTTCTCCAATGTTTGTAGCAAATATCTTAAGTGAAACGCTCTTATGCAAAAAAAAATATATTTACACGATCGTAATCACTTTAATTGAAAAAAAAACGGAGTAAATGAGTTTATTTTGGCTGAATTTACTAATAGCCCTTACTTTGTAATGCACGTTCAAATAATGCTCTTTTTTCGTATTTTTTGTTTAAGAATTACTTAAAATAATTTCAGGAAATCATTCTTTGTGTGTTTTATTACTTGAATAAACAACACTTAATAATCTAAGAAGTTTTTCAGAATCCAGTCAAGTACAGTCTGTGTAGTAAGTGTAGTCTGTTGGGGTTTAGCTCTAAATAAAGTGTTTCAAATGCTCAAACTTTCATGTGGCGAAAAACACTATTCATATTTGTTTAATTTGCGTTACCTCTAGCGACGTAATACTATTTAGGTCATTGTGATTGATCACAATGACCTAAATAGTATTACGTCGTCGTAATTAACTCGTCACGTTAATTAGATAATAATTGTATCCGTTTATTTAATGATATTATTAATAAAACTAGTATGTATATTATTTACGTCTTGATTTGTAGGCTGTAATTAACGTAAAGGAAACAATAAAAATTATTAAATAAGAAACTCGTTTAGAAAACTTGACGTTCTTGATAAGATTGTTGCGGCGGCCTAAGTAATTGTTTCCTTGGGGCATAAAATACAGAACATATAGTGGGGAAAGTCGGGTATCGAGACATCTTAGTAAAACAATGCACGTATTTATATTACATAGAACATTATTTAAAACCGTGTCCACTGTTCCAAAATAATCTAGAGAAGAGAATTCTCCTTTTTTTACGCCTTTTTTGGCTTGCCACGTGGCGAAAGAGAGCATGCCAAGTTTTTTTGTAGATGAAGACAAAAAATGTTTCCCTTCTCGCTCCCCAAAAAAAACTAAGAAGCCTTACCGCTTCGTTCTCTAGACAAGCACCCCACACAGCCTTCGTCTGTAGGCCAAATAGCGGCCATAGTTAATCCTTATTAAAATTAATTATTTTAAAATGTCCAACTGAATATTCTTGACTAGCTAGTGATGAAGCCAATTTATACATTACACGGTTATTATATGTATGTACATATAATGTTTTCACCGAATAGACATTACGAAGTATGTGGAAACTTCGCGCTGAGCACGATGTTACTAAAATATGTGTAATTTATATTTATGCATAGTTGACCGCAAATGGGAGCAGCGGGGAAATGTAAGTTTTATGGATTTTATTTAAGACGAGGACGGGGTTTATTATTACAATCGATTAGGCGCTAGTACCTTGTAATGTTTAAATAATTACCTTAACCGTCTTAGATGAGTCAACCGATTATTTAGATCGAAATAGCAACCTTGATGTGTTATGTGACTTATGTTTAAATCTAACACGTGATGAAATTGAACACTGCGATTCTGACAATGAATATTTTAATGATTTACATTAAAATATTAAGGGACTACTATCAACATCAATCGAAAAAATATTCTGAGCGTGTGGCTAGCGAGTATCTTAATTGTTGAGCTTGTCTGTTTCCGTTTTCTTTTAATATTACTGCAAAATAAATAAACCACGGAAAAAGCTATAAATTGTTTCATTTTTACCCTTACCTTATTAACTATTGTTAAATTAAATTATGCTTCCGAGTAATCTTAAATTAAATTTTCTTACAAAATTTAAACATACTTAAGTGGTATATCAATACCAGGGAGAATTATCATAAAAATTTATTGTCCTAAGGCAGTCTCCCTTTTATGTCTCTGTTCTGGAACAGTAGGTAAATTAGCTCCACTTCTGCCGATCACTTTTTGTTAGATCTCTAGCTGACACAGAATAGAAGGACCCAAATAATAATTTAAAAAAAGTGATAAAAAATTTGTAGGTATGTAAGAGTCATTATATTACGAATCGAGGCATTTTTTGTTTAAGTGGCTTTATTCTGATTTGAGAGTATGATATATCTCTCAGACAAGACAACACAACTATTTTCAAAGACAATTCTGTGAATATGGACTTAAACACGCGAAAGTAGGTATAGGCCCTACGACAAATATATATAACTTAAGCCGTTTTGTACTTCTGCCATTCATAAATTTGAAACTTGAGCATAATAGTGACCCTGTGTACTCTAATCTTATTGTTCAATTTGAAATTGGGCTTCTTAATTCCTTTTTCTGTAACCAAGTAATTAATAACGGTTTCAATTTATCTATGGTAATCTAATTAATCCTAAAATTAGGTTAGGTACTTACCACGCTTACTAATATGTAGGTCTGCCAGTTCTAAACTACAAATACCTATTCACAAGTCTGTTGTCCATAGCTGTTGAACATACTATATCGGCATCTATTGAAGTCTATTGTTCCTACTCGCTAACTGTGCCCACAGATATTACCAAATGTATGTAAGTATATACTAGTGAGATAATTAAAGGAAATAATACACCTTTGTAGGTTTTGTTCGTTTCGCAACAGAACGAAACACGCGAGTTGAGTACAATTTGGTGCTAATCTGTTACTAGAGACTGTAAGAAATGTTAATATGAAGTTTACATTCCAAGATTAAAATCATGTAGGTCAAAAAAGAGTATTATAAAATTTAAGTGTGCAAATGGCGCAATGATAACGTAGTTGTTAAAATGTACGGTGGTTATGGTGACTGATATTTCAGTTCAAAATTTGAATGTTTGTTAAATTGTAACAGTCATATATGAATCAATTGTTTAAATGCAAAATGAACCGACATACAGTTTCACAATATTAGACATCCTCCCATGTTAGTCATTGCAATGTTTAATTGCATGTTAGCGTTCTTTGCGTTGATGTTTTTATAACTCGGAAAACAATAAACCGTTTCCATGTATGTATATGTATTCTCGCGTGTTTTGATTGTGGTGAATTTCGGGGATGTCTGAGAAAAGAGTTTCGAAGCGACTTGCCCCGTCAGTGTCAGCGCCAAAATGGATTAGCACCTTGCCAGCGATGTTTCTGACCTGGGGAGAGTTGCGAACGCCAGCGAAGAGATTTGTTGGCGTCCGCAACTTTCGAAGTCGCTTCACCTCTTGATGAGGGACCTCGTCGAGCCCGAAAGGAATCGGGCTGTCCCAGAATGCGCAACTCAGTAAAAGTGTATTTTTCAATCCATATAAATACCGATTCCGGAAGTTTATTGTTCTGAAGTACTTTTTTGTTTATAGGTTTGGTATTTTCGATTTCAGGAACTATGTTAGATATGCTATAACGTGTTGTTTTTATTAGCGTTAGTCGCCAGTTGTTAATGAAACTGACACGTTCAATGTCAACTTTACATTAAATATTGCTTGGTAGGAGGCTATTTATATACTGAACGTGATTTGTTGATGTAATAAAATTTAGGTTTATAGATATTAATAAAGGTAATTAGTTTATTAACAAGGTCAGTGTTATAATAAACACATACATGTGATCAATTCTGAGTCGCACGATCAATGACATCGATTGGTGTGTGCTGACGTCCACATGCAAGCAAAAGCAAAACTAAAGATCATGCTACAGCTCCATCCAGCGATAACAAACCGAATTATATAGTAACTACTGATTCTTCATCGCGCAATGAAAATTCTCACGGATTAGTATGTAAACAGCTTCTCAGCAACAACCGTTGTGTGGTGGTCTGTCGGGCATGTTTACTTTGCCGGAGGAGTCGGAGGATCACTTTTACTATCCCTGTTAGATGGACATTACATAACACCACCCTTGATGCCGAGGCACACAGGCACAGTTTGAGTTTTCAAAATAGCCTGCCCATAATTCGTGGGTATGATTAAAAATATGAAAGAAATTTATAATAAAACAATCGTGGGACTCTACGTTAGAAGTGAAAACACATACACACATACATACATATACACACATGTCTGTCATCTGAGCGTGACGGTTACACGAGTTCAGTGCTTTTTTCCCATACCAAAAGTGCCCAACGTGCCTAAAGAAGTTTTCACTTCAAAAAAAAATTTCAAATAGACAGTTTAGTAAACTCATCTACTATGTAACTATTTTCATTTAGAAAAGTATAGCACTTGAATACAACAAAAGAGTAACATGGTTAATTCAATGGAACCATAAAGACAGAGTAAAAACGATTGACTCGTAATAAGGAAGGTGGAGATCAATTTACAAACAAATTAACTTGAATGGAAACTACTTGATGGGAACAATATTATGTTGAAGAATGTCTATAAGCCGTCGCTTCGACCTCCCGACCGTAACTGCGTAGTCAAGGTCATTACTCGTATCTGATGAGATCATGCTATACTTCAACTATATACCTCATACTCTGTCTTTGATTAATTATTCGATATTACTGGTATGTACTGCAATGTAAATGTCGCATGTGGAGGGATATGGTTTGGTCAACTCTGCCGCTCCGAGTTTTTATAAGCATCAGTAACTGCTTGAAAATACTACAAACGCAGAAGGGCGGCAAAATAAAGGATTCATACAAACTGTTAATAAACTCTGAGTAGTTTTCCGAACATTTACAAAACTAGCTGACTCCTGCAACTTTGTCCACGTTTGTAAATTTCCCCCGTTTTTGAACATTTTTCACTGATGCACCGGTCCTATTGGTCGTAGTGTGATTTTATATAGCCTATAGCCTTCCTCGATAAATTGGCTATCCGACACTAAAAGAATTATTCAATTCGAACCAGTAGTTCTTGAGATTAGTGCGTTCAACCAACAAACAAACAAACTCTTCAGCTTTAGAATATTACTATAGAAATGTGAAAGTAAGTAAGTGTCTGTCTGTTATTTTTTAACGACTAAATCTCTTAACTGGCTGTAATGACGTTTACATCAGCTACTCCTCATTTTGAAAATCGAAAAATAAACGTCAGTTTTTTATATTATTATCGCTCGCGCTGTCATGAATCGTATTTCTGAATCAAGCAACATAAATTTTTATTGTAATAATTATCCTACTAATATTGACTCGACGATACTCTCACACAAAAACGGCTGAACGAATTTGGATAAAATTTGGCACAGATATAGATTATAGTCTGGAATAGCACAAAGGCTACTTTTATCCCGGAAAATGTACGGTCCCCGTGGATAGATTTCAACACTAGCTGTTGAAATCTATCTCTAATATCTCAATCTGTATTGAAATAAATAAGTAATTTGGCAGTAATTTTATAGTATTTCTCACGTTGATAAAACTAACTAGACGTTGGTTTTCCCGTTCGAATTTAAACACTGCATGTACTCGTAGACGCCTTATGCATGTATGGATAGTGATTTAATAATAACTGTAGTTGTTTTTTATTGAACTTATTAATAAGTAATATAATTACCTACTTATATGATCAATAACCCATACTAATTAAATTATTCCAGCGAGTTAATGCATGAGTGTGGAAATGACACTCAAGAGAATTAATTGATCTTAAACGGTATGATTGAGATCAATCACACTGCGTATAAAAACAGATCTCTAAATGATTTTTCATTATTTTCTCATTTTCTCACTTCAGTTAATGGTTTAATTACACAAGTCATTTAAGAACGAATGATATCATCTAAAGTCATTGTTTAGTTTTTAAATTCAGTTTATATCGTAATATAACTTGTGACTTGTGCAATATTTTTTTTTTTTTGGTATGTTTTTATTTTCCGAGTAATTGTAATTGAAATTTAGTTGGAAGTAAAGATTTATTTTTTCTAAGGAATGGGTACTTTTGAGATTAAAGTACGATTCCCACCGAACGGGCCGCACTGGAGCGCGACGGACCGGGTCTAAACGACGCGCTCCGGCGCAGCGCGTTGTTGTTGCGGAGCTGAACGGTCGCGGCGGTAGCCGAGCGCATGTGAGCGCAGCCGGTCGGGTCCGACCGGGCGCGGCGGTAGCCGAGCGCAAGTGTACTCAGCCGGTCGGATCTGACCGTCGGCGGCGGCAAATTTCTTGCAAAAATGAATTTTAAGTAATAAATATAAACTTCAATTGCCATCACCGTACTAAAAACGCGTTCCGATGCGGCTCGGTGGGAATCGTACTCAAGTCTAATGAATTGACATCATTCTAATAAAAATAAATATAAAACTTATAATGTAGGTTATACTTGAAGTTATATTTAATGTTTCTTTATTTACACACATGTTATACCCCGATATTACTCATAACTAGGTTGTTCGCAGTTTCGATCGCTTTTAATTTTCATAAACCACATAATTTATTAGGTAGGTGAGGTATACTTCCTCTTACTCTGTTTTAACATCATCATCATTATCCAAGCCAAGAACCATTTCTTACTGAAAGATAGGTAAGCAATGGGGTCAGTGTACGAGGACATGGTGCGTAAATTACTGTACGTGGCACATTAGAGGTCAATAATTCGGTTGACCTTTTTCTCAAAATTTAACCTGCCAGGTACACTGTTTATTTATTCTAAATAAAAATAAAACGGATTATTTTGAAAATGTCTGCGATATATTTCACGTCAATCACGAAAGTCAAACAGATTAGGAAGTCCTCAGAGATAGGTGCGGGGTGCGGAAAATGGTCCCGGCAGTTAGTCGGTATTAAAACTCCAGTAACCGGTAAGTGTTATTTTACAAGTAATTTATCCAGAGAGGTTTATCCGGAAGTAAACACGCTAATACAACAGTGTTTGTCAAACACACTTTACCCTTTCAATTAATCTTTCGGGTGGTTGAACGCAAATATATCTAGTTGGAAATAACTGAGTAAGTATACTTACGGTGCTGAGTAGGTACTTAATTCTAATATAGACATGGCTGCCAAGCTTTTGTCAAACTTACCTGTAAAGAAATAAAGCACTCAGTTAGATATCAGTAGATTCTTACTATTTGTAATATTAATATCTGATGATTATGACCAAATATAGTATCGTAATATTATTCATTACACATGTATTTTTAAGCAATAAGTTGCCAACTACATAGTAGAACTTTTTGGATGTCAAATTACATCTTTATTTTTTTTATATTCACACTTTTTATATACATGGAATAAAATTATATACAATACACCAAACTATTCGATTTTGATAGTAAAACCAATGTAGAGAATCACTCTAGGTTACTGTACCTACCAAAGTTGGATTGCTGGAGCCCTCTATTAATAAAAACTTTTACAGACAATGGGAACTACTTACCATCTGATGCTCTGTGTTCTTGTTAGTATAGGATAATAAGTACCATTACATAATTGTAAGTAGAACTTATGTTTTCTATACAGACAATGTAAAAAAAAATTGTGTATAAATAAGTAAATTACAAAGTGGCTACCTTGTATGGACACAAAGTGTACCGAGAGAAGATTTACGCTATGATGTCTGATATGGTATTAGACATTATAATTATTGTAGGTGAATTATCTATTGACTATCATAGCCAATAAACTAGTAATTTTAAGCCTACGCCGTACATTGATCGAAGAGTTTAGATACGAAGCCTAGTTTTACACGGATGTAATTTCCAAGATGTAGTAATCCCGTTAGGCAGACTTTATAGGCCGATCAATATCCTAGACACCATAATTAAGTGAAGACAATAAAGAGTATACAACATCTAAAAGTTCTAAAGATAATAAAGTAATCTAAAAGTTCATATTAGATTGAATGGCTGGGTCAAGAATTCTGCTTAAGAACTTTGAAGGTTTTATGCCCGTTTGGTGATCGCTAACACAGTTCGATATTAAGCCAAATACACATGCGCCCAGCTACTAGCTACTATTTTTCGCTTCACTATTTTTAAATTTATTTATATTTGAGTATCTCAGACATTTATGAACATGTTATATATTACGACATCTGAAAGAGAATCCAAAAGAAAAAATCACTACTTACCTAATTAATTATACTTTAGATTAATATGACAAAAAGCATAAATATATAGATCGTTTTTGTTTTTTTTCTTGACAGTTTTTGTCATAATTAACTTGTACACTTTGTTCTTCATTTTGAAATTTGTCGAGTCACACACAATATGGAAGTTAGAACATATTACAACATTGGCGTAGCAAACGCATACCTACTAATTTCAAATTTCATAATGTTATTATCTATGTACGAAAATAAAAATGTTTCTTTTGTAGAAAAAACTAAAACTCAAATTTTGGCAGATTATCCGAAAAAATTGGTTAGTGTTAGAAACAAATCACTGACTAAGAGTTTAGTTCGTATTTAATTATAATAAAGTGTCAAAACAAGTGACAATTATTTTTAATTACACACATGCTTTGGTAAGGTTAGAATATAAATGGAAAAATATATCCATCTAATTTAAATGTCATGGTCACATTTTAGATGTCATTGTATGTTAATCACAGCATTTAAATGAGTTTCATTATGTTAATAAAAACATCTATAAAATTAAGCGGCTCTGTCGAAATCTGAAGAGAAGAAAGAGAGATGTGTACAACAAAGAAGTCGTGAATACGTGTTGAAAACGATTTTAACGGTTAAAAATCTTACATAAAATTGTAGACTTCTTAAACATTCAATTTATTTGAGTTTTATACTTAAAATACCAACTTATATTAAACTGCAAATGCTCAACTTCCTAAACGCAGCAGTTTACCATAATCAGGTTACCACTCACCACCAAAATACACACTTACGACGCTAAACCATTAAAAAAGAACAAAACAAAACAATGCAGTAATTCAGTGCCTTGAACCACATTACATTTTAATAACTTTATATAATTCATGGACTAATTAAGCGGCATACTTCGGAAAGGGAAAGAGGAAGCTATTTATAAATAACTTAATAGTTATTCCACGTGGCTCTTGCCTCGGTACATGGCGGTCACATATCGTAAACTAGGTAGAGTAGCCACTGGTATTTTTGTTAGAGTAATCCTTTTCATACATCATTGGGGCTTTAGTTAATACTCTTGGTATTTTATTGAGGGTTGCTCAAACAAGAAATGGAATAATGAAGAGGGTCTACTGTTATTTTTTTACGTTACTTTCGTTTAGTTTGGTCACGTCAACTTTATTTTTAATCAACTTCAAAAAAGGAGGTTCTCAATTCGTCGGGACCTTTTTTTATGTATGTTCCCCGATTACTGAAAGACGTATGGACCGATTTGGAAAAATCTTCTTTAGTTTGAAGTATACCCTATACTTCCGAAGTGGTCCCATGGTCCTAAGGTCACGATTTGATGATGGGATCCTGAAGAAATTGAGAGAACTCTTCAAATTTTATAGGCACACTTGAAGAGATTTGGGTATTTTTTTATAATGACGCGTGCATTTGTTAATTGAATAAGTTTTACTCAAGGTTTGTCTTATTTAAATTTAATGAAAATATTACACTTCTTATGATGGAAAATTAAGGGATGAAAAATACAGCCTATTACAATTTGTCATGATTTAGGTGCATTGAAGTCGGTGATACTTTTTTTAAAAGATAATTAAACGATTAAGGTTTTTTGATGAAAGTGACTTAGTTTCAAGTTTTGTTTGCGACTTATATAAGGTTCGTACCCGACAGTTAGACCAGTCCAGGTCTTCCATCTCTTAATTGCCATTGTTGTATATTGGGCGTTTATAATTGAATACGCTCGCTGTTTGGTGATGCCGCATGTAAATTGTATACAGACATTACAAAATCTAACAGGAGAAAAATCAATATCCAATTTAAATTATAATCAATTTGCCAAAATACCATTGCAAGCGTTCAAGTTTAGGTGACATGAATTATAAAGTACCTACAAAGCTTTTATTGGTTACTGGACCTCGAATGATTTCTCTCTTCTACAGATCCCAGAAACCTGGTTCAATAGTTTTATACTTTAATATTAGTCTAATAAATTATGTTACCAAGTAGAAATGGTATCGGAAACATAATTATTTCTTTGTTCGGTAGACATGCGTAACGCTTTCCTTATAAGTAACAGCCGTATAAGCTACACTCGCATTCAATCCATCTGTATGGTCAACGGAAACTATTTAATTAGGTAGGTTTTTCTATCAGTGATTTATTGATTGACGATTATATTATGCGTAACCACTAGGAATGTGCATAGCAACATACCCATCTGTAGCCGGCTATCGTTTCCGTGATACAGTTAGCATAATAATCAACACCTTTTTAATAGAAAGATGATTAAAAAGTAACATGATTGATGTTAAAACTAACAGTAATAATAACTGTTAGATTTAAATGTCGGAAAATAAGCGGTCACTGCAGCTTATAAATCAGAGGTGGAGTTCAAAAGGGGTCGTCGTTGTAAGAAAGAATTCTCGTCAAGAATTGATAAACAGAGTATACACACACTGGCATAAACATAACCCGTAGAAGTTATTAGTTTAAAAATAAAGATGATTAAAAAAAGATACAGTAAAATGCTGAAAAATTCCACCATTCCACCATTCTTATCTAAAAGCATGAGTGATCCCTACCGAGAGGCGGTGAAGGTCCACAGGGGTCCCCAAGGCTTCCTTCTTGCTGCGGAAGAATGCAATGGCGATTGTCGCTCCCCCCATCATGGGCAAGCAGTGGAACACCGGGGTGGTTTTTAATCGGTAAGAGTCCGACAGACCCCTTCAGCCGACGGGCGGAGGACATCCATGAGGATCTTCCACCTGGTTACAAAAAAAAAGCTTCCTTCTTAGGGTATACCCCACCGTATGATTTTGGGTGGTTCGATTCCGGCATACCACTTCATGAGTGACATCCATGAATCAACGACTCGGTTAAAATATCAAAGAGCCTACTGACGATGCAAGAAAAAAAATATAATTGAACTTGATAATTAGTTTGGAAAACCAGTTCATAATAACTTTCAATGCGATCTTCTACACTGTGTACCAAATTTCTTAGCAGAGCAGTAGCAGGTTTGGAGCGAGTGTCGAAGTGTTTTACGTTCTACATACTTCTTGTACCTTGCAAGTAATGAATAATTACACGGGAATCTAATAAGTTTGCTTACAGTAGTCATACAATAAGTTAGTACTAACCCATAAAGAATGTAACTTAAGAAAGCCGTGAAAGCATACTTGCATAACATGGTAACAATAATTGAATTATTAATATAATTATTCCCGTTGTATGTAATTAATTATATATGTAGTTGAATTACAACCAAGACAAAAATTAAAGTGCCATGCAAGGTTATCTCCTTGACAGTCAAATCACAACCAACAGCAATTTTGTTTGAAAATTAATGCGATACGAAACCGAGAGCGTTAAGTGCTTATAGAATAACTTAGATATATATTATGTATAAAATATAATACAACTGTTTTGTTGTATCTTTAGTTGTTACATCAAACCTCATTAAACATCCTTGAATGCATTTTGCTGCTAAAGATAAGGGTAAAAATAGCAGTGAGATGCTGTAATCTAAAAATTAGGACTATCATTAATTATGTTGTAATGGTTTTGCAGACCTGCTTCATGATATGCAGGTCTTCCTACCAGTAAGTAATTAAATATTTTATTTATTATATCTGAATTAAAAAATAATAGCTGATTAGAATAATATACATCTAATATTTTTTAATGGAAATCTTGAAATTGTGTGTAAATTTAGAATGCTGTAAAAACCCCACGCGCGCCTGTACTACGACAAACGGTACGTCTGCATATACATATTTATAATCATATTGTGTTTATAATATTTATTTATTTAATTACAGCCCTTTATAATTATTATATTACATTTAATTAAAATTTTAAGACATCTCAGCGATGAGAGGTCTCTCCCAAAAACTGTCTGTCAGCGGCCTTTTGTCGTCTTCAGATCAAATTTTGTTAGTTTTATGAATGTGCTTATGCAAGTCTAATTAAGTTAAGTTTAGCTAGCGTGAAATATCGTTGATCAAATGCATTTCCTCGGCTCTTTCCGTAGCGTAGCTATTTTAATTAATGTTTGTAACTATTTGCGGTAGGAAAACCTCTGATTGAATTGTTGATAGAGGTCGGCCTTTTAGTTAATTAAAAGTGAATGTGAGGTTTCTAACAGACTGTAAAACCAGTCAATTAATATACTATGGAAGTTTATTTCCTAATAAATGTAGATTTTTATTGCTTTTTTTTATTATGTTTTCACTTTCTTATTTTTTATGGTATGTTCAATGTTTCTAAAAATATCTATAATAATTTACGAGTAATAATGCTGACGAGTTTGTTTTATTGGTTAAACGCACTAATATTTATAACCAAAAGTCGGATTTAAAAAATTATTTTTGCATTTGAGAGGCCATTTCTTGAGGAAGTTATGAAGGAAGGTATATTTAACATCACGTAACAACCCTCAGGAACAAAACAGTGACTAGTGGTAAATAAAGACGTTAAAATTAAAACAAAAATACTTTTTCATAGTACGATTAGGCAATGCACTGACTTAAATGTTTTAACAATTTTTGCTACATTTGTCGTAATATATTGATGGACTGATTATATTATACTTATAATCGCATTTATATTTAGGCATTTTAATTAGTTATGTCCTTCATACGCGACCCAATCTGACACTACAATTTAATATGTGCAATGCACAACGTGAAATGCTCACCCCATTATTTTAAAATGGAACTGATTGCTTACCAAGCGCCTCCGTTCATTTTCTCGGGATTGTTTAGTGACTGGTTACTCTTTAATTTTGTTCAAAATATGAGGACGAGGTTCAAAAAACCTTGGCAAAAACTCTTGACCAAGCTTCTACAAGCAACGGTATTCGATTGGTAATAAGGCGAGCTGCACGGTTCTTTATCTTTTATTTATTTGTGTGTGTAATATACCAAGATTTCAAGTGTTTATCATAAAAATCGCAGTGTTTTATAATTTGCATCTTTTGAACCAATAATAAAGTTTTGTTCATTAACATGAATGTGTGCAACAACTTAAGATCGACCACCCAAAGAGCAGCATTAAATTCACATATTGCTATCTTATATCTGGTTGATGTTGATGTTTAAATTCTAATAAGTTAATGTTCAGATATTAAAAATTATGTTATTTGTAACAACACGTTCGAATTACTGATTTGCACACTGTTTAGAACATTAGGATAGTACCTACTACCTACTTTTTATTTCTTCTCAAAAACAACATCCCAAGGAATCGAATCTTCGGTTTAATGACGAATATTTGTAAATACCATCGAACTAAACTACTTTTTTTTTGTTAAAGTAAAATCATTAGTAGTGTCTTGATTGGTTTCATATTAACAAAGAATACAATGTACCTGCACCATGTCTCAAAGCTATCTCCGAGTTACATAATTGTAATTTCACATATAAATTACATGACAGCAGGACCTAATCTCGATGCCTGCCGATATAAGTCTTTCCGCCGCATGTTGAACACGAATCTCATGGATATGCTATACCTTTTGTGCTTTCTGGGTCGTCTCAATGAAAGGTCAATGAAGGATAATAAATAGTTTACACGTACAAGTTCACGTATATGAATAGCTATCGTCGCTTAATAAATTGGTTGTTGTATAAAATCATTATGATATTTACTTCAGTAGTAATGTAGACATTATACATGATTACTAACGGAAGACAAAAGATTACTATCTAAGTTGTTACCGCAACAGAGCAGCGCTTTACCGCTTTCATTTTACCAAGTCATTACTTATTATCACTTAGTGCCCGGACCTTCTATCATTATACAATGCAGTGTGACATAATAGAGTATCCACCCCTCTATTAGGGTAGAAAGTGTCTTAATGTTCGTTATTGAACCCTCGTATTTGCTTAAGGGCATTATTTAGTACATTATAAAGCGTTTGTGATTATTTGTTTTGTAAAATGTTATATTACTACTTGTTAAACATTATTTTATGTTTTTGAAAGTGACGGCTACTACTTATATAGAATGTTTTTCATTTAACCAACAGAAAGTTTACTTTAAAAATCTTTATTTGAAAGGAAAAAGTGGATGCTAAAGCTTTGTGATAGCTGAGAAAAAGGGGTAAAAATAATTTGTTGTAATTAAAAAGTAAAAACAAATAACGCTATCAAAATAAGCCGAGTTACATTCACTTGTCTTACTGTGACCAAGTAAGGTGTCTGTTAATTTATAGAAGACAATAGAGTTATTATCAGAATCCAACAAAAAAAAATTCAACTAATATTCCGATAAACAGGACGGTAAAGTTAATGAAATCATCGCGTGTAGTTAATCAAAGCGGAGTTTTGCTGAACAACAACTTGCCATGAATAAGGAATACAGATATGTTATTACAGCCAACTCATTATTGAAAGTAATTGGTACTCGTGTTGATCAATGAAATGAAGTCACGTTTGAACTGGCCAACGAACCGTATTGAGTAAGTACGTGCCGGCACTACGATTAATAATTGGCGCTTTTACCTATAAGTTAGCCATTAGCTTAACAACATTTATTAAAAGCTCGAATTGGTTTGCGCTTTCCTAACAGATTTTTTTAAATAATTAGTACCACTTGAAACATTAAAAAAATGCGGGCTTACAACATTTTTAATTTTTGAGAACGATAGTGTCGGTAGGTCTTTGTTTCACAAAGCAGTCCATCTCACGAGAAAAATATAATGTTCACTTAGGTTAGTGTCTTAAGTGATAATAATTTATTAAAATCTTAATGGACCTTACAGTAGTGGTAAACTGTGAATTGTGATAATTGGCCACTATACTATTTGTATTAAATTTGTTTTTTTTATTGTCAGTGACTTTTTTTGCTTATTGTATTACGAATTTGGTAACACATGCAAATGTAGAAGTGGAAGTACTGATGTTAAATAGTCATTTTGTGAGCACTGAACTGGGCATAGAAGTTCCTTTGTCACATTTTATTAACCATCATTTTTATTATTTTTGCTTATTAACGTATGTAGGTATGAATAAGAAATTCAAAATAAAGGTTCTATTCTAATACGTACCGACATTAATAAGGCATAACTGGCCGTTAATCCTAACTTAATGTTATAGACTCCAATGTATGTTTGTTTATTATGCTTACACACATTAACTGCTCAGCCGATCATCATGAAATTTTGGATATACGTTGTAAGAGGTATAGAACCTTTTCTATACCTCTTACAACGTAAATCCAAAATTACAAAACATAGGGTGCATTTCATCCAGAAAAAATGTTTGCCGAAAGTTAGAAAAATAGCTTTTACAGCAAAAGTTAGTAAAGTATAAAACGCACGAAGGTAAATCTCACAGAACTATTTGAAAAATTCCTTCGGAACGTTATAATCCATTAAACGGACTACGAAATCATTCTATAAGGGTTCCCTTTTTCCTTTCAATATACGAAATTCTCAAGTTTTGTTCTACATGTAAAAAACGTTTATTAATTTAATATAGAAGTTTCGTAACTAGCTGAACGACCACGCAACTATGTGGTGTAATGGTATAATCTACCTAGCTAAGAAATTCTAATGCAGGTATTCTTATTCTACGTGTGTTCAAAATGTGTTAGGTAAACTCATACCTACATGTTTCAACAGACAAATAAAATAAATGAAAACTGACATTTTCTCATCATCTCATATGTTTTACGTAACCCGATTTACAGATCATCTTTCACCTTTGATTCTACTACCAACTGCCTACTATATTTGAATGAATTTTTTGTAGTCTTTTGACTATCGGTAAATTGTGTAAACTTACAGTTTCAAGTAAAAGGTAGGAAGAACTTTTGTAATTAATAATGTATAATGTACTAGTGGTACCGTGTGTGCAGGTTTATTCGCGTTTATGGCTACTGTTCCGCTCCTATATGTAGGTCGTAGCGTTATTATAAGGCTTACTATCCGTCCCCGCAGTTTCACCTGCGTTTATGGTTACTGCTCCACTCCTAGTAGTCGTAGCGTGATATTATATAGCCTATAGCCTTCCTCGATAAATGGGCTATCCAAAACTAACAGAATTTTTCAATTAGAACCAATAGTTCCTGAAATTAGCGCGTTCAATCAAACAAACAAACTCTTCAATTTTATAATAATAGTATAGATAACAACCTTACTCAGGCTATCAAACACAAAAAAAAATACAATCGAACTGGTACAACGGTAGCACCTGAGTTAGAGCGGAAGAATAAATCTAGATTTTATAATACAGATAGGAAATAAGCGCAAGTCAGCTAAATGCCCGTAGCTTATGACTGAGATCACCTATAACAAATTAAAGGGATATAAATAGAAACCAAATCGATTCCTTGCAAATTCCTCTCGATTGCAAATCGATTCCTTGTACGGTACGGTATTGTGAAAATAAACTTATTAGAATACTAGCAGTTCCCGGGCGGCTTCGCTCGCGTGTACATATTTATAAATTTCGCTCGGAACCCTAATTCTTTTTCCAAAATAAAAGTAGCCTAAGTTCCTTATAACACCAGCTATCTGCCAGTGAAAGTCCCATGGACATCGGTCCAACCGTTCCGGAGATCAGCCGGAACAAACAGACAGACAGACAAAACTGTTAAAAACTGATTTTTAGGCATAGGCATCGTGCAAATAACGGTATGAGGTTAAAAAAAGACTATTACTTTGACATTACAAATAGACACTTCAATGTATTTGTATTGATAATGCCCCGATAACTCTTTTCGTAACTATTTAAAACTGCCTTGTTCGCAATTCTACTGTACTGTACTATTTACATACCTTGTAAATTTTCAACAGTGACCTCCTTACCTAAATAACGCGTATTCTTAGGAGTACCGATGTAAGCCGTGAGCTCAACAAGTCTTAAATAGCAATAACCTCACGTTCGGTACACGAACTCACACCCACTTGATAGATGTTTCCGCTTTCTTGACTAGTTTGTTACTCTTTAGTAAACTGTCTTAAGTCTAAAGTGTTTTTGATATGTTTATACACTTCATATTACCTAGAAGTAAAAGAGGTAAGCAGATTACATGAATTATGTTTAGGGATGCCAAATAGTTTAAAAATGTTTGCTAATTGATATGAACTTAAATTCGAACGTCATTATGTAATCGACTAAGCTAATTTTGGTGTCATTTCTAGAGCGCATATAACTTATTATAAATAAGTTACATGAGCCTGTAATTGTTTTTAAATTTAGCGACTTCTACACATACTATTAGATGTGTAAATTCAAGAATAGAAGGTACAGAATTCAATTGCAATAATATTGGTACTGTACGATACTTTTTGGGCTATCCGGCGACGTTTGGACCGAATCGCACCGAACGTGTGTACGGGTGTACTGGTGACCACAATCGGTGTAATTTGGTTACGTAATAGAACCACCCACACGCTCACTAATGCGGCACCGAAGTATTAACCTAGGGTTGCACATTATGCAACCTTAAGAAATACAAACAATCACTGTTGATAGGATCTGGAGGTTTCTCGAAGCCACAAGACTGAGCAGTGAACTGTAAAGCAAAAGTGCGCTACAAAGACCAGAAATGGTCGAGGTAGCACCAGGCACTTAAAATAAAAATAAATAAATAGCTAATACAGAAATTTATTCAAAAGGAGTATGAAAAATATGACGTTGTAAAAGTTTGAAATTAAAAAAAAAAGATATTGTCAGCATTTACGGCAGGTGCCCGTAATGTGCAATTTTCCAAAATAAAGCTGTTTAAATAATTCTTAACTCCATCATAAACATAAAACAGCTGCATAGCCCGACTGAAGGAACTACCATTATTCAAAGTTTGAATTGGCTTAGATAGGCACCAATATACAGTATGTTACAGAAAGATGTGGTTAAATTTTAGGAGCGTCAAGTGCAGCCGATAAATAGATGATTCAGCTCAAAAAAAAAATTAGAAATTTCTTCAGAAATTGCTTTTCCTAGTGTTTGTGAACATTTCTACACATTATAATTATGAATTTTCATATCAATTTCAATGATTTTGGTTTTTTATGCAGACCTTTTCAGAAAAAATCTGGACACACCATGAACCTCCGTATTATACACCCATAGTTTCATTCATGTCAGCCCTCTCTCATACAAAATATTAGCTTTATCGATCAATTTTCAAGTTCAATTTGTTAGTTACATAATTAGATTTCCGTAAGTATTAAAAATCACGAATGTTCCTAAAATTGTTAGCGCTTTACGTACGACCCCGTAGGTCTACTATAGACCCTAAAATATGACCACATCTTTCTGTAACACCTGTATATTGAATTATTAAACCCAGATTACCATGAAAATTGGCTCATATTTCTGTGGCACATTTATCATGAACATGTGCATGTGTAAGCAGAACTGAGCCAAACATATCTTTGCACGGCATCTGTATATTTTATTAAGACCGGTTATCTTTAAAGGCATCCCTGACTCTTTGTGTGTCATTAAATTATGCCTTAGTTTTCAAAAAGGTTCAAGCAATCACCTTGCCTTGTGTATCTCTGACGGAAAGTAACCGGTCGCTTCATTTCAATATCTTGGCTTGAATTACAATATTCCGTTACAAGGAAATAAGATTATAGGCTCTCTCTTTAACCGTAGGAAAAGTTTTTGACCGATTTTAATAAGGGGGAAGTTCTCCATTCGACTGTACTGTTTCTGTGTTACATCTTAGTCAATTGTAAACAAATTTCGCACTGCATAGATTATACTCCAGAGTTTTTCAATATAATATTAAAAAAACTAAAGGTGGCAAAATAGCTAATAAAAGTTATAAGAGGCATGATTTAAATTGTATTTTATTCGTGCGTTTATTTGCTTGTCTAGGGATAAGCACTAAAATTTAAAATTTTACTATTATTAAATAGTGTGGAATACAATAAGAATGAAATACATTAAATAATACACACATTTTAACCTTGGTAAACCAACCATCTCATGTAATCAACGTGTACTTTAAAATCCCTATAACCCAGGATTGTTACAAAAAGATAATATGGCCTTGGCACTTATCGTGTGATCTCTTTCGCACGCCAGCGCCGGCGCACCTACAGCGTCTTTAGTTCATTCACATTTTTATCGTGCTTTTGTCATGAACTTTTGACCTGAGCTGTACGTTGACACTTAAAATTGTTACTACTTAGTTTACTACCCATTGTTAATATTCTCCCATGGCTGTCAAAAACTAATTAATAAATCAAGTTGTATAATTGAAGTAGGTAACCGAAAAATCACTCCATTTTAGATTTTCAAAGATCCCTTTGAAAATCTAAAATGGTTTCACTTTATATACCTACTATTTTGAGCTGTTAAAATATTTCCTAATGCTTAATTGTATAGATCGTAATAATGCCTAATGATTAACTTCCTTCTATGATCATAATTTTCATATTACCTACTATCATAATAAATTGTAGGCCATATTTTAAATAGATTCAATGACCTCAGAAGGTATAATAAAAGTATAGCCCTGGCTTTTTACAACATAAGTGCTAGCTACTACCGTTAGTTAGTCAGCGAACGATAAAAAACAAGTATCAATTTAAAGCCTTCCTGCATTTCATATTCGGATCACTCAAATTCTTAATAGGCTTAACAAAGACAGTAAAGTGTTCAGTAAAACGTTGAATAAGGTAAGATCGCACTTGCTAATGTGGTATAGGTAATAAAAGTATTCATGAATAACGCTGTCTGTGTACTAAATTATTAATCACTATGATCACAAGAATGTTCATGCAATACGAGGCATCGTTGTTACTCGCGCAGTGCCAATCATATTCCCCTTTCAATTGGCGTTTGGGTCACTAGTGGAGACTAGTAACCGAAACGCCAATTGAAAGGGGAAACGGAAACGGTTAAGCATCAGGGGGCCCTGATGGAGATCAGGGCCCCCTGATGCTTAACCGTTTCCATACCCTAGAAGTCCGACATACACGGAAGGTCCGTTACGGGCCTAAAAAGTCGGACGTACAAAGCTTTTGGACTGATGAAACCACATTTGTAATTATTCTCAGTCATCTCTCTCAAGCAAATGATGTATAACCGAGACATAGTAACAGACATGGAAATTTTCGCAATTACAAAAATCCTGACTTTTATACAATTAAATAACACCACAAACCACACGTAGATGCAAAAGGCCACATCCAAATTAAACCACAAACCACTAGTCAAAACAATTCATATTATACCGAATAGTTATGTTAACTTCAAACACGTGGAAGTCAACGACACCACCCGCACTAAACAGTTAAACACCAAAACACACTTAAGGGATTTGAACGCGCCAATAATTGAACAAGTTGGTGAAATCGAAGTGCCACTGGTAGTTACCGAGCTACTTAGCGCGGACTTACGTGTGCTTATTGTCAACCGATGCACGACAAATAGCCGGACAGCCACATTTGACACGCGGTTTACCGGATCAGCGCAAGTTACAGGCGAAATGAATAATATTAATAAAGACTGTTGATAAAATACTATTAATACAGAAAGAAGATGTTTTGTTGACATTATTAATACAACGAGCGATTGATTTAAATAATAATAAATTCAATATCCTAAACATTACATAGTTAACCATTCAATAATGCAACAACGAATGTAATAATTTAATATTGAGGGGAACATGTTATTCCCCGTCCAATTTCTAGTGGTTGCTGCAAATGCATTGTGCAAATGCTGCAATTAATCATTTTACTTAATACTCTTCGGCCGGCTCGACCGGAGTGATACCACGGCCTGACAGAAAACCGGCAGTGAAGCAATGCTTGCATTACTTTCGCCGAGTGAGTGAGGTTACCGGAGGCCCTAACCCTTCCCTCTTCCTTCCTCGCACCTTATTCCCACCTTAAAGACCGGCAACGCACTTGTGACTTTTGAGTTGCAGATGCTCATGGCCGGCGGTAGTAATTTACCATCAAGTGACCCGTCTGCTCGTTTGCCCCCTATACCATAACAATAAAAAACTCCCAATACTTTTTCAATAATATTTGTAATGTTATAATTAATATGGTATTAAATAAATCACTATAATGTTTACTGATATTAAATCTCATCGAGGGAGAAATTTTTGAAACCGTCATTACGAATTAGGTAACTAAAATCTTAATACCAATTTAAATCATTTTAAAAGAATACCATACATCAATATTTCTGTAATAAAATTTAACAAAGAATTATACCTACGCCTTGATTTTATTTTTTGCTTTGGAAGTAATACTATAGCATTAAATATTCATTATAAATCAATTAGTATTAAAAAAACTATAATGTGTACCTACCGGAGCCCCGAGAAAACAGCTTGAGGCCACACAGTCAAAGTAAGGTGAGTCATGCATAATTTTGTTTTTATTTAAAAAATTATGGGACACAGATAATTGCGAAAGGAATTGTTGAGCTATTATCTATAATGACTTTATCATTGACAATTGACATCCATAAATTTAAATCGTCATCAAAAGTATTATAACTTATAATAAATATTTATTTACCTCAGAATAATAAAGCGACAAACACGCTATATTTAGTCGCTTCCATCTTATAACTTTTAAACACTTCCTGACGACACTTAAATGGTGTCACAGTTGTTTAAAGACAGTGTACATGTTCCGTAGCTATATCGGTGTAAACTGTGGCTCATAGAAGCGATAATATTGAATCACGATGTCTATTACATTGCCAAACCACGTTACGCTGCGGTTTCGACGGAGCGTTTACACTTGCAAAGTGTATTTGTGGACTGCATACAAATTTGCTCTCGGAGTATACCTACTAAAGTTTTAGATTAGATAATAGGTTTATCTATTTTCTTTTAAATAATATATTTTTTCCTGAATTACGTCTCCCTAGGATTTATTTTGTTGATGATCAATTTGACAAAAATGAAATTTAGTGTAGGTTGGATTTATAACGTAGGTTTTTGTGTTTGTTTAAAGGCGCTAATTTCGGGAACGCTAAGTCAGATTTCAATCATTCAATTCATTGAGGAAAATTATAGGCTACGTCACATCACGCTATGGCTCTTAGGAGCGGACCAGTGGCCATAATCACCAGTGAAACTACATGGAACGGCTAGTCTGTACTGTGCATACATATTGTACTTATTAACTGAGTCTATTGAACTTACTTATGTTTATACTGTTAGCGTGGTTCGAATGGCCGTTTGTTTTTTAACACGGAATAAAAACAAGTTTGAAAGCGTTCCAATTTCTAGTAGAGAATGCCATTTTCGGTGTGATTATTTTGCTCTGTTAGACAGATAGTTACGATTAGGTACGAGATTTTAGTCATTAGATTAGTAATAACTTCAAAATAAAATCTGGTTCTTAAATAAATTTATTCATTCAGAAGTTCAGAACCCAATAAAACTTTTGCTAATTTTACTAAAACTATGATGAAAATAAGTAGTTATTCCTTTATAAATAATTGACAAAAAAAAATATTCTGGTATATTTTCTTATAAATACATTATTATTTACAAATTGTATTAAACGGTGATCAACAAACACGATAGATGTAAACGTAGGAACACATAATGTTATTGGTACACGATAAAGCATTATTTTATCTAAATGAGCAACAAATTCCCACATATCTTAGATAAAATTTACTAAATATATGGTTAATATGATGGAATCCAGGGGGATTCGATCTGATAAATTCGTAGACACAGGGGTGTCTACGAATTTATCAGAATTTACTACTACTCGGAACGCTGGATTCCTTTAGCATAGCTAACCTTAACTCTGGGGCTTTAGCGAAGTTTTATAATCTTTACATACTTTTGGAAGCGAGTGATATGTGTTATTTTACAGGGTGTATTTGAAACAGGAACACTTACTTAAATCACTGAAAGGGCATGACTCTAGCATCCAATAAGAAAACTATTTTTTAATTGTAATTCCATCCATATTAAAAACAGTATTAACAACAATGATATACGAAAATATTAGACTAGACACTCGGCGAGTTGTAGGAAAAGTTAGATTGAGTTACGCGAGTAGTGTAGGTATTTCAAGTAGAAGCAGTTTTAAGTAGATGAAGTTGTGGGCTTACGTCATCGTCTTGCACGTGTATCAAGCTAATCTATAGCGCCCATTACACGGTAGGTTTTGCTGTCAGTTTTGCCACGGTCAAAACGGTGACTGACGAATAACCTATCGTCTAATGCAGTGATTGACGGTTGCATGATAAGATCTTAATGTCGATATCATTCCGTCAAACATGACGGTAAGGATTGACGTTTTGCATGAGCGTCTAACGGATGCCTTAGACGCACATCTACCTCTTACATTTTGATAGCACGTCTGATTCTACGCGGCTCTACTGCACCACATTACTGATGATAATAGACAAATAGTCTTGAATTTTAGGTTTACACCAGCTTATCATTTACGAGTAGCTAGTGGAAAGGTACCTTACAACACAACAATATTTTAAATGACCTTCATTCGTGATAGAAAATAAAAAAGTAATATCGTAGGTCAAATAACACGTAAGTATTTATAGATTTCACATCGCATTTATAAAAAAAATCTATCGTGTTCGTTGGTAACCGTTCAAAAATTACATTAGTTTATATATGTTATAAGTGTTATAACTACTTATAACAGACAACTTTCGGTTTTGTACAATAATAGTTGGTTAAAACTGCAAATTATTGATGCACGTTGATAGATTTGCTAAAGCGCGGAATTACAAATGGAGGTTTTACGTAAAAATTGGCTTAGGCAACCATTACAAAGTAGGCAACATGTGGCCTAATGATTTATAGTATTATCGTCTGGAAGGTCGTAGCTCAGGCTAAAACGTAGTAGAATGATAATAAGTCTAATAATATTTTGAAATAACTATATTCGGTAGTGAAAAGAACGTTAATAAGGTGGGTACGGTACGGTCGTAAGAGGAATTTCTAGATAAAGCGTTATTTTACGAATTTAGCGAATTGTATTGAACTAAGTTGTAATGATATTTTTCTGTATACTTAAATTGATTTGAGGATAATACTTTCTCACGGCTTTATTCATAATACAAGCATCACAAAGAGGCGCACACCTACGTATGTGAGCGTAATCTTTTGACTTCTTTATAATATCGTCATTCTATGGAATGTATTTATAAGAAATTTGTTATAGTTTCTTTTTCATGTATATATATCTATAACTTATCTAAATATATAAAAATTAATCCCATTTTCCCTTGGTCACGGCACCACGCGTGAACGTCTGGACCAATTTCACTTATTCTTTTTTTTGTTTTTATTTTTGTCAGGTTCTTATGAATGAAAAAAATAAGAAAGTTGCGTGGCAAATTAGAAAAATTAAAAAAACGACGAGGGACTTACGCGGCCGCGCGGGGGAAACCGCGGGGCGCAGCTGGTTAAAAATGAAATAACGTTTAAATACCCTACGGTTCAAGATTTTAGTATTGCATACTTTTTAAATTAAACGGTAAACGTTAAAGAAGAATGAACAAACTAAAAAACAACTAAACGAATATGTCCGATTTTCTGACTGTAACCAGCTGATATTTTTCTAACTCAATATTGCAACGCGTGCAGGAAAATGTTAGCCTACTTTAGTGTAAAATAACAACAGAAACATTTATCCATTAAATGAGGTCTAGGTTAAATCGGAAAGAAAACACTGCAAACATTGCTCTCCGATGGGAGATTTATTGGCATACTAGATATCCCGTGGTGATCGAATTTCGACCATGGTTTATTTCATTAGCCAATATTATTTGACTTGTCATTGTATAGACTTTTGTACCATGACAGGTCAAAATATATACTGGACACTCATAGCTGTATGTTACCGTTTTTGCATTTTTTTTTTAACTTTGTAGCAAATATTGTTCAAAAATTTTAGCATTCGTCACTTCTTCCATGTATAAACTATAAGTGTGCGAAATTTCATACTCCTCCGTCCGCCCAATTTTCGTAAAAAGGGATCCAAAGTTCACGTATTAATATATAGATAAGTTCTATGGTATTTTGTGCCTTATTAATTAAAAAAAAACCTTAGTGTCTTTAATTTAGTAAATTAAATAATTTTAACAAAACCTTGGTCGAAATTCGTCCACCACGCGATCTCTTTAGTAATTATTAAAACGGGAATTAACGCGGATCAATAGATAGATAACGAGTCAGTCTGTGGCTGCGGCCAGTGCACCCTGGTATTATAAACGTCAGGCAATTCAAAGACAGATTTTCTTGAATTATATCTAAGAACACTCCCGACAAATTCACCTTTCAAACAAAAAAAAAACAAAATCAAAATCGGTTCATACCGTCTGGAGCTACGATGCAGCAGACAGACACACAGACACACACACACACACCACACACACACACACACATATACATCAAACTTATAACACCCTTTCGTTTTTGCGTCGGGGGTTAAAAAGAGAAATCCAGATAGGATATGTGAAACAAAACGGTCTATCTCAATTTATCGTTACTTTTTTTTTACTTTACTTTTTATTTTGTAATTTCGTTGGTCTGTCTTTTAAATATGGCTGTTTGTTCCAAAATATATTAGGTATAACACAAGATACAAGAATTCATAGATAATATTTGTACCTACTACACAATTTCTTTTTTAAATACTACAAATGGAAGTCTTTTGGAAATTTCTGTGCCACGTAAACGTCACTATTTTATATTTACAGCATACACTACAAGTAGGAAACTACAACATTTATTTATTTATTGCTTCTACATTGTGTTGTACATCAAATCGTCTTCCTTCAATAAAAAATATTTCCTCTTCGGCAACTCCACCTAATGTTATTAATATGCTATGATGGATGTAAGGTACGGTCACGGAGCAGATACAATGTACGGTAATGGTAAAAAATCTGTCTGTTGAAACCAAATTATTTAAATACCATAATAACATACAATAATAACGCGACCCCGTGCCTGGAAAATATTTAACGAGCTTTTTAAAGACAATTTTACTTTGCAATCTAATAATTTGTTTATAATATAGATACTGTGTTTACTTCTAACGATCTTTAAATAGCAGTATACCTACACAATGTGTATTTTTAAGCTTCTTTGTATATTCTCCAGACTATTTCAATTGTGGCAAGAATTAAATAAATTGAAAACCCACATATTTTCGAGGATAGTAACAGTTGGCTCGTCCTTGGATTGACCTTTGTTGGATATAGTTACAAATCATGAATGCAACAATTAACTGGTTTGTGAAAACAGACTTCGTAGTTTGCATTTTAGATACTTTGTACGAGGGCTTTTATCTTGACTAAATGTAGGCTACTATTATTCTATAAAACCAGATATGTTATACTGCATTGTTTCCACTTGTCCAGCACATCAATTGAGCTCTAACGATAGAAAATGTTAAGAAAAGAGAAAGATAGTAAATAACACCAGTCAAATTGACAATAAATGCGTTTAAGAGAAACAACATGAATACAATATCCGTCCATCTTATCTGGTGTCTTAATTACTGCTCACGGCTTCCTGTCACTCAGACTGACGTTGATCGGTATTATATCATATAATCCATCGTTTCCTGCTCTTTCAACACTATGTAACCATCTTAGTCCAGAGAAGAATCTAAAAGCGAATGGTGCCATTGTTCTGTACTCCTACGAACACAATTTTAAGATGTTTAGTCAATATACGTTAATTGCATGTAGTATTTTATACATTAGGGATTGTCCATTAATCACGTGAGGCTCGAAAGGGGGGGAAGGGGCTCGGAAAAATCACGAAATATCACAAGGGGGAGGGGGGTGTAGTGAGATTTCAGGTGTATAAAAAATACACGTGTTTTTGGCTACCAGGAGGAGGGGGGTTTAAAAACTGCTTAAAAAACATCACGTGATTAATGAACGACCCCTTATCCACTAGGCCGAAGCCATAGGCAAAATCTAGTGATCGAATAAACCAATACCAATATAGTAGTATTTGCCTATCTGATGGGGCATTTACATCAATACACACTTGTCTTGCATAATATAATACATAAAACATGTGTGTCAGAGCTGAGAATAAAGTCTTTGAAGAGTTTCAAAACAGAACCACATGTCTTGTAACATTGCCTTTGATATAAATCAGTTTCCATAAAACTATTTATAGTTTATTCATCTTAAAACATGAATACACATTTCAATATTGTTTTAAATGAAATTTAAATTGTCAAAAGGCTCTTTTTTGAGTATCTGCTCACAATAATCTTTAGATGTTCTACATTTATATACAAAAAGTAAGTTTGATAATTAATCCATCCTTTTTTAATGATTAAACTTTTTTCGAAATGTTGATTATTTATATAAGATGTGTTTTAAAATATAACAAATATTAATATAGGTACTAATTCTCGATGACGACACTAAAATGGGGCAGTAACTCAACCCTATAGAAGACCAAAGAAGAATCTCATTTCTGCAAGTGTGTTGGGACTAAATTATGCCAGTCCTAAATGAGAAGTGTAATTGAGAATATTTCGTCACAGATAAAAAACACAGAGGTAATTAAATTATAATTAAATTGGAAGTAAAAATCTCCTTAAAAATATCTATACTGCACCCAGCGGACAAAGTTGCCGACAGAAGCGATAATCGTTCCTTATGACGTCATAGGTTTCAGTCCCCCCCAAAGGCGCCAATGAACGCTAAATGTACTACTTCTAAGATAACACTGTAACTTGTACCAGTTCTGACAAAGCGTTGTACAACAAACGAATAGCCGAAACCATTACACTATTTGTATGTAAGTGTAAAATAGAACACTGGCTCCTTTTGTTTAAAGAACTGCGTCGAAATGTATGAAACCGTAAAACAAATCATTGTACTCAACCTAAATTTTCTTATTGTTGATTAGGCATGTCTTTAATTTTGCGGCATACGGTTGTGCAAAAATTACGTGACCATCTTCATAATCCTATATCTGAGCTGCATGTACAACACAAAAAATTTAAAATTGTATGAATTAATGGTATGAAAAACTGGAAAGTAGAGATAGCTTGTATATTGATACAGTATTTTATGACGCTTAGAAAATTTAAACCTTGTTTTAGACATAAATTGTAAAGTATCAAAAACATCAAAAATAAAATTCACATACCTATTGCTTCAACATTTTGAAGCCAGCAACTGTTCAACCGACAAATTGAAATAAACTGGAGAATGGCTTCAGTAACATATTTGTGTCGTTTGATACAAAGAGATTCAAAAAGAGGGTAAAATAAGCAGAGCTTGAGTGCCAAAAGTGCTACTAAAAGTGACTTAAACATAATACATAGGTATTATTTGTTATGTATAACTCCAAATCACAAAACGTGGTTAGACTAATAAGACCTCTAATTTCGTAGAAGTAAGACGTAACATAATATGTCAATTTGAAGGTGCCTTTATAACTTTTTAGAATAAAATACGCAGTTGTCAATACTGTAGGTTAATACAGAAAGTGCTCGGAGTTCACAGCCGTAAGTATTATTTTATCAAGATGGAGCGAGCGACATCTTGAAGGGGTAGCTGATTTTTGATCTAAGTGTAGCTGTGATGATTTGAGATGATTGATTGATTGATTGAGCTGATGATTTGGAGAAACCTATGTCTAGCAGTAACCTGCGTTAAAGCTAATTGAATTATTGATTGACTCTCCTATTGTGATGTTAATTATACATACTGAATTGTAATAATACTACATGATGGAACTTACTTAAAATGAGAAGACATCTAAAACTCACTTCAAATAAAAAAAACAAAATTATATTTCATTTAAAAATAATTTTAAGTTGTTCTACTGAACACGACATCTTATTCAACGTAGCTATTCAAGTTTGTGAAGTAGTTGACTACTAATTGGATCGCTGGAAGGTGAAATGCATTTCCGTGAAAATTACTTGACAGTTTTTTAACTATCACTGGCTCAAGTATTCGTGCAAGTGTCTCAAATCTGTTAACACGTAAAGAAAACTACATTCATATCTCTGGTCTAACAAGCTTGATGGTCGCGAATACCGTGATGTATCGCATACGTTCACGCCTTTAGCGTTCCGCATAACTTCACGTGAAAACGTGAACTAGATACCAAATACCACTGTGTTCAAATTTGTGGAGACAATTAAGTAGATGGTTTAGTAGTCCATTCCTGAATTACTGCGCCGAGTATTTGTCAGGTTGGTCTGAGTCTAGGTGAGTGTTGCCTGTCTATGATATGTGTTGCCTGATAGTAAGCGGTTACCCTTAATAAAGGTTAGCAATTAACGTTACAGAAAGAAAAAAACCTATTCATTTTGCATTCATACAAAGGCACAAGACACTCGAGAAGAGCGTTACATTAACAAGTGTAAAATACTTACATCTGCATTAGCCAAAAAATAGTCGTTAGCTCAGCATTGTGCTACTTCGTTAGAAGCAACACTGGTATTCTGCTAACACCTAATATTGAAAGGTCCACTCATACAACACTGAAGGCTTATCGTATGAGCCTAACCCTTAGGTCATTCACCTTTAACTCATCAAAGATGTCGTTCGCCTATTGCTCAGAGATGATCTCACGAGAACAAAAGTTATCCATAGTTAACGATTTCTGTATAGTACCGTGGTAATTTAGGAGTACTGCTTCCAGTTTGTTAAGAGATTATACCATGACTTACTTATCTATCTAGATCGAAAATAATAGCCTATGACTATGTTATAATGGCAAATTATGAAACAATCCAAAAGGAAAGCCGTTCCCAAATTTCTATGCCTAAGTCACTCTGAAATAAAATTCTAAATTACCTGAGCAAATGCAGTACAATCCTACAATACAAAAGCTGGAAGGAACCTGTTAGATATAAACTTCGGCACTGCTATCTATAGTTATAAAATTCTCACCCTAAAATTTAAGAAGTGATTTTCAAATTTATTAAAATGTTACACTCAAATTCACCATCAAATTGTAATCATCAATTTTCTTGTTACAAAGTGCCATACTTTCATTGATTTAAGAAAGCCTGATCGCGTTCCAACTATGCTACATTTCTGTAGGAACGCTTAAATGGACCGACAAAAAGTAACCACCGTCAATCGTGGTGAAGAACGGTACTACGAGTTGTATTAAAATGTAGGACAACAGATTAGCTGACGTTCATTATCATTCACATCAGGTGATTTGCGAGGCGGATACATACATGATTTTTCTGTGAAATGATCTGTGCGTATATGGCTTGTAGAACCATTTGATTACAATTTGTATATGATATGTAAATGTATGTTATGCATATATGAGTAAAAAATTAATAGTGGTTCTAACATAACAGAGTCAGTGTAACGTGATTTGTTGCTTTTAGAAAATAGAGAACATTTTTTAGAGGTGTTGAACGGTTAGTGTAGTGCTATTTATGCTGATAAGTAGCGGCGCTGAATCATTAAGTAAAAGCTGGTATTCTCTAAGTTACTTTGATAAATAAAGCTGTTTTATGCAACACCTGTTATATTAAAATAAGCGATTAATTAATTTAACATTGATGTTTTGCATAATAGGAATGTTGCAAATCGGAAATTCGCAAGTAATAGATTATGGGTTGACCGATAGGCGAGGTAACGAGACTGTGGTCTATTTACACGCATCTACACCATAGTTTTGAATAATTATGAAAGTTGATATTGGGAGTTAGTTACTATCGAATACCCAGGGGCGCAGAGTGACAAGTGGTCTAATTACAGAAACTCATCCTATTGCACATTGCATCCTATTTATACAACAGTAGGAAAATAAAAATTTGATATTTAAATCCTCCTTGGCTCACTTTACAAATTAAAAAAATAATGTAATGCTATAGAAATAAATAAACCCAATAACGGAGTTTCGACATTAAAATTAAAAAAATAAGTTAATTTTGGTAGGACGTGGGGGCTCCAATTTCTTATTCACATTATATAAAAGAACAACAAGGTTAAAAAATGTGAAATGGGTTTTATCTTCATTTCGTCTCATTTGTTCGATTTACATTATTGTTCTAACCTCTGATGTGATCTATTAATAAATTATTTAAATGTATTGTACGAAATGAATACATTAAGTATTTTAAACTAACTTTGGGATTTTATTCAATTTGAATGTACCAAAAATGATACAAATCAATTAATCAGGCTATCGTAGTCCATAGCTGGATAAAGTCCTAATAATAATTATGCTAATACCATGCACGTATCTAGACCCAAATATGCATAACGTAGAACTGTTTCCCATCTGATTGATCTATTTATTATTGACTAGCAGCGCCCCGCGGTTTCACCCGCGTAAGTCCCGATCCCGTGGGAATATCGGGATAAAAAGTAGCCTATATGTTAATCCAGGTCTCCAGCTATGTACATACCAAGTTCATCGCAATCGGTTCAGTAGTTTTGGCGTGAAAGAGTAACAAACATCCATCCATCCATCCAAACTTTCACATTTATAATATTAGTGGGATGACAATTGAAATGCTTACGTGCTATTCTGTTTATCTGGTAATTAATGGATTTATCTCACGCTAATGCTCGTCATTTTTTTTCTAAAAACTGAACAGATATCATAAAAATTCGCAACTAAATACTGCCTAACATCAATATAAATAATTCAAATCAGGGGGATTGTAATTTCATTTATAAAGTAAGAGCTATCAAATTAGGCTTTGTAAATAAAGCTGAAGAGTTTGTTCGTTTGGTTGATCGCGGTAATCTCAGAAACTACTGGTTCGAATTGAAAAATTGTTTTAGTGTTGAATAGCCCATTTATCGAGTAAGACTATATACTATATAACATCACGCTACGATTAATAGGAGCGGAGCATCAATGAAAATTAACAAACGCAGATGAAGTTGCGTGGGTCAGCTAGTACACAATAAACGGACACAATGTACAAATAAATACCTATTCGATTGTGCTTACTCATGTAATTTGGGAATCATCTAGCTTTTCGGTGAAACAAATTATTACGTAAATTTTTGTAATTATTATTAATAAAAAATATTTATAACACGAGTTTTATTGTAGCCGATTTTTTTTTATTATTTGTTTGTACATAAGACAACCGATTAAAAAATATTCAAGTTGAATAACCACTATACTAATTTAAACAGACGTGTGCGCAGACATCGCGCGTCGTCGGCGGCGCTAACGTGGCATGTCTCAGCGTGAGACTTACGTAGACGAGCAGGAATCCTACGGTTCATCGGTAGGACAACTTATGGAGCTTGTCACCACTCGAGTTATAATAAATGTACTAACTTTTTTCACCTGCTAAATTTAAAACTAACTAGGTGTTTGGGCTTTGAGATATACATAACACATGCCTATTTTTACGCCGTCTAAGGTAAATAATTTGAAGTTAAAAAAAACAAATATTTAACGGTAGAACGTCGTATGGAGCATTCTTACATCTATAGAAATAAATAAAATTGGAGTGTCTGTTTGTAATATTAAAATAACCGCTTTTTACTAAGTGTACTTGGATGTATACACGGTACATACGAGTATACCAAAACAAAATTTTTTACAATCTTTGTCTGTCTGTTTTGGCTAATCTCCGGAACGGGTGGATCGATTTCCACGGGACTTTCACTGGCAGATAGCTGGTGTTATAAGGAGTAACTTAGGCTACTTTTATTTTGTATTTAGTTCCGCGCAAAATATATAAATATGCACACGTGAGCGAAACCGCGCGGGAACTGCTAGTATCTTAAATAAATTGTTATAAGTAGGTAATAAAAGTTTTTTTTCCTGTGAAAATAATCTACGCAGTCCGAGTTTTTATTTATTTTTTAGATTACTATGCGATAAGATACAGGACCGTCTTTAGCCTACAAAAAAATCCAATATCGACTTCCACGTTACTTCATAATTTACAAAAATATGTTAGTAATCCTACTACTATTATAAACGTGAAAGTTTGTGAGGATGTACGGATGTATACATGTTTGTTGCTCTTTCACTCAAGAACCACTGAACCGATTGCAATAAGACTTGGTATGTAGATAGCTGGACACCTGGATTAACACATAGGCTACTTTTTATCCCGATATTCCCACGACATCGGAACTTACACAGGTGAAACCGTGCAGCTAGTAAAATATACATTAATGTTAATTACAGAAACACAAATGGAATTCCGCACTCACTGTCTAATAAATTTAGTCACGTTGTCTGACTGCAATGCAAAGATGTTTACACTAAACGGAATCCTAGCACGACACCTTTCTAAGTCAATATTGAACATTTTACTTAAGTATTTATCAACAACTACCAAATTGAAGCTACGATTCTATTCAGTAATACAATCATCCTATCCTAAGGAGCTATGGCACAGCAGTTTTTATACATGCACACACACACATATACTCAAGCCTGTGTCCCCGAACTTGCCGACTATAAAGTGATCCCACTCACGTATTAGAGCCTACCTATGCTGCCAACTGGGCACTCTGGGAATTAAGGGACTCTGGGACTGGGAAACTGGGAGTATCTTGAAAAGGGTAAAGTAGGCCAGAAGTGAAGTTGGCGTACCTGTAACTCGAACTGGGAATTTTATAGCAGTCTTGACTAGCGAAGTACTTTAACCTTACAGAAAGCCGTTATTAGACAGCACTAATAGCGTAATGCTGTTCTCTACTGGTAAGTACAATCATCAGAAATGCATGCCCCTCCAACCTCTTAGGGTTGGCAATGCAACGAGTCACATTGTATTATTTACTTTTTAGGGCTGTCGCCCACTGACAGTTCTGCACGGCACGGCGTGGCAAAAGATTTATTTCAATGAGTTTACTACTGACATTATTTTATTTCAATACGAATAGGTCGAAACGTCTCACGCGATGACGCGACTTACTGCGGCATGCCGCGGAACCTCACGTCATGCTCCGAATTGCTGTGACACGTCACGTTATTCCCCGGGATATTCACCATGAGTACATCTTCTTCTCCACAATTTATGTACCCATAACTGTCTTTTCTTGTACTCAGCAGCGCGTATTGTCCCAATCAATCATTTTAACAAAATACACAACCAATTTTACATTAGCACAGTACTGAACTGAACGAGTGAATGCCAGATTGCGCTTGCTTTCGTCTCGATGTGATATGCCACAAGATCGTGTGGTATGCCACGGAACCCTTCAGTATGCTGCGGGATGCCACCCGATCATTCGGTATGCCGAAGCGTGCCGTGTCGCACCATGCTATGCCGTGCCGTCAGTGGATGCCGGCCCTTATTTTATCTTTTTTTTTTACAAAAAGAAGGGTTATATGTAAAACTGAAATGCTAATCGTTTAATTTTTTTTTTTTGCTATTTTGGATCTTTAGCCCAATTCATTTTTGTTATTCTATTTTTTTTATGATTAATTGATATAGGGCGCATTGAAATCTGTTAAAGTTTATTTTAAAAATATATATTATATCTACTAATAGACCCGCGCAACTTTGTTTGCGTTTGCAAATTTTCTTCGATTTTGGAATTATTTTCATTTATGCTCCGCTCCTGTTGGTCGTAGCGTGATGTTATATAACCCATAGCCTTCATCGATAAATGGGCTATCCAACACTAAAAGAATTTTCATCTTAATAAATAAATCTACAGACATTTCATATTGTTAAAAGTATATATTTTTAGTAAGCAATAACACAGTATTTTTCATTCTCATTTCTGTTTGGACTAAGCTATGCTAGCTACGCTTTAATAGGCAGTAAAGCAGCACTTACTTGTAAGTAAAGCTTAAGTTGTTAAGGTATAAAGTACTTTTGCGTTTATAATGAAAACATGAAATTGAATTTTGCTAAAGTCGGATCGAAACGATGTTGCATAAAACCGTTAAATCAATTTAATGATCACGATTATAACCGTAATTATGAATCGATTTGCCTGCTAAGAAATATTAAATTGAATAAAATAGTGAGCCCAGTGGTATCAGAAAATAGTTAAGTGAGCACTGCACTGGTGAAGTTACTCTATCGTACTTGGACTACACTAGTATTTTTTATAGAATGAATTGATTGATGATGTTTCTACTGTTGTCATGTTTTGAACCTACACAACGAAATATATATACGATACCTCTACGAACTAGTACTACCTAAACTCTAAAACGTAATAATATCAAAGGTAATCTTTACAGGAGGTAGGGCACAGGTAGGTGTTTGCTCGAATTGGAGATGCCTGGTTGTTGAAACATCTACAATCGTGTATGTTATATTTTTAAATTAAATTGGGTAGCCTGAACTCCATGGCAGAAGGGGGGTAGGGTTGACAACCGAGTATTTATAGCCAAATGGTAACAGCAGCATCATGTAGAAAAAATGTAAACACAGACAATAAATCATTTATAGTGTCACAAACTCAAAAAGAAAACAAAAAAAATATATATTTGTATTTTTTAAATTATAGAAATATCAAATAATTATTTTATTGGGATGTACATGCCATTTAAATTGCCGCCAATTTGTAAAAACAAATGACATATGAAATCATTAAACATCTACAGTTTCAAAAAGACTTCCTAATTCGAAATTTGAAAAAAATATTTCATCGGCTGCTTTTCTTACTGGCCTATTCTAAAAACTTTCAGTGTGACCCTGGTATACCTAGTTACAGACATATCGATGTCTTTTGAAACACTGAACATTGAAACGTCATACAAACTCAAACAGATAGATGCAAATGCCACACACAGCACACAGCCTCAGATATTATCTTACAATAATGATTACATAACGCATCGTATGCAAAAGTTATTATAATAGATACAATCCGAAGCTATGACGACACATTTAATTACAGAATTTAAATATAACGTAGAGGTTATGAGGGACATAAACAAGAAACCCGTCGAAACTGTATATTTGACTAAGAAGATAAACAATTTTTAGTCAGTTATAGTCACGTCCCTCTAAAACTTTTGAATTTAATTTGTGAGTTGTGAAATGTAATGTTGATAAAAAAACAGCTACTCCGAATTTCTGTCACGTTAGTCAATCTTAATGAAACTCTCAAAAACTCATGGGACAGTAATTTGTCCCAAGACTAGGCGCAGGACCCACGTTGACCTACTTAATACTAAACTTAACTCAATAAATAGGTTGTATAAGTGTCTATTTAAATACATTTCAATTACGTACTAGGGGTGATGCAATCCGACGAACTCTACTTTTCTTCTTTAGAAATAAGCATAACGTCGTGCGGTGAAACTGAAAGAAGTAGGGTAGGAATCATAAACATCACCCAATCTTGTACACGAAGCAGTATAATGTCAATCAATACATCATCATCATCAATACATCAATACAATTAATCAATACAAATAAATAAAATTTAAGTGTCTGTTTGTAATGTCAAAATAATAGTTTTGTTTTAAGCTCATACAGTATTTGCACGATACCTATGCCTAAAAATTAGTTTTTAAATTTTTTGTCTGTTTGTTCCGGCTAAGCTCCGGAACGGGTGGACTGATTTCCACGGGACTTTCACTGGCAAATAGCTGGTGTATAATGAGGAACTTGGAACTGAACTCGGAAGACCAAAGAAACGATGGGCTGAAGATATAGTGGAGATCGCGGGAAACGAATGGATGGAGATAGGCCAGGACAGAGATAGATGGAGAAAAATGGAGGAGGCTTTTACCCGAAAGAGGTCCGAAATAAAGTCTTGATTAAAAATAAAAGAACTACATAGCACAACTAACACACATATGTAATGTAAACTTTTTTTCGGAATAAACAAAGCTTTATTATTATTATTATAATGAGGAATTTAGGCTACTTTTATTTTGGAAAAAGAAAGTTCCGCGCAAAATATATAAATATGTACACGCGAGCGAAGCCGCACGGGAACTGCTAGTTTAACATAAGATTACAAATAAAAACATTAAGCAGTTACAGATGTAATAAGGAGAGCCATGCTTCGGCACGTATGGGCCGGCTCGACCGGAGTGATACCACGGCCTCACAAAAAACCGACAGTGAAGCAATGCTTGCATTGCTTTTCGCCGAGTGAGTGAGGTTACCGGAGGCCCTAACCCTTAACCCCTTCCCCTATTCATACCTTAAAGGGCGGTAACGCACTTGTGACTTTTGAGTTGCAGGTGCTCATGGGCGGCGGTAGTTGGTAGTAGGTTATTGTATTACCGGTTATTGTAGCTGATAAAACGTTGTCATCTTTGTAAAATCTAAAAAGAAAGCACAGAAACTGATTTCCTCCTAATAATGGAAGAAAAAAAAATTTCATAGTCGACGGTATGGAGTCTGTTAAGGTCTAAAAATAGCTAGAAATTTTTTTGTAGTTGCAACATTTAAGACCGTTTATTCTATTTCCAATATCTTTACTAAAAACTCCGTTAATTAAATTATTTTTCACGTCCCTTGTGCTGCGCACTTATTGCGTATGTTAACCGCATCTAGGACATAGGCATCCGGAGTCGCGTGAAATCGACTTGGCAAACATTCGATTCCGATGCAAATCGTCTAAAAGTATGTGAGTGAAAATATCTCGCCGTGGTGTGTGAATAAATCTTTACGATATCTAAACTATTCGATTTCATCTGAGAATCTTTAAACAAAGTATGCAGGGTGAATGTTATGATTATTGATTAAATGTTTATTGTAAACATTGCTACGGTGGGATTATTTATCTTTCACTATGTCATCTAATGACTTATCAGTATCAATACTGGGAGACTAAATTCATTTTACTATTATAGTTTATCTTAGTATTGTAATCTAGTTAGGAATACCACTTTTGAATTTGTGTACAACAAACGTAACCGGATATTTCTTTTGAATTAAAAGGCAGTAAGTAAACTATACCGTCTGTCATGTCTCTGTGCTATTTTTTTGTATGAAGACACAAAAAACACTTATTGTGAAGTTTTTCTATAAAATTTAATAGGGGTATCTTGGCGTTTGATATATTGTGCAGGTAGGATCATGGACATTCATAGTTTCAATAGATAACGTAGGTACTCTTTCAAAAGGGCTTTTAAAAACCTTCACTATGGGCACCTATGGAATAATTTTTATGGAATACCCTACATAATAAATAAATGTAATGGTTTGGTTATGAGTAATCACCCTTTTTATTATCATCATCTCTTATGAAGCCTACGAAGAATGGCGAGATTAACGATAACTCTAGTAATATTACTTCTTACCTTACCCTTTTAATATTCTCTCAATTTTCCAATCTTTACGTAATTCCCAAAGTGCCAGATTGACGGCAATTTGCTTGCTTGCCCCCTATTACGTTAGTAGAACCAAGTTATTTATAGTTGTGATAAAAATATGGATGTATAATAATTAATAATTATGCCTCTGTATACACCTTCGGGTATACACCTGCAATCGTGAATGTATGTATGTACTAGTAATATGACACCCATACATTTTAGGTAGTCGTACCCTGAGGTATGCTCTATCTACTACATATAATCTATATTTATAAAAATGAATCCCTATTTTCCTTGGTCACGCCATAACTTGAGAACCACTTAACCGATTTTATTCATCTTTTTTATGTTTCTAATTTATTTTAGAAGGTTCTTACGAGCGAAAAACTAAAAAAATTGTGCAGAGTAAATCCCCGTGGGATAAATTTGAATTTCCACGCGAACGGTTAATCTACTACAACTAGTTAATCCTACTAATATTATAAACGTGAAAGTTTGTAAGGATGTATGGATGTATGGATGCTTGTTACTCTTTCACGCAAAAGCTACAGAACCGATTGCGATGAAGATAGCTGGAGACCTGGATTAACACAGGCTTTTTATCCCGATATTCCCACGGCATCGGGACTTACGCGGGTGAAACCGCGAGGCGCAGCTAGTTATAAATAGGTATGTATAACAATATTGTACGTTGCAGACGTGAGCTACAAACTGTTGAATGAGTCAATATGCTGTTCCAATGTAAACACTATCACATTGCTTTTCCTGTCGGTGTTTTAGGTATGTACTGTTTTATCAGATAGACATTTCTAAACAATAAATCGTGCCAATAGACTGCTTAACGTTTGCGACAAAATCGTTAAACTATTGTAAAGATGAGAGATTTATATACTAAAACTGGAATTAAAAGAAATTAGTTTAGTTATCGTTTAAAATTGGACTAAAGTGTCTTCGACAATTCCTTTTCTGTCCAAGCCGTTCGGTTATGGAATACCCTGCCTTTGACAGTAAGTCGTGCACAGTCACTACCTGCTTTTAAGACACTGGCAAAGGAACATTACCTGGGTGGTATCAACATATCATAATTGCCTATTTATCTTTCTTATTTGACTCAATATAGTACAGTATATATACCAACCTATATTTCTTTGTCAATTGCACTCTTCTATGTATACTCTTACACTATATGTAAGATACTTTATATTTATTCAACTTGTATAATATGCCTACTGGGCGTACACCTTACTGCCCTTAAATCGATTTCCTATATTCGCTCCATCCCATGGTTGCCTGTAAGAGATTGCCTCAGTGCGATTAGGCCGCCAATTGTATAAGGCACCCAACATTGCTGTGCTCCTACTCTTTAAAATTATTTTGGAGTACAATAAAGAGATGTATTATTTATATTATAAAGTGAAATATTAAGTTTCTAAAATAAATTATAACTTATAATTTATACCATGGTAATGTTATGTTTTAACAATACTTTGGTATTTAGAATAGATCGTTGAAAAGCTATAATAATTATTGAACACAGAAGACGGAAACGCTTTTTACCAACACGATAACACCAGAGGTATAACCGACATAACTGACCTGGACACCCTTTTTTATAATTGATTAACTTATTTTTATTTACAGACAATCCTTATTTTTTCATATTATATTTTAATGTTACTTTTTTTTTATTATTGCACGTCAGAATGACCTCAAACCACCTGATGGAAAGCTAGAGTGAAGTCCAAAGACTGAGGACCACCATTATAGATACGGATGATACTAAAATGGTCGCCCTCAGCTTGACGGCCTCGAGAGATGCTTTTTCACGCCCCGCTTAAAGGACCCGGGATTATATGACGAAGGGAACACGTGTGCTACTAATGCATTCCACATTTTAATGGTGCGGCAAAGAAAGGAGGTGCTGAACCGTTTGGTTCTAGTTGTGATTGTTTGCACTGTAAGAGAGTGACACCTCAGTCCATTTAAAATAATAAGCAATATTAATAGATTTAGAAACACAGTTAATTTCAATAAAGTACTAGAATCTTTTGAAAAATGCAAAAAAAAATGTAACTCGACGCAACTCAGTAGTTTTTTGGAAACCTAGGTACCATAAAAATAAGTTTGACGTTTCAATTACACGATCAATATTCAAGCTCATTAAGATAGTAGTATATTAAAAAATTAGGGTTTTTTTTTAGTGTATTCGGTATACAAGTAGCTTACATAGACAAATATAAGCCTAGCAAGTAGTGCTCTCCTCTTATTTACTATCTACAAAGGGTACGTTAAAGGTAATTCGAGAAGATTGATATTTGCAGTTAAAAGATTTTCGTGGAGGCGACTACTGCCTTAAGGAATGTTTCTTGGGCATTGTTGCAACTTAATGTTTTTGTAGGTCATTCGTATTACAAAAATATTTTTTGTTTAAATATTTTTGTATTTCATTTAAGGAAGCGTCAAAGCGTTTACAAAAAAACATTATGTATTCCTAGACTATTGCAAATTGTATTGTACTTTTTACTTTACGAGTAGTATCAAATTTATTAAAATTTTCAAGAATTTATTTGCGATCAGGATACGTAACAAACCCAAAAAATTGTTAATTTTTTTAAATATACAAAAGCAAATTTTATTTGCATAATACAATATTTTTAAACCTAATAAAAACCTCCTTGATAAATAAATTGAACAGAAACTTAAGTTTCTAAATACATTGGCCGTAGTAAATAGCGGATGCGTGCGAACTAGATATCCTCCAAACAAAATTATATACAATCCGTTTTGAAATCTGAACCGTTCGCCAGTTATTAAATTAACACTATAATTTATCCAATTATCCTACATAATCATGTATCACTACTTACACAATAAACAATCCAACAGGTTCGTAGTATTAGTTATAGAATCCAATTTAGTTATGAGATGCACAAGTAGATTTTTATTCAATTAACAAAACACAACACTGGTCACATTAACAATTATTCAATAAAAAATAAGAATTTCAAATTTGATTTTAGAATTCCACCGTGTTCCGAGAGCGAGTGTGCGCGATTATTCAACGGAGGGCGTCCACGCAACCGTGAGTCTACTTTCGAACTGAGACTTCGCTCGTTCGAGACTCCAGGCGGTTGTCTGCCGAGGAATGCCGCGCTGCAAGTCAGCTATTTTTCTGTACATGGTAGATAAAACTTGGTGCCAATATAATACACCGATTTGCGTTCAGTCCTATACTATTTGTATATTCTTATACAATGGTCATGGGATCTTATTAATGACAATGCCAGACGTGAAAAGAAACACAATATATTATATAAATAGTAGACAGTTAATCGTGTAGACTTTATTTATGCCTATTCTCTTCGAAGTATGTACAGTTCATTCAGAGTATCTATTAGGCAAAAATACAAAGAGTAATAGTTAATCATACTTACACTATTCATTGTCCTTAAAATTAAATTTAAAGACTTAAAAATATGGTTACTGATACTGAAAATCAGGTCGGTTATGTGCCATTTCTGTCATTATTAAACGCAAACAAAAAATACCAAGAAAGAGAGAAATAAAGTTTAATACGAGCGAGTACAGTTTTTATTCCTTTTAAGAATAAAGTTAAGGTATATATGTAGCAACAAAACCACAATAACCGTTGTAAAAAGGTTATAAAAAGAAAATGAATTATGCGTTTTCTAAAGAAAATGAAACTCGCTGCACCAAACAGCAATCAAAGCTGTCGAACCGCATGGTGTTCCCAAATGGGGAGAAATAGCGGGATGTTTCCTGATTATACAGGATTGGCGAGCTCCGGCATGCGGCAGTACAAGTCTGGTCTCATGATATGTGCACCTGGTCGTTTGTCGTTGTGGTTTGTAGAAAATTAAATCTTTTTTATTCAATAATACATCTAAACTGCTTTTGAGCCAGCGACAAAAAGTAAAGTAGGTAAACTGAATTATTACCAAACATTAAGATATTGTGAAATTGAAGAATAAAATAAACAGAAAGCCTTAAAATTAAAGAAGAGACAACGGAAATCAAAAACACCTATTTATTATGAGCTTATGGAGTAGTTTTCCTGATGCGAATTAATAGCTTTTTGAGTTCAATACTCCAAGTTAAATGAATTATAAGTAATTGATGTAAAGGTTGCTTGGCATTGAATCGTTGTTATATAAGGAGAGTATAATTAATATTCATCACGCCTTTGGAACATCAAAAGAAATATTGAAGGAGTTGGGAGGAAGATGATTTACTAAGTTGCGTTGGAGGAGGTTGAAAATTAATTATTTAGTTTATACTCAAAAAAATTGTACTAATCGTGCACACGTATACACGTGTAGGTGTTACTTTGGAATCCACGCAAAAACCTCAAAGGTTCAAAAGTGGAGACCATCCGCCCTGAGGAAGCCTAATTACATTTGTGCTTTATTTGACAGGAATCCCACTATCCCACTAATATTATAAATGTGAAAGTTTAGATGGATGGATGGATGGATAGCCGTTTGTTACTCTTTTACGCAAAAATCACTGAACCGATTGCGATGAAACTTGTCATGTAGATAGCTGGAGACCTGGATTAACGCATAGGCTACTTTTTATCCCGATAATCCCACGGGATCGGGACTTACGCAGGTGAAACCACGGGGCGCTGCTAGTAACAGATAAAATAAGAACAGTATTAAAGAAATACGCCTTCAAGACTTTTTATAGGTTAGCAATTCACTTGCTTTGTCCGGAGGATACTACTCCTCTTCAACTCGTAGATTGAATCGTAGATCAACACTAAAAAAAATCACAGCCGTCAAGAATGTCATAAAGTCTGTCATAGCCAGAAAGAATAGATTTTGAACAACCTGGAACTAAGTACTTCTATTAAGACTTAAGACCACTATCAGTATTGTGGCAATATACTGATACCTGTAAGTCGATCGAAACCTTAAAAATACCGGAGAAGTGTGAGTTGAACTCGCGGGGATAGGGTTCCGTACGATGAATATGTATCTACCATATCCCAGAACAAGATTAACATTTTATTTGAAGAACATGTTCTGCAATACATTCCAAATGTAATTGTAAGTTATGCGCATAATGTTAAGATTTTTACCATGTCATAAGTCCATAGACTTTCTACAGGTTTTCTTGCAATTTTAATGTGTTTTACTGTTAATTTTAATCTATTTCCTTAAATAACTTTTTAAGGAAATAGATTAAAATTATTATTATTATATATATTAACTATTAATCTTAAAATTATAAAAAAAATAGATCCCGCAACAAGGCCCTTTCATGTGATATGTCACATGCAAATTTTTGTTTTTTATTTTTCTTTTTTGGCCTCCAAAAGTGACCCCCTTATCCGAAATTAATTTATTTATATTGCACATCTGCAACGTTAATAAATGAATTTTAAATGAATATACATTGTGAATAGGAAAGTAAAGCGGGTCATTATTTAAGGATGCATTCACATTATTACCTTGCTGAATAGCCTACAAAATGTTTTAAAACACCCTATGTATGTTTAATAGATGTATCAGAAAATGTAGAATTATTTTCTCTACAAATGTGTAATTTATTATTAAAAATATTGGTATGGTTCAACCACTAAATACTGTATTTGTTTGTTTTCCATTGAAAGTACTCGTAAAAGTTAGTATTAGAATTTTTTGTTCGATTATACATTTCGACATTAATTTTGAATGTATATAATAATGTGACTGTAAATAGTTATGAGTAGTTTTTTTGGTCGAGTGACCTTCTTTTAAATCAGTACACATATTGCAAAATTAAAATAAATACAACAATTAACGATCCATACTAATATTAGAAATGTAAGAATTTGCGTATCTTGGAAACTAAAAGCACGATAAAAAAAATGAAAAATAAAAATGTTTCAGACTGTATATGTATCATGCCTACATCATCGCTGGCATCACGTCATGGCACGGCATCACGCCTCATCATCATCATAATATCAACAACCACAACAAACGACATCCATTAGTAATGTTCCTGAAAAAGTTTTTTACAATTGTTGTAAAGCAACACTTGTAAAAATAAAAAGGAAAAAAAAATACAACATTTACCGTTCCATATTAATATTATAAATGTAAGAACTTGCGTATCTTGGAAACTAAAAGCACGATAAAAATAATTGGCGTTTGGAATGCCTTGAATTGAAAAATCTAACAGTCTACATAACATTACGCCTACATCATGGCTGGCATCACGTCATGGCAAGGCATCACGCCTCATCATCATCATAATATCAACAACCACAACAAACGACATCCATTAGTAATGTAGCTGAAACAGTTTTTTACAACTGTTGAAAAGCAACACTTGCAAAAATAAAAAGGAAAAAGAAATAGAAACCCTTTTGTTTCATAAAGTAAATTACTGCATGTGAACCGTCCACTATATTTGCCCAACTACAAACCAGCATTAGAATTAGAATGGACAACTAATTTTAGAAGTACCTACATTGCAAAAAATCAGTTTAAGATAATCTACCTGTCAACGCATTTTATATATTTTTTGTGATTTGTATTTTATTTCTCCATGTAAGTGATTTGTATAGTCTTGAGAAATAAAGTGAAATTAAATTTAATAAGTAAACAGCGGGTACAGCCGTAAAGTGAAAGTTTCAATGATTGTTTTTATAAAATACCACAAACCAAGACTAAAAACGAAGATACAGACCGCTTGATCAAAAGATTTCGGAGTTCAACCTGAACGGTTGGACTCCGGTAAGCTGTATTCTGTGTTCCTACTCAACCCTAGGTACTTTTGAGTACAGAGTATTCGAGAAGTTGTTATTGTTGTGAGCGTGTGGTTTCAAAATATTTGTTTAAAATATTTATTTGTGTTAAATTTATTTATTTTCATAGTAAAGCTATACGACACACTAGTGAGCATTAGATAACACTTGAACGCGTAACTATCATCGTAACAGTTCAAATGAGTATCCTCAACCAACATTTGATACTTATTTCTTTAGAAAGAATTGCCAATTTTAAAGTTGGTTACATAATTATTTTTTTTCGAACTGTAAATTGTGTTTTGTGTGCATGTATTGTTGCGTAATGGCTATTATTTGTCCAAAGAGAAACACCTAGCGCTTTCTGAGGTGAACGGCCTCAATGATTAGGACTATGCGTTCAGACTCGACTGTTTGCACACAATAGATGCAGTGTGTGTATAATTAAATAAGCGTTTAATTATTTAACATTTGTAGTTAAGATAAAAAATTTAGTGGTCTCGGATCGTTCTCTAAGAACCAGATGTAGTATCTACTGTATTCCCATATCTAAGTGTATATTGAGGTCAGTACTCGAATTAATTTTGGCTAAATTCAGGTCAGCTAGTCTGCGGTCCATCCCACTAATATCCCACTAATATTATAAATGTGAAAGTTTGGATGGATGGATGGATGGATGAATGTATGGATGGATGTTTGTTACTCTTTCACGCAAAACCACTGAACCGATTGCGATGAAGTATGGTATGTAGATAGCTAGAGACCTGGATTAACATATAGGCTACTTTTTATCCCGATATTCCCACGGGATCGGGACTTACGCGGGTGAAACCGCGGGGCGCTGCTAGTATACATAAATACTTACATATGTATACCTATCAAACTAACAGGTATAACAAACGATAAATAGTAACAAGTAGTAAATATATGTATGTATAGGACCAGGTATACCAATTAGGTACTATGTTATTATTTTTTATTATGTTGTTATTATTTTACGAATTTGTAGGCAATGTAAATTCATATCAGGTTGTGATTTTCTTCCTCAAAGAAACCCTATTCTTGTCCCTTGCCGGTTAGGGTTTTGGTAAGCCATATCCATGCATTAAATACGAGAACAGTAAATCTATTTGCTACTGCTGCTGATATGTATATTACTTCCTGCAGTTACCAAGAGCTAGCGGTTTCGTCTGTCATTCGACAGGGTGACAGGTGGGTAGTGATAGTTTTATAGTCCATCCAGCCCATTTTAAGTCGTGTCCATCCATTATGAATGATACTACCACTCGACCCGTAAATGTTTCTGCGCTGTGCAGCAAAACTGAAAGAAAGAGAAGGGAGCTGTTATCAAATTAACACATCTTTTTTGTGGGAGTGCATCAAAAGCAAGTTCCGGCTAATTTTGATGTTTAACTCCATGTATACGTATTGTAAAAATGTAACAAAAACAATTTTATTAAGAAAACTATATTTGAATTGAATTGAATTGAAGTTAGCCTTGGATTTCACTAAAACACGTCTGTTTTTTAAGTTAAGAATATACAAAGTTTGAAAAATAGCGGCACACAGTTTAGCATTGGTTTCTATATATTATATGTATGTTTATATTTTATCTTACCAACAATTACAAGTGTCGTCTGACCCGTGCCCATACGCACTGTCTCCATTGAGTCCCTACTCTCCTTAACACTCTGGTAAAAATACTCGCCAGTCGCCAGCAATCACAACACTATGATAACAGCATTATTTAACAGCGGATTTTTTTTAATCGCCGTACCGTAACACATGGATGTTTGCAACACATCAACTGACCAGGTATTTGATTTGCAAGTTGCCTTCTAACGCAAGATTCTTCAGATGCTACTCGAAGGTTGTAGCAATCAGTTCAATTACTAAACGATTATAGCTACACACATTATTATTATTTAAAACGTATCCCGTAGTCTGATATAATAAAAGAGTATTTCTCAACTAAAATTTAAAAGCCGGCTGGAATGATAATAACGATCCTAAAATTACGTACGAGTAAGCACGTTGCGGCCATTATGTATACGCCCCGTCAGTTACCCTTATTGGTGCGTAATTTTACTCCCATTATACATTAATCAATATTAAACACGTTAAGAATTATTGAAGTCATACTTCTTTTGGCGCGTTAGGGAAAAATGATGAGAGTAAATTTTTACGATGCGCGCGCACACCGTCACAAAAAACCGATGCTCTGAAGTTAGCTAGTCAACATTTTAGTTTTTCAAAAATGTTACCAACTACACCGTAGTGATAAAAATGGTTTTTACATATTACTTTGAGTATGTTTGTAGAATTTGAGGAGGACCATTAACAAGCTTGCAATTCGCCTTCGACGAAGTAAACATATTCTGTCTCTATTTACAATGTATCCTTTGCTGCCAATGTTGTATAGCAACCCAAAAAGCTATTTAAGTGATACACAAAAAAGTTTCCTAAGATCATTTAAAAAATTTACTCTACTTATGTGCCGATGTACGAGTATTAAACCAGCTGGATTGTATCATATTATAAATTATCAGCTGGTATATTACTATATTGGTATTAAAACTTCAACATATAGGTACCATTTTTCTTTGGTTTATTGACTATTAATAGCATACTCGTCTTTAGTCACAACAGTTCTAGCGTATGCTACCTAGCACGTTTTAATATATGAAACTAGCTGCGCCCCGCGGTTTCACCCGCGTAAGTCCCTCGTTAAGTTTTCTTTTTTGTGCAAACTTCACCTTCATAAACCATCTACTAAATAGTCCGAACAAAGCCTAAACATTTGGTTTGGATAGGTGAGCCCGTTCTTGAGTTATAAAATTACAACAAAAAGTGACATTGATTTTTATATATATGGATAAAACTGATTTCTATTGCAATTAAAGTATCAAATCTAATGAGTAATTAATGGAATTGAAGTAGCTGAAAAGTTATGATATAATAAGTACCAACAGGAAGCTTCGTAAATTACATTAGCTGGTTTGTGATCACGCGGTGTAGGTACACGATGAAATATAACTAGCAAGAAATAATTAAATTAAACCGGATTTTTAAACATTGTTATATTTTATGCGTATCTTTTGTAATTTATAACTATGAGATTTAGAATTTATTTTGTACTAGCTGTTCGCCGCGCGACTTCGCTCGCGTGTACATATTTATATATTTTGCACCGAACCCTAATTCTTTTTCCAAAACAAAAGTAGCCTAAGTTACTCCTTATAACACCAGCTATCTGCCAGTGAAAGTACCATAGAAATCTGTACACCCATTTCGGAGATTAGCCGGAATCAACAGACAGACTGACAAACAAACATTTAAAGAAATGACTTTTTTGGTATATGTACAGTGTAAAAATTCGGATGCATTTAGTAAAATGCTGCTATTATGACATTACAAACAGACACTTCAATTCTATTTTTTTTTTTTAGGTTATAACCAGCAGTTCGCGCGGTTTCGCTCCCGTGTACATATTTATATATTTTGCACCGAACCCTAATTTTATTTCCAAAATAAAAGTAGCCTAAGTTACTCCTTATAACACCAGCTATCTGCCAGTGACAGTACCATAGAAATCGGTACACCCATTTCGGCGATTAGCCGGAACAAACCGACAGACAGACAAATAAACATTTTCAAAATAGATTTTTTGGTATATGTACCGTGTAAACATTCCGATGTATTTAGTAAAAAGCTGTTATTATGACGTTATAAACAGACACTTCAATTTTATTTATTTATATAGGTTATGCTGGATATTTAAAAACACTTTTACAGCTCAATTTGTTCTGGTATAAAACTAGACGGTGCGGTGCTAACAAAAATCTAACTTTCTAAGTTAGATTTTTTCGTCTTACGGTTTTATATTTATGCCACTATTACTTGTGAACATAAAGCAATTATGTCTTAGCTTTAACTCCCGTCGTAAATAAAAAAGAGGGGTGTCATAAGTTTGACGTGTCTGTGTGTCTGTCTGTGGCATCGTAGCTCCCAAACGGATGAACCGATTTGAGTGCATTTTTTTTGTTAGAAAGGTGACTTGATCGAGAGTTTTCTTATATATAATTCAAGAAAATCTGTTCAGCCGTCCGACGATTATCAGCTCTTTTTAATCGTTAAAGGATTTTAGAGTTCGGGGGGGGGGGGGTATTTTCAATTTATGATTATTTTTAAATATAAATTAAGGAGCAGATATGGTTCAACTGGACTAAGTAGATGCTGATCAGCTTTACTTTAAAATAGGTATTTTGTTAGCTTGTGACAATAAACTAGGAGAAGGTATGGTTCAACTTCAGTTTTAGATAGTGATTACTATAACTTGTTAAAATTAAGTAGCAATAGAAATAAATTCCTTTGGTGACCGCCAGGCTAAAGTGGTGCTGGGCGGGACACGTCTGTCGAATGGAGCCATTCCGATGGGCGAAAACAGCCACGGAGATGATATCTGGAGGTGGTCGGCGACGGCGAGGAAGGCCGAGGAGGAGATGGAGGGACGATCTCGACACTTTATGTTGCCTAGGGTGGCCGAGGACCGAGCGGAGTGAGGCCTATGCCCAGCAGTGGGACACGTGGGGGCTAACTAAAAAAAAATAAGTACATGAAATGGCAAATAAATTACTTTTCACGCAGGAAAACTAAAAGAATATAAATGTCCTGTTTTCTCAAACAAATCATGATTGTTACATTGCTTTTATTATACAAGTTCGTCTTTTCGCGGTATAGTTTTCACATAAAAACAATAAATATCAAAATAGTCGATATTTTTAAGCAGTCAATCTCATTTGTATTTAAAAAATCATAATAGAAAATTATAAATCCCATCAAAAAACATTACATGTAAAAAAATGCAAGTCTTAATATCTAGAGTTCTACTGCAAACAGTTACGAAATTTAATTATTACCTAATAGTTAATTAACAATATTTTCTAGTGGAGGTATCAATACATCTTTATTTCTTTAATAATAGAATGATACTAGCACTTCCCGCGCGGCTTTGCTCGCGTGTTCATATTTATATATTTTAAACGGAACCCTAATTATTTTTCCAAAATAAAAGTATCCTTATGACACCAGCTATCTGCCAGTGAAAGTCCCGTGGAAATCAGTCCGCTCCCGTTCCGGAGATTAGCTCAATAGACCGACAAAATTAAAAAAAAACTGATTTTTAGGCATAGGTATCGTGCAAATAACTGTATAAGCTTAAAATAAAACTAATACTTTGACGTTACAGACAGATACTTCAATTTTATTTATTTGTATTGATAAATAAATTATATAAAGCTAAGTCGCTATAGAATGCATAATTTTCGATATTGTACGTTGTAAATATTTTTTTGGACTTTGCTCATATAACATGCGAAAGATTATTTTTAATATGCAAAGACGCTCAGCCATTCGACATCACAAATGAAATACAAATAAACATATAAGCATAATTTATTTTAATAATAATTACATAAAACATAATAGGTTATGGCTTGGGGTTAAGGAGCATCAACTTAAAAACTATTATAGTTCAGAGACACAAAAAAAAACGTGTTTTAAGTACGAACCGAATTAAAAAGTTCCACTATCCACCTCCTGGCTTCATCATCAGATCAGCTCCAAGATGCTAAATATAATTTATATTTGTATTGTCATTCAAACTACATGGACATACAAAGTTTCATTGCGAGGAACCCGTTCGCATTTGCGACACTCACCGTCATCACTACATAATATAAAACAAAGTCCCCCGCTGCGTCTGTCTGTCTGTTCGCGATAAACTAAAAAACTACTAAACGGATTTTCATGCGGCCTGCACCAATAGACAGAGTGATTCATGAGGAAGGTTTAGTTGTATAATTTATTAAGGTCTTGTGCAAAATGGCTGAAATATGACGGACGATGATTGTTGAAGATGTCGGAAAAAAACAACAATATATTCTGCTAGCCGTGCGAAGCCGGGGCGGGTTGCTAGTAGACAATAAAAAACCATAATGTTGCAAATTGACTTTTATATTGACATTTTAAAAGAAAAGGAAAATATAATACATTAATAATTGTTTCCAGCCAAAGCAAATCTTGTACTAGTTTCCTTTGCTACTACTATTTAGTAGAATTGTTTCCCAGCTGGCAAAAAAAGTTATTTCCTTTGTAGATTACGAAACTAGCCGACAATCAGAAGCTATTAAGGAAATTAATTAATAAGCTAAATACTTATTCAAATGAAAAATTAAATAATCATTCTGCATAATTATTTTATGTATTTTTAATATGAATACTGTAGACTTTATCCGGAAGTTATAAATGCTAAAAAATAAATAATATGAAAATTTTGTTCATGTCTATGTTAATAAAGTTGTTAAGCCTTAACATATTTATATACTCGTAATTTCGTCGTAGTAACGTCTTTGTTTCGAAGCAGCTTCAAGGTTCGGAAAAGTGGAAAACTACCAAATAGATTTTTGGCCAATTTGTATGTTTTTAAACAATAAATTGAAAAACAGCCATCTCTACAGGTATCACACATGACTATCTATGGATAGATCCTGAATTCTATCGCTAACCACGGAGCATGAACATATACATCCACCCAATATGTTCCATTCTATGCTTACTGGTAAGGGCTGGCTTTTAACTGATGACTCAGTCATGTCAGTCAGTCTGTGACCACGGCCAGTGTAACCTGGTCGAAACGTCAGGCAATTCACAGGTATGGAATTTCATAATCGCGTTAATTCCCGTGCAAAAACATAATTATATCATGGAACGCGAAAGTTTAAAAGTTAGTATGGCATAGTATGGTATTATATTTTTTTTAATATTTATACTAAAAGAACAAAATAATCGTCCTAATACGTAATTGTATACCTTTTTTTTTTTGTGCGTGTGGAAACCCCCTCGGGCCGTCACCCCACCGGGATTTTCGGTGGGGCGGTGTGTCGGAATCGAACCGACTAAAACCACACGGTGTGCCGTACTGCGCCTTAAGTAGGAGGGCCAAGACCGTAGATCGAAAGATCACGTGGTCTGAATGATTCACTCAAATTAAAATTTACTAATAGTATTTATATGTAATACTAATGGTTACTAATGAATAAAAAAATGATTACACTATTATCTGTGATCTGTTATAAAACACACAAGCTTATATTTATTATGTAAGTATTTGATTATGTATATAAAATGCAACACAAATTACTCTGTGGATATTGCTCGCGTAAAAACTGCGTGATCTATAGCCGAACCATTAATAACGATATAATGAAAACCATACGTAACACACACGTTTCACAGCCTTTCACAGGCGAACCGGTATATTATGTTAAAACTGGTCCCAACTACATCTTTATATTATGTGCATTTTCTTAATTTATACACTTACAAGAAACTTACGTAAAATTATTTGTTGTCAATAGTATCACTACATCACTACATATTATAAAAGGCCCCCGCCGCATCTGTCTGTCTGTCTGTTCGTGATAAACTGAAAAGCTACTGAACGGATTTTCATGCCGCTTTCACTAATAGACAGAGTGATTCATGAGGAAGGTTTAAGTGTATAATTTGTTAACGTTTTGTTTAAATTGGTTGAAATATGTTAATGATTGTTGAAGATGTCTCTACTACCCGTGCGAAGCCGAGGTGGGTTGCTAGTTATAAAACAAAGCCCCCCGCCGCGTCTGTCTGTCTGTCTGATCGTGATAAACAGAAAAACTATTGAACGGATTTTCATGCGGTTTTCACTAATAGACAGAGTGATTCATGATTAAGGTTTAGGTGTATAATTTGTTAAGATTTTGTGTAAATTGATTGAAATATGTTAATGATTGTTGAAGATGTCTCTGCTACCTGTGCGAAGCCGGGGCGGGTAGCTAGTTTTAAAATAAATATTAATAAGAGATTATAAGACGACGAACGATATGCAATGCACAATTCGTACTTCATAATCATTGTCACTCTTTCTGGTTTAAAAGGGAAATGATTGGCGTTTCTCTTCGGGATAACATTCGAACCGAGGAAAAACTTTGAAGAACTAAGGTGGAACTAACTTGATTATGCAGGCATCGGTATGAAATTTTTTGAAATAGAGCTGCTGACCCGCGCAACTTCGTCTGCGTTTGTAATGGTAAATGACTACCGCGCCCATGGGCACCTGCAACTCAATAGTCACAAGTGCGTTGCCGGCATTTAAAGTGGGAGTAAGGAAAGAGGGAGGAGAGGGAAGGGTTAGGGCCTCCGGTAAGCATTGCTTCACTGCCGGTTTTCTGTGAGGCCGTGGTATCACTTCGGTCGAGCCGGCACACTTTCACGCCTTAACTACTTAACCTAGGGTATACGACATACGGTACCTTTCATCTCGAAAAAAAGTACTATTCCCGAGGGATAGTGAATTTAAATCTACCATTCAAAATCTAATGATTAAAGTGGGCGAAGCCGCAGGCGCAAGGTAGTGTAAAATAAATGGGCATCTATCTAACCAGCCCACCTTCGCCTTCGGCTGTTTTCGACCTCATCTACCATACATAATTATTTGTGTAATTTATACATCGTTTTTGTCTGAGGCTCTATGTAGTTTTGTGTCTGTTACTTGCATGTTTTATAAAAACCCGTTACGCAAATAAGAAAAGACTAGTTTTTCCCATGTTCATATCAATCTTTATTCAGTATTTGCAGTAAAGGTTTAGTTTTCAAAATAGCTCGAAAAGATGGCTACACAAAAACGTTTTGAACCACAAGAATCCATTTGATGTGGTGTAATAAAATACAAACGCACGTTAAACTTTGAAACACGTAAGTTAATATTTCATAAGAGAAAAGTAGCTGCACATAATACGTCAATAACACGATTTAATGTCGGCCATGGTTATCGTGCAACAGGTAACTTCAATGTCAAAAAATCATTTCGTGAGTAAAGTAATTATATGGCTTGGGAACTCGACCAACGATTTTGTTTTAATTTATCTTAAGAAACCATAGAAATAAATCGAAATAGAACCGTTAAATTGTTTATTTGCATTTCGCGTACAGCTGCGGTAAATCAAACCTGGTATGCTCGGACGCACTGTTCGCATGACTGCCTTTAATTGTATATTACCACCACTATTTATATAACAAGCGAGCATTTGATAGACCACACTCGACTAGACTTCGCTCGCATTTAATTGCAAATCAATCATACACCGAAGAAGAAGTAGGTTAGTAGAACAACTAGTATTGTGGGGCTTCCCTAAGGAATAACATAACCGGGTCCCCGTGGGCGTAGTCGAAGGCATGCCGTGCCTTTGCAAGACTTATGGTGAAAGGTCGTGATTGAAAGTCTTATTCAATAAAGAGGTGTTTCATTGTTGTGAGACTTTTTCGAAAAAATCCACATGGTAATACATATATACTCGTAGTCATAATGTAACTTATACGCTTTAACATATTTTCGTCCCAAAACATATTTAACCGTCACGTAAATTTGAAGACAAATGCCTACTCCTTTCCTTAAATAAAAAATAGAAAAAACTAGCCATGCTTCGGCACGTATGGGCCGGCTCGACCGGAGGGCCTAACCCTTCCCTCTCCCCCTCTTCCCCCCTTCCCCTACTCCCACCTTAAAAGCTGGCAACGCACTTGTGACTCTTAAGTTGCAGGTGCCCATGGGCGGCGGTAGTCATTTGCCATCAGGTGACCCGTCTACTCGTTTGCCCCTTTTCTCCTAATTTTGCCCCTCCTAATTTTGGTTAATATTTTTTTTTACATTACTACGGTAAAGCCCAAAAGGAGGTGTTATATGTTTGACTTGCATGTACATAAGCCATCACTATGTTCCCCAGTAACCAGTAATAGTAGAACCGATTGTCATGAATATACACCCTTCGATTCGTCTTCATAGCGCAAAATTCACTTTGATTGTAATTTGGTGGTTTATTTTTTTTATTAAATAAGAGCTTCTTTAAAAATAACTTAACTAGTAATTATGTTTTCTTGACTTCACCAATGGCTACTTCTTTAGATCAGTAAGGCGTACCTTACCTTCTTTGCACCACTTTTTAGGCATTTCTGCAAGTTGATGAAGATAATCCTTGGCCGGTTTTGTTTACGGCGACCGCTTAACTCCTGTCCTAAACGTTCGGTTGATGACCTGATTGGATGACCATAACGCGGGGGTAGGGTTCTCTGTCTAACTTGTTTAAGTTCCCTATGCTAATAAATACACACAAACTTTAATGTTATGTATTTATCTTCTGACTTTCTCTGCTCACCTCTCTAACCCAAAGGTTGTAAATAAACATAGCTTAGAAAAAACTACTTCGTTTGCTGAAATGGTAGAGAACTCTCTGTTTTTTACTAAAAAGAGAAAGTAAATAAGAAATACAGTACTATTGGTGTTTTTTTAGGGTGCCGTAACCAAATGGCGGAAAAGGAAACCTTTTGATTTCATACCGCAAGTCTCAGTATACTCGTAGTTTCAGTTTTATATTTTTGGTGCCACAAATAGTTAGGAGGGCCTTTGCTGGAACATTCAATACAATCTGAACATGTTCAGACCTACTGTTTTTTGACAATATATCTATGTTTAAAGCAAAATGAAAAACGTTTAATATCTCTTTTGTTCCTTTAGGTTACTAAATAACGCCTATGAACGTTAAAAATGCTTTTAAGATTTATCTTTAAAAATTATTAATAATTTTAATAGTTTACATTACACTTGAAAATTTATTAAATATATTATGCTTTTGTAAAGGTATAAACCATATCCCCTACAGTTTATCGAGGGAGTGGCAAATTCTGATAATGTTAAATGTACCTAGAACGTAAAATAACCTTTCATGAAATTAGTTTATACCAGACATACTACAGTGGACGGTGATAAGCTAATGATGATGACGATGATACTGCGTTGATTTTGACATATCTGGTATATTTTATATTCAGTATTATTATTTGCTGTAATTTTAACCGTTAACCGATTTTATTGCTCCACTACGGAACCCTCTACTCTATATGTTCCAACACACACGTAATGCTTGGTTGTTTTTTTTTTATATCAGTAGTCATTTGTTCAATGACGCTGAAACAACATTACTCAATGATTAATTATAGTGATATGTAAACCGACTTTATCATTTTACCGACAGGTTTCAAGTGTACAGATTGAGAAATTTGTTTCTCTTGACAAGGTTATAATTTATGCTATGTTAAGTTGTCTATCCATTTTTTTTTATAACTTAAGACACCTCACATACGGCTGTCAGACCCAAACTAGACAGACCATCATTGTATCCTCCATTATGATTAATCTAGTCCCAGATTTGTATACGACTGTAAACAGTAGAAATACTTAAGCGGTATCTATAATTTCCCTAAGAAAAATCGAAATGAAATTACGTTAATTTTCAAGTTTTTTGTTAAGGCCATTCATCGTTAATCATTATTCGGCGCTTGCTCGGACAGACAGATATGGCTTCCAGAAATGGTTATTTGGGTTTTGGAGGTATTTCTAAAACTGTATGAGAACAATATCTAAATAAAACGGAGCTATTTAACAATCTAACTGATAAAATAATCTAAAGAAAATGAGAACATCTCAAGTTTGCATTGGAATTTTCTCATCTGTCATCATCTCAACCACAGAACTTGGATCTCTCTTAAGGACTTCCACACAGAGCAGTTTCCATCTAACGGACCTCTGCCACTTTAATCAGTTCCACTTTCAATGTTCAATGTGGTCGATACTTGAGATTGAGAACTCTTATTTACTAACTTACTTATTTAACAATGGTGCACGACGTTCGGTTCACCGAATTGTATAGCATATAATTGAAATTTAAAAGCCAATTAGCAATCCACGCGCCCACTCCGTAAGACACTAGTTCTCTAACTCGTTAGCACACCATTTCCAGTTCCAATAGAGTGAATCAGTAATAAAAACTACTACAACTGTTACATCAATATCTAAAACGGTAGTTATATTTATATATTTGTTATGTTGTTTGAGTGAGTTAGCATTAAAGCACAAAAAAACAGGGACAAGAGATCTGACATTGCTAAACGTGCGATGACATGACAGTCCTTTTTTAATGGGATTAATCTCACCCACACTCAAACTGCCCCTACTTTTGTAGGCTAGATTCAATAGTAATAGTGGAAACCAAGTAAATTACGAAGCATGATACTTGGTCAGTCTCAGGAAATGTTAAACTATCCTTAATATACTTCCCTCTTATCAAAGCAACAGACAATAGAGCAAAAATAAGCAAATGTTTGTAGTTGCCATGAGGTCGTTAGACTCCTGCTACTGCAATGTATGATTTGGACTTTATATTTTTCCAGGTTGAGTTACCGGAATAGATTTGGTGCTAATTGCATTCCACAATTCCATAAAGAGGTTGGCTCTGCAGCATTTCGTAACGTACTAATAGTCGCATTATTATTCTATACAGGTGTACTGTACATATTATAAAGTCTGTATTGTAGAAAAAGGCTATATGTCGCAGCTCTTTTTAGATTTTCACTTACTCTATCTATTCGCCTTTTCCTTAGCCGACCTTTAGATAATTAGAACTGCAACAGCTGAAGTCGAGCAGGCCTACTTCAAGTCAAACATATTGCAGACTCTACGAGTACGAATTTCAAGACCTATTTACAGATACCGGCGACCTACAAGTCCCTCTCGATCAGCTCATACTTCTGGCCTTCAGAAGTCGTTTAAAGGTAAACTGATCAAAAGTTCCCCAAACTTCTGTTTAGTTTTGATTCCATACAACTTTATGAGTCTATACAAAGATAAAACGAAATAAAACTAGGCAATAATCAATATCCTAGTTAAAGACTTAGTACAAAAGTTCAGCTGATAATTTATTAGTTAACTCCTCAATCCCCACAAAGGTTTCAGTCAGTTAAACACGAACATATCACTATTATTACTATATGAGATATTAAAATGATCATTTGTTTCTTTGTTTCTTATACCGTTCTCTATTTTAAATAAATTACTTTGTTCCTGGTCATAACAAAAAACAGCGCCGATAAACAACCAAATTTTAGTTATGTTATTACTATTTTTAGCATACAAAGTTCCTCTACAACATTTTATACTAATTAATGACACAAAGAAATTATTTGGTACTAATATTGCTACTAATTATGGATTCTACTTGCTTGTTTATATTAAGTTACGGGAATTAAATAATACAGCAGAATTGCATCGCGTTTCTTCCCGTACAAATATGGACATAACTGTATTTCACGGTACGCAAATGTTTACACGTTGTTATTTACAGTAGTTGTCAAGTAGCAAATAACATTAATTATAACACTATTTTGAAATTGGTGTATAGTCGTAAAGTGTTATTGATATATTTATTGACTATTTGCTTGTACAATATTGGCTTTATATGGCGTGCGTTGATATAGATTTTGTCAATTAACTCAGGTATCCCTCATGAACAGTTTTTCTGAATGAAATGTACCCTATGTCGTTTAGGGTACCCCTGACAACGTGTTTGCAAAATTTCATGATAATCGGTAAGTAGTTAAGGCGTGGAAGCGTAACAAACAAGCAAACTCGCATTCGCATTTAAATATTAATTGGGTGTATGCAATCGAAAATCTGGGAATATATATATATATAATCGATTATAGGCCGAAATATAATGAAAGCCCACATATAACTTTTAAATGTTTGACGACCTATGTGACACGGCGGCGGCATTCGACTGCCACGTCAGGGGTAGCGAGTTCAATGACTGCTCAATGCAAATATTTGTATGCATAAATATGTCTTTTTCCATCGGTCTGGATGATTATATGTTTAATAAGTGTGTATTTACAATATATATTCACCCGTGTTCTAGAAATCATAGTACAGATAAGAAAATAGTTACCCATAGTACAAGCTTTGCCTGGTTTAGGTCTAATTACTTATTTATTTAAGCTTTATACACTTACAGGCTATTTAGGCGGACTCTGCCAGTCAACCTTCGTAGATACAGAAAAAACAGAAAGTAGGTGCATTGAAAACATAAAAAATTATATATTTAAACGGGAATTAACACGATCACGAAAAGGTATTAATTACATACTTGTGAATTGCCTGACGTTCCGACCAGGTTACATTGGCCGTGGTCACAGGCTGACTGGCTCAGCGGTACACGCCTTCCGTTGTCGAGATCGTGAGGTAGAAGGTTCGTGATCGCGATAATTCCCGTTTAAATGCTTAATTATATCATGGAACGCGAAAGTTTAAATGTTTGAACATAAAAAAATATGTACATTACACACATGAACTAATATTATCACCTAAGCGATACTTAAATATAGTAAGTAGTTAAGCAGCATGATACGCACATAATAAATACACGTTATAAACTTACTTATACGTCCATAGGTACATATATACTTTCACGTATATAAATATATATATGTATTTATACATTCTTATATTTATATGTACACAAATACATAGATGTATAACATACAAACCATAATATGACAACCAGCTATGAGTAAGTTGATTCTGCTAGTTTTATATTACTAGCAACTCACCCCGGCTTCGCACGAGTAGCAGACATCTTCAACAATCATCATCATAATTATTTCAACCATTTTACACAAAACCTTAAAAATATGTAATCATCACATAATAGTAATAATAATAATTTTCCTTTATACATAAACATGCAAAAAAATTATGTGCTTAAAAATTGTTAACCTCTGCGAATAAAATATTATATTGAAGTGTTACATTGAACTGGTACGCATGGTAAGAATCTTGTGCGTTATTGGCACGTCTTATTTCTATAATAAAATTCTAGACTTGAATTTATTACTATAATCCTGCAAGTGGAACAGATCAGTATAGAAAAAAAAAACATAATTGTAACGGTAAAAAAGCGATAAATCACTAGAAGCTGACAGTAGGTAGATTAGGGATATGATTTCGTTACCGATATGAAATATGTCAGGAGCAATATTCCAATTTTGCTGCCGTTATTCCGGTGGCTACAACGGAGATGCAAATTGCCTGACGATAATGTACCAAATGAAGCATGAATCACGACGTTTGGTATAAATTAAAAGAATTTGTCTTTTCTTTATATTTTCAATATATTTTTTTTTTTATAGTGATTAGGCTATACCGAGCTGTCAAAGCCTATGTATTTCGAGAGCTCAGTTGTTGCTAGATATTTCTTATAAGAGGCGCCTTGATATTGTCTTCGTTCTCTTTTTCTACAAAATTCCTGTCTTCAAAATTGTTAAGAGAGTCCGAACTTTGGTTAGGGATTATGTACTACACCAAGATCGGTGATGAAACCTTCCTTAAATGCCTTAAGCTATTGCCGATTAAATCTTTATGCTACTATTTCCATTGACACTTTGTAAGAATACTAATTGTTTGTATTTAATTTGATATCATTTTAATTCTTAATTTAACTTAAGACCGGCACACGTACATAGAGCAGAGAATGCCAATACGGGATAGAAGTGTTCTAATACAATTAAATTAAATTTTAAATGTAACTTTAGACATAACATACTTAACCTTTATGTAATTTATAGTAAAGGGAACGTAATATATAAAAGCATAGAATAGATTATAGTGTGTAATACTGTTATCTATTTAATGCACGTCACCGTGAATGCTCACTCATTGAAGACACTTATATAAATAGCAACGTTTGTGTGTAATTAAGGGCAAGTTTACAATTTACAACTGTGTCATAAAATCAACAATATCATCAGTACATAGATAAAAGTTTAGTTGTCAATTAACTACCGCTATCGCTTATGAATTGTTGATTTAGCATTTATACAATAACAAAGAGACGTGCGCGGGCGCAATGTCGGCTTTCCAAACTAATGTTCTTGCAGTTTTTACTGACCTGACGATACTAGCGAAAGATGACGTTTTTTTACAATAAAGTCGACCAAACGGCACGAAGTGCTATAAAAATTTTATACGGCCATTAATTTCACGCCTTTACAAGAAGACATTCATAAAAAACATTTACTTAATTGTTTTTTGTTTGCATGAATAAGAATTAAGGACTTATGTTTTGTAAATCTTAATGTTGCAATGGGCCATTGCAATAGTTCTAAAGAATTCTGAATATTTATTTTTCTCTATCTCTATGTACCTATATGTTGTTACGCGTTTGCAGTCGATTTTAGAAGAAGTTATTGTATCGAATGCTATCTAAGTATTGTCCACTCACAGAACTGAGAAACTTATTCTCAGTTCTTTTGTGCCACTGGTTTTGAATCGATAACGTCAGCCATTAAAGAATTCTGAGAGGATTTGATTTATTCTATCTCCAAAACATAATAAGCATGTATAAAAAATTAAAGACCTTCATTTTCGAATATTCAGATATAATCTCGCAATCAGTTTTGACTCTATTTAAGCGGAAATTCAATACCTGAATGGCTTCAATTCAATACCTGAATGGCTCTCGAAACCTAAATGACCACAGTTTTCAAGAGCTGAGCTCATACAAAAAATACCATTCAGTTAAAGCAATTGAAGGACGTTTTTGGTTCGAGTTAAACGCAACTATTCACGGTATGCGTTTTAAAATAAGATTTATGGAATGCTTTCGAATTAAAAAAAACCGGCCAAGTGCGAGTCGGACTCGCGCACCGAGGGTTCCGTAAAATATTTTTATTATAGGATGAAACTAAAAATTCACGGTTTTCGGAATTTTTCCTTTATCTATGCTATAAGACGATACTTCGTATCAAATTTCAAGATTATGAGTTCACGGGAAGTACCCTTGATTGCCTTGCAAGTGTCGAAAATTTGCGGAAATTTATTTATTTATTTATTTATTAATACTTCCTGCAAATACATTGCAAAAGGCGGACTTAATGCCATAGGCATTTTCTTCCAGTCAACCTTTGGGTGATGCAGAACTGTGTGTGGCAGGTGTATATTTAATAGTCATGAGATAAAGGAATTAAAAAAAAATGTATTACATAAATAGGCCGAATGTACTAGATATACATACATATATAGTAAATATATGTACATACGTATATACATACATATATAAATACAAATACATAAATAAATTTGTGGCATAAACGGCTGTATCTTTTGATTGCGTTGGCTTAGAAGTTTGATTTTTTCACAGTTATAAGGGACAGTAGAAATGAGTATTTGATATAAATTCCAGCTTGATACCTCCACGCGTTCCTGAGAAAAAGGGTCTTGACAGACAGACAGACGTTCGGACGGACGGACAACAAAGTGATCCTATGAGGGTTCCGTTTTTTCCTTTCGAGGTACGGAACCCTAAAAAAGCAGTGCGTGATGCGATGAGACAATAAGAACATATAAAAACCTGTGCCGCATAATTAGAATAATCGCAATAGGGCAGCGCTTTGTACATTTGCACCTTATAATTTCCTTATGAGTGAATTCTAATCGGTATACAATAAAGTTTATTGCTATTCTAGAAAATTGCAGCACCGTTTGATAGTTTACAATTTAATCAATCGTTTACCAGCATCTTTGCTGCAACAGTGGAATTTTGTTCACTGTTCAAAACGACATTCCTAGATTAAAGGTGATGATGTGGTTAAGTAAAACTTAGCGCGATCTTGTAAGGATGGGATAAACCACTTCCTAATAATAAATCGTAGATCATGTTATGAAAGATATCACAATGACTACCTACATATCTGTATAAATATGTACATATAGCCTATTTCAATATTTACGGCTGCTACAGGCAAGTCTCTTTTTCGTAAATTAACACTACAACTGATTCGTCCACAAGTGTATTTTCATAAATTTAAAGCTCACGATAATAAAACAAAAAAGACAAAACAAGAAAGATAACAAAAATCTGACACCAAAATCCAATTTTCTGAATTTTTAAAGTATTTTATTTATCTCTCAAGGATTTTTTTTCACTTAGAGCCGAACCACAACCTGAGACTAGTTGCACTTGCATTTTCCATTTTGTTGTCGTTTGTCAGATGGTTGTGTAACAGATTCGTGTGTGTTGTACTTCTCACTTGTTGTGGTTTGTGAGATTATTGATTCTATTATAATTTTTTTTTGTATTCCAATTTTAAATTTACATTTAAATAAAAGCACATTGCATTAAAACCGTAGCATAGATTGATAGCGTCGTAACATCGCGAAGTAACAAGTAACACAAAAACCCTTCACGCTACACAAAAAACATTTTTGAAGTGAAAACTTCTTTAGCGGCGCTGGGCACTTTTTAAGATGGGTAAAAAATGTTAAACTCTCGTCAGATTTCGGGGTCACGTGGACCCTGATCGAAAATGTATGGAAAATGTGTCCGAGTGTAATATATAAAAAAAAAATATATATTTTTATGACGAGATCGAAAATTCTTAAGACGGAGGTGAGTTTCTTATATTTACGAGTACAGCGTCAGAGAGACATGGAGAGGGAGGGAGGGAGGTCGGAAGGGGTGGAGGGAGAGTGGTCACCCCACTTTCCCTCCACCCCTTCCGTGGGGCGAGTGGGGTGAGTGGGGCGAGTGGGGCGAGTGGGGAGAGTGGGAGTAGAGAATCTAGGGAGGGAGAGTGGGAGTAGGGAATCTAGGGAGGGTGAGTGGGAGAGTGGGGAGTGTGGGGGCGAGTGGGGCAAGTGGGACAAGTGGGGCAAATGGGGAGAATGGGATAGTGGGAGAGGGGGAGGGAGAGTGGCGAGAGTGAGTGAGTAGGAGAGTAATGTGACGTTTTAAGTTCGTCGTATCGTTTAAGATTGCACTTATGCTGAGGGGAGGAGGGGGGGGGGGGCATTTTCTGTCTGGCATAATGCATATTTTGTTCATAGGTTAAGTGTGTGTAATTTTTTTTTATTGTTAATCAAGAACTGATTATTTATACCTATTATTTATATGTATTGTGTTATGTAGAAATTAAATTTTTTTCTTTATTTCTTTCTTCTTTCATTACACCTGCGCAGGTTAGTGGGGAACTTAAAGTTGTAAGTTTATGAAATCAGATTTTATAAATTACTCTAAAAGCAGAATAAATCCAATAAAAACAACATTCAATAGATTGCAGGTTAAACTATTTGTACAGTTTCCCAATATCTATATATTTTATATGTTTCGTATATTCTAGACACTGTATGCATCATCAAAACTTAGACGATAATAGCGAGTCAGTATATATGATTTCAATACTTTCATAACAGAAACCCATGCGAGTTGGCAGCCAACTAATTTGCACAACGCAACGTACACTATTTGTACGTTTTACGACCTTACACACGCTTCTGTGACACCGGTTTACGAACTGAATCGTCATCTACACAGTAATATGTACATAAAACGTAAGGGGTAGTTCACATATAGAACAATTATATTATTATTTAAGTAGCTCTACTGAGGTTCTACAAACTTTTAACACCTGTTTTTCACCCCTAGGGTTGATTTTTAAAATTGTAAATTTCGAAAAGACACACACATACACTCACACACCGACGCACGCACGCACTCACGCACGCACGCACGCACTCACGCACGCACGCACGCACGCATACACGCACGCACGCAGGTGAATGGTGGCCTATCACCCCCTCGCCCAATAACAGTAAAATAGTAGATCTAGAAACATACTTTAACATTGTAAACGTGACTCTTGAGTTGCAGGTGTCCATGGGCAGCGGTAGTCACTTACCATCAGGTGACCCGTCTGCTCGTTTGCCATTGCCATTAAAAAAAATTGCCAAAGTTGTCTCTGCCATGGAACAATTTGGTAGGTATAAAGGCGTATACCTTTAAATACATTAGAAAAGTGGTATAATGAACTGGCTATACCTGGCCAGGCCCACTCCACAGTGTAGGTATAAAGCTTAAAGTTAAATTTTCTGTAGGTTGCCGGGCGCCGGCCGGGCCGCACGTTCGTTCAATGCTCACTCACGCGCTGCGTCGCGTCCTCTGTTCGTATATAGACTAACGAATTAGTACCTAGCCTAGGTTTATTTGTTCACAAAAATAGAGTAATAGGCACATAACTTACTGGTATTTAAATATTCAGAATAATTAATTCTTTAAAAAAGGACTACCCTAGCGTCGCGACGTCATCAGAACACATAAGAGTTACGCGATAGAAAGAGAGGCAAAGTGAATATACCTAAAGGTAATTGGCGCTGTGTGACCTATATTGCGACTTTATTGTGTTGGAACAAGAGTTGCTATTTGTTTAAATGAATTGGCGAAGTGGGACTTCTGTACCTGTACTATTGTGTTCTGTGGATACTAAAAATACTTGCTTGCTGAAAAATTACCCAAGAGAAGACACGATCGAAACCTGCTAATAAATCTGAATTAATATTTGAGAATTGCAGCAAAAATTCGGATTTTGATCGAGGATTATAGCCCGAAGAATGTAATATTGTGTTTTACAAGTTTTCCCTAATATACCACGATTGGCTCAGTGCCTGATAAATGGCAATGGACTGGACGTCCCTTATTACGCTGTAATTGAGATAAAGCACCCATCTTTGACTTCGACGAACTAATATTTTCCTGATTTCGTAGGATCTTTGTAATAACAATCCTAACTAGTCTTACTAATAATATAAAGGTGAAATTTTGTGGAGTTGGATGGATGGATGTTTATTACTATTTCACGCAAAAACAGGTCAACGGATCTGGATTAAATTTGGCACAGAGATAGATTATAGTCTGGAATATCACATAAGCTATTTTATATGCTATATTTTATTCCAGAAAATGTACGGTTTCCGTGGGATAGATTTCATCAAAATTTCCACGTGAACAAAGTCGCGGGCAACAGCTACGAGTATAAATGCAGTTTTATAAATACGAAAGGGAGTTTGCATGGAAATTTTGCATACATGTTGCCCGTATCCCTACAGAAAAGGACATTGGGTAACTTTTATCTAGGAACAAAAAAAAATGTGTGTGTGCAATTCACACACGGCAGAAGTGAAACTTCTAAATTAATTAACCAACGAATTTTAATACGCAAATGCACAAAAATGATACACGTGAATGACACAAGAAGGCTTCGTAGTACGCAGGCGCCATGGCACGTGCTAATATACGAAGATTATAGGAAACACTGTATACTGTTATTCTATCTTATTCTCTCGCAGGCTAAATCCTATTTATGAATGTTTGTCTCTTTTTAGTGTGAGTTTTTCGTTTCATCGAATTTCAAATCACAACGATTCTAAAGAAGTTTAACTTCAAAAAGTACTGTTCCCGAGGAATAAAAAAAATATCTTTTACTCGAGTGGAGCCGCGGACGAAAGCTAGTTTATCATAATATTAATCACCTGCAAGGGTTCAGTTCGGATGATTAGAGACACTACATTTATGGGGTATATCCGATAAGTTTAACACCAGCTGGTTTTACGACTTCAAACAGACCAGTAGGTACCTAGTCGCTTTATAATCAGTCAGTTTCACTTTTCAGTGTCTTTGGTAGTGCTTCTTAAAGTCGGTTTAACTTTTTTGTTAATTTTGGTCACTGTTGTTATTCCTGGAGTACAGGAGTCACTGCAATGGGATTAGCCCCTAAAGAAGACATGTAAGTGAGATTAGCACACTCAGATTTTATTAAAGATATAAATTTTTTGACTTGCAACAACGGACATAAAACCAATGAACAAAAATCTTCACTCTCCTTAAGCCAAAACTCCCTAATCGCTTATATTAGCTATGTATGAATGTACACTTATGTTACTGAATAAATAGGAACATTATAGGGTATAATGGTCGCAGTAGAGCATGACTAATAGCTTAGCGACTATGTATTATAAAATAGGACAAGCATGGTCGTTACCACCAACGGTATATTAATTTATTAACAGAACTGAAGCAAAGTTATGCTTTATATGCTACTATACTATAAATTTATTCATTTCAGAAGAAAATATTTGAAATATACTGAAAATGTATTTGTATATTTTAAGTTTATTTTTTCGTTGAACGTGGAGTATTGTATCCTCGCGGGAGGTCCCGCAACGGTTGATGATTTTACAAAAAAAAAAAATAGAAAGCCTTTTACTAACCTATGACTTTTAAATGTTCGCGGTTTGTCATCACTAGATGTGTAAATGGGGAATAAATCGCTATAATATTTACAATGTAGGTACAATAGGTTATTTTTATTAACCTAATAGTGTTTGTCCTTTCACTAACAATACAATCTCAGTTAAAGCTGGGAGTTTCATTGTTTGTTGTTTGATTGTTTGTTTGTTTCGCGCGCTAATCCCTAGAACTATCAATCAAATTTGAATCATTATTGCCGCGTTGGATATAAAAACATACCAATTTTATAAATGTTCTGCCGATATAGTACTTAATTGTTTTATGCAGAAATCGACCATTTAAATAAAAAAACCAGTAAAAAATCTGAAAATTAAAATTTTTTGTACCTCTTCTTTAAAAGGTTGCAGAATGTCTGCTGCTGAATGTTTCTATTTCTTACACCTAGGTCTAAATAAGTATTATATTAACCCAAAACAGCACTTTTTCAGAAATGGCGAAAAACTAATTACTATATAGATTTATGGTTTTTATATGCAGCTAAGATATTGTAGGAATCTTTAGTTTTAATCACGTTTTGGGCTGAAAATTGGATTTTTGAAGTTATTTCCCTATTGCTTAACAATGTATGTATATTTGTTTTATTATTTTCAGTTGAGTCCGTGTTGCGTTTAGCGTCGAGTAGTGGTGATGTTTTTAAATCTGTTTTGTTGGTCGCTAGGTATTGAGATAAGGAATTCAATGGTGTGCATAACTCGAAAAAAATTGCTTTAGCTCCCTTTAGGTCTAAGTAATTCCACACTGTAGTCTTTTTATAAATTTTCGAGTTCTGTATCTTCGAATAATAATTGAAATTCGAAGTTACTCGAAAACGGTTAACATTTGCATCGGGGTCATAGGGGGTTATTTAGTTACAAGAGACCTCCTCTTTATCCACTTAATGATTTTCCGGAATATTACCAGCAACCCAGTATAAAATTTTATTAATGACAAATACATTTTAACTGAGAAATAACTTATGACAACTAAAACCACAGTATAGTTTATCAAAAGATTACTTACTAATTAATTTATTGTTTTAAAGTTAGATTTCAACTTACAAAGTTTTTAAGTCGAACGTCATGGTGCAACTTTTCAAGCGTCAAGTGACATAAAGATAAAACCCATAGCGATAGAAGTAAGTGAAACGAATCGCCCGCTCGTCCGGAACCAATCAGGTAATAGACAAACCATAGTCATACAATTTAGATAGATACAATTTTATTTCTTGACGCTTTCATCTGTACCTATCACTTTTGCATAATAGGCCCGCGAACACGAGAGTTGGATTATTTCTTCGTCACTTAAGTACATAAAGTAGCACCTTATCGAATCCCAATGTGTACAACATTTTTTGTTTACATGTCCATAAGGTAATGTGGGAGCACCTCAAATACCCTTTCCCTTGTCAGTGACACCAGTATGTATATGCCAAATATGGGCCACATTAAAATGCCAGACTACTATACACAGACATAGAATACATAATAGTATAGATAACACAGATCGTCTAGTCACTGCAAGTAAAGCCCGTTAATGAACATAAAGTAAAGACAACAATCACAGATCAGTAATAATTTAGTTTACAGATAAGAAGAAGAGAAGACGAGTGGATTTACAGCTGTCACCAAAGAGAAGTGACTCTCTTGGTGTTGTAATGTAATTAATGTAAGTGCAGAGAAACTACAATGACCTCTTACTATCAGGTAAATAATTTACCATGTTTATGATGAAATTAAGATATATATATACATAACTATTTTTAAAATATGCGGTAGAAATCTGCATTAAAAGTCATAATTGATAATTGATAAAAAAATAAAAAATTCACTCTGTTAAGATAAAATAAAATTATAAGCACTATCCTATTCTATTGGAAATCTATGGTGAATGGTGTTATGTAATAAATAGACATCGGATTATATGCGTTTGCATGTTTGCATATGCAAATGCATAAAACGCTAGTTTTACATATTATGTTTTTTGCATATTTTAGGACATTTTTATTAATAGTGTTTATTTCAGTAGTTAAATGTATCTATGTCAATATTATTGCACAGAATAACACCGTTCCGAGTTCACTATCGGGAAAGGTCCGTGGCAAATTAAATGCAATTCTATCTAAAAACCCGAGTCTTGATGAAATAAAGAAACTTAACGCATTTACGGCCAAACTTTGCTTAAGGTTTCTGCAGAAATGGTGCCAAATTTAAGTTCCATCCGGTAACGTCAGTTGATGTAGAGAGTAGAGAGGTTATTGTCAGCCTACAAATTAATATTTAATGACAAATGTCACAAATTAACTCTAGAAAATCTAGAAAAATGTTTGATTGTATATTGTCACAAGAATTACAACTGATTAATAAAATTAATAAATAATAATTTATAAATATAACAGATATAAATAAATATTATATCAATACTTATAATATTTTTTAATAATAAATATTATATAAATATTAATAATATTGTGAAAATAAACGTGAATTCAAATAATAATAAATAGTATTTTCATTGCGCATATTTTGTGCATATTTCGCCCTTTTTTAGCGTATATTTGCATGTTTATTTTGGCATTTTGATAGCGCATATAATCCGATGCCTAGTAATAAACATAGGTTAATTTAAAAATTATTATAAATGCAATTTAAACATTATTAAATATAAACACATAGTTCTGTGTTTGGAGATATGTATCAATACGAGGAAAGCTTTAACCACCATGTCGCCAGGGAATAAGTGACCAGCATTTTGCTTTTTAATTTTTTTTTTGTATAAAGGATACTAGTAACCTAATTGAATACTAAAAAACATGTGGTATTCAAAGAGTAAGTTAGAGCTTAACAAAATGTTTATTAGGATTCCATTAGTGAAATGCAAACAGTAAGCGAAATACAGGCTTTTGTCTAGTTTGGGCACCAGATTTCCACAATATATCTACGCACTATGTAAACGCCATTATAATTGTAACCATGTAATTTTTATTGTGGAATGAAATAAATTTATTATTATTTAAATTTATTATTATTTATTAGTAACCATAATTGGTACCTTTTGTCTTCTTTTCGTATACTCTGAACGCCCAACGTTCTCAACTAATCTGCACAAAGTGTCTCAGATGAGTCATTAACTGTTTGCAAGAACAATGCATACTCTTATCCCTGGTAGCACACTTACTTACCGAGGTAAATAGGTATGATACCTGCGATAAGAGCGTGACGGCTTATGGAGTACTTCTTTCGTTGATGTGTTGTGGAAAATGTGACTTCTGGAATCTTCTCGAGACAACAAATTCTTATTGTTGTATCTACAGACTTTGTTTTTTAACTAATCCAAAAAAACTCATTCTTTTAAGTGTGGTTTTTGACAGTATTTCACAAGATCGTATTTGAGGATTTTGTATTGTACAATGTGGTTTCCATGGAATAAAATTTGTAGCTTGCACACTGCTTCTCGCCAAAGCTCCAACGATGAATTGTTTAAAAATTTGAAGGAGCTAACAAACAGTGATATTCATTTTATTATTAAACAAATAAATCAAATAATTAATTTAAAATGTTTTAGTACATTTTTCTTTAAATTTTACTAGCACTTTGATAGTGTTTCACTAGATCGTATTCAAGGATGTTGTCTTATACAATGCGGTTTCCATGCGATAAAATTTGTAGATATTTTCACACCGCTTCTCGCCAAAGCTACAACGCATTGCGATACATTTTTAAAGAATTTGAAGGAGCGAACAAACAGTAATATTCATTTTATTATTAAACAAATAAATCAAATAATTAATTTAAAATGTTTTAGTATATTTTCTTTAAATTTCACTAGCAGTAGTTCATCTAGTAATCACTACTTTAATAATCAAGTCAATTCCGATTTAAGGAAGCCCATTATTATCCGGGAAGAAGACATCTCCATTTTAGGACATCACTATGTAAAGCCAACGCAAGTACATAATATAATTCTTCCTATTCCGACAATCATTTATAATAAAGTTTAGTTTAGCTTTGATTATGTTGGAACTTTCATTTATTGCGTCTAAGTCTTGTTCATTAGTAATGTCAAGATATATTATCTCGTTAATAAACAAATTAATAATCATAAGGAAAGAATACATTTAATATCAAAGTAATAAATCCCTTTATTTAAATTAGATTATTTATGAGCATCTACCGTTAGCATGTAAGTTCAATATATGTTCTACTATTCACTAATTACAAACGGCATACTTGGCTGACTTGATTAAGTAGAGTTTGTCGTAAAGTAGGTGGAGCGAGACAGCAATGATTGATACTTTAGCACTACAGTGAAAAGAGATAGTTTGAAAGTAATTTGTTGGAGCATGTCTATTGAAGGATATCTAGCGATCCAGCCTTTTATCGGCAGCAAGTTTGGATACATTTTTATTCGTTTATCGTGTGGAAACCCAAAAGGATCAACCGTTCTTTCATTAAATAAAACTTTTTATCAAAAAACTATTTCTCTTCTTGCAAAATTTAAATCTGAATGACTAACTAAATTTCTCAATCCATATCCTCTTTATTGAAGCGAGAGCGCTTAATGTTCCCTCAATCTGAGGCCTGTGTGTCAAAAGCCGCAAGCTGTAACTTCCCAGCCCGCAAAAGGCTTGCACAGTTTAACGACCTCGTCGTCCTTAATGACTAAACTCGCAATCACTTCTATATTAGCATTGGCATAAAGCCAATGAACACTTTTGTGGCTATACTAACTATATTAGTAATTTAGAAAGTTTTGGTTTTGATTCTATCAAAATAATATGAACATAAACCTATTGCCTCATTGATGTATGTCTGCTTCTATGATAAAATAGTTACGCAATTAAAAAGCATATTGATTTCATTTTGATCTCGTAGAAGATTCAAACTTGTGGACAGATGTATCAATTTTTGACAGCTATTTGACAGTGATAGTAATAAAATATCAAATATTTTGGATAGGGTAGTTTATATGTAAACTATAATTTTACTTTGTTTGCATAAAATAAATTTTATCATTGCAAAATAAAGTTGCAATTGTGTATCTGTTGACTATATCTCTTATATCTTATAAGACCCGAAACGAAGCCATGATTGAGCGTCATGAGCATCACGTTTCACCTTACTTACCGTTAGCCGTAGTGTAATCATATTTGGATTTATGTTTGTGAAAGATTTCGTGAAATGGAGCTAGGATACATAAAAGCTCATAGTGCAAACATGCCTAAAGTCGATTCATTTATGATCAGAAATTTCTTAGGATGTAATCTTAACTTTTGCTCTACTGAGTTTCGAAATGTAAAAACTTTAGTATAAGTAGGTACACAATTTAAGGTCATTGATTATAAAAGAAATGGGTATATAACTATATTTAGAGTTGTTTTAGAAGTAGGTACTAAACTTGTTTTTATTTAAATTGTTTTAAAAAAGAAAATCGGTGACGGCTACAATGTTCGTTTTTAACAAACGATTACGCTTACAAATTTTAAAAATACATAAGTTAAATAGCCATGAATTCAGATTATTATTAGGTACCTAAATGAATCATGTACGATACCAAAATAAGATAGGAATATTTATAGTGTGGGGATTGCTATTTCTCTCCTAACCGTAATATCTTCGCACCCAGGTTTAAAAATAAACCTATTACTCCGTTTAATTTATACGTAGGTACATAACGCATGTTAATGAGGTTATTTATAAAATTTAATGTTTTTTTTAACAACTGAATAACAGTAAATTGTTCTTGCGGCCATATTTTGATTGGCAATTCAAACGGCGCTTATTTAAACTCTGTCCAGAGTTCAACGAGCTGAGGTGCAACGTATTGCGGACCCAATTCTAAGTATTCATAAAATCTAAAGCGGTCCCTTGACAATCATGCGGCATGACATGCTGAATCATCATGCTGCATGAAGGACCTATTGAGAGTCTATCATGCAGCATGATAATTCGCTTGGTATAATCATTTTATTCTGTCGATATGGATAATACAGTGAAGAGGTCTTCTGCGCTGGTATGGAAATGTCTTTGTCAAAGGTTTTATTAGATAATACTATAGATAGAAGGCAAATATTTATAAATATAAAAATAAAAAGAATTATTAATCAACTGCCAGCACGTAGTTTGCATGTCATGCACGTAGTTTGCATGTCATTCGCATCAATCAATACAATTAAACGGTCATGCATGCATGACAGCACGTAACGCATGCCATGCCGCATGATCGTCTAGGGACCGCTTAAAGTATGTAGTTGAAATTCAACATTATTTTGTAATTTTCACTTGCGCGGAGGTGACATGGAACAAGCATAACTTTATAGTTTAGCAAACGCGTAATCGCTGGTACCGTGTAGATAAAGTTACAAAACAATTATTATATTCTTAATTACAATACCTAAACTTTTTGAGATGGGTAAAAAATGTTAAACTCGCGTCAGGACACGTGACTCTGATCGAAAATGTATGGAAAATGTGTCCGAGTGTCATATATTTAAAAAAGAAAAAAAATGACGAGTTTCTTATATTTATACAGCGTCAGAGAGACATGGAGAGGGAGGGAGGGAGAGAGGGAGAGAGACGCAAATAAGCTAATAGATCCACTAGAGAGCGCTAATCTAAACATTGAGTTCTGTCAGGTCTTTATTAATTAATGTCACCAACCTGTTAATGTGACGTTTTAAGTTCGTCGTATCGTTTAAGTTTGCACTTCTGTTGGCAGTCCCATGACTGCCTCTTTTTTTTTCTCTTACGGATACCACTCAAGTGAGGTCACGATTGGGCAGTTATGTTGGAGTCTAATCAACTATATTATTGCTTAAGGAGGCAGTTTTTCCTACGAACGCGGCGACTGAACCTCAACCCCCGGTAAGTCCCGGGTATTGTTTCTGTCGACCCTATCAATTTTGAAGTGAGCAAACCCTACTCTCCCCTCGATAAATGACGCGTTGCCAATTTTATACACCTATATGAGAGTTCACGTATTTTTTTTTAATAATTGCATAATATAAAAGATACAAACAAATACGTCTTTATTGGACGCATTAGTTCACAATTACTTTCTGTGTGGTATATTATACGGTCGTCTGATCCCAAACTAGGCAGAGCCTGTACTATGGTAACCAGACTGCTGATAAACATTCTTATATATTACTAAATACATACACATTATAGATTAAATACACCCAGAGTCCCAGACACAGAACAAATGATCGCGCTCATCACACAATTATTTGTCCAAGACAAATGGGAATCGAACCTACGACTTCTGGCTGAGCAGTCAGGATCACTAACCACTAGACCTGGGAAGGATGTATTTTTTATTACGATTAACAACTGCTTAGCAACTTAATCTTCTGTCAATGTTTCAAGTTCAGCAAACATCTAAGACCTAGACCTAAGTTATTTTTTAGTACTTATAGACTTTAGCAAAATTCCCCTGTTCTATTCAGCACCTACCGATTTGAAAGCGTTAAATACGCATAACCCTTCAGAAAGGTTCTCTTTTATTTCTAAGTTATCTAATACATTTTATTTTCATTAAAAACACGATGCATAGAAAGATTTAACTTAGATCTCAATCTACTAACTGAAACTAAAAGGGATTCAAGATTAAACAAAACGTTCAGGAATGTAAATGCCTTTATACAAGTAATTTTTGCAATTTGTCAATCCATAGTTGATTTAAAATAATTTATCGTCCAAGAATCGCGGTTATGGGCAACAAGGTTGCAATAATTACATGGTTAATTGACTGGCTGGACATATCTTTGGATAGCATTAAAAACACGGTTAATTACATCTACTAAGTTAATGACAGTGGGCTTTATTGACGCATACCGAGGAACCTGGTTTGATTAAAAACATTGCCAGGTTAAGAAACAACTTTTTTTGTAAATGAAGTAAAATGATCGCAGACATTTTTGTAGCTTGAACTTGCACCCATTTTTTGAAAGATTGTATAATAGAGTTTATTGAATAATCCAACTCACCTGATGGAATGTGACGATGAAGACGAAGATGCTCCACATTAATATTTTGCTAGCTCTGTTCTTGGGTCTATAAAATAGCGGGCGAGCCGATTACCGTAACCAAAAAATATAATTGTTGTCGCAACATCAAAAACTCTTATTTATTTTATTAAAAATAGGAGCACACTATATTAGATGATAAAACAGTACACTATTTAATAAAAATGAGTTATTAGACATTATTATAACTATTTTTGCCGGTAAAGCAATACTATTGGTCAGTTGATAAATATTGATGAATAGTGTGCTTATAAAAGGGTGGGAATGTATTATAAGTTGGTAACAATCACTTGAGTGCGGATTGAGATTCGAACAACATAGGAGTTACTTGCTGAGACTACTTACGTGGTGAGACTGTTTCTAACATAATACGTCTAATAAAGTTATTACGTATATTATGCATAACTTGTTGTGAGTTAATTATTGTATCCAAACACTAATACCATCTCAGATCATAGAAACAAGTTGTTTCTATTATCTGAGAATACCATTCTCAGATAGCTTTTGACGTGTAACACTGACGCGTTATATATAATACATACATACAGACCGTATGCTTGTTTGCCACCAACGTAGTATAAACAACATATTTACACTCAGGTCTCTATTATACGCATTACATCGCCATAATAAACTACCATTCTTGAAAATTTTCACTTTTTAGTATTGATAACTACGGTGTAATAAAAATTTGCCTCTTTTTCGAGATATGTAATTTAACTCATCCATTTTTAATTAAACAACAATTAATATTATACAATTAACAATTTGTATTATACAACAATTAATATTATTAAAACAAGCTTGTTGACATATAATTAGGTACACTACAGAGATCATATGCATTTAATTAAGGAAAGAGGTCACATACACAATGAAGTGGACCACGAACACAAATTTGTGTTCGTCCTTCACCCAGGTGGACTAAGGTGGTACACTATCATAAATTTATGTTCGTGGTCCACCCAGGTGAACTGACGAGGTGTACTATGAACAATAAAAGAAAATGGTTAGGCAGAGGCGTAAAACACCCATATCTTGCCTAAAATATTTGTTCCCACTTACAGAGTATGGCGCCGTCCTATTGTCGCGAACTGGGCACTTTGGGAATTAATGATAGGAAATTTAGGTAAAGGCAGGTAAGAAGGGAATGCAATGAGAGGAAAGGGATATTACGTATATAATAGATAAATATTGCATATATTGTTTTATAATGTGTCTTCTACTAGATATTGATAATTCTATGAAATAAAAATCAAATGTGTTGCTTTGAAAAGAGAAATTGTTTTTATTACGATGTTGTTTCAACATAAGACAATTATCACAAAATAAACCTTGCACACACTTTACCTGAAAAGAGAAACAACATTAAGAATATTACTTCATCCATAACATAATAAACTTTACTATTTAATTGTATTTTCAACTTCAACTTTTGGTTTGTGGCTTTGTGGAGTTACCACAATTTTGCCAATGTCAAGTAGGTATACGGAGAACAAACTGTCAAAGGATCTTATGTAGAGCTGTGGTAAAGCCAAAAAAAATTATTATTGTAGAGATGTAGAGACTATAAACAATCGTGAATTCTAAACTTTTACAGGCATAATTAAGCAAGAATAAAAATTTGTATTTTCAATATAATATTAGCTAAGTAGCTTTCTTTCTGTTTAGCTAGTTTAACACACGCCTGTCATAGGTCAAAAACATCAAAATTAAAAAAATAAAACTAATGAAGGGCAACCTCACTACACGTATATAGATGGTTTGGAGAGTATAAGCAACAGTTAGCATGTCACGGTCGCCTTGCTTTAACTCAACCTGGCTGTGGCTGGATAGTCCGAACCTGCTAATAACTTATGTATAATATATGAATATAAACATCGAGTTACATCGAAAGAATGCATGCCGCATAAACAAATTTGTTTCATTGTTACCATTTTCGATGAATATTACTTCTGTTCAAAATATACAGAAGCTCCTTTCAATACAAAATCATTACTTTGAAACACACGACTGTGAAACGATCATCATTACATATTAATATCCTTGCTTCATCGGATAACAATACTCTACCCCAGACCTCTTGAGTCGACGTGACACATTTAGATGGATGTGCTCTGTGCTCATTGAGTTATTTAGGGCCACACTTATATTGACAACATAAAGTGTCCTCAAAGTGTTCATAAGTTAATTTGATCACCTCTCGGTGTGATTTGCTATTCCTCAACGGTTGAATCGCCAGAACTAAGCCTTCTGCTGACGGAATACAGCTCTCTTGATACCTGGTCTTTTGTAGCATGGAGATATTTTCAAAGTTACGCGAAGTTCATATCAGATTTGGCCAGCAGAAATCTGCTTAAGCGTTTTTAGAAGAGTGGTCCATGAGTTTCGACGAAGCTTATTTACATGTGAGCTTCCAAATGAATTCTTATAAGTTAAAGTTTTCATATAATCAATTATTTAAATTTTTAGAAATATAATGAAATCCCAATCCGAGCTTTAGTTTTTGTATTGAGCAGATAAATAATAAGCGGGAATTCATAGTAGTAACAGTAATAAATAAAATAATTAAAGAAAGGTGTACTAATATTTATTATATTCCGCTAATAACGAAAAACGCTAAAAAATATTATAGATTAGCGATATAATACACAGATTAAAAAAAAATACGGGTTGAATTGAGAACCACTTCCGTTTTTTCGTCGGTTAAAAATGATTAGATTTGAAAGGTAAACGGTAAAAGCACTATCCTACCTAACCCTTAACTCGTTTTTACGTCAATGGCGATGTTTAAGTCAACCGAAGTCAAGTTTTTATCACTATGAGTATAAAACACGTCGTGAGCCGTAAAACGGCACACCGAGAATGTGGGTCTTTTACAGGCGATGTTAACTTCCATTGATTTAGTATTCTATCTTAGTAAGTATATAAGATAGCACAACACTTACCAAGACTATAAAAAAACAAATACGTTTTATCTCTATCTTATAATGTAATGTATAATTTTTCTAAACAAAACTATGTTAACTTAGACTCTAAAAAGTGTTCCTTATATTACTGTGTTCCTTAAATACAAGCACAAAAAGTTATACCTATTGTTTGTTCATACAATCGATAAACTATCGATAGATACTAATAATATGATAGTTATACCGCTTCGATTACATAAACCCTTCCACATTACAAAGCGCACATGATACTACATAAACATGAATATTGATATTGTAGCATGATTGTATATTATTTTGACCTTGTCAGCGCTATCTAGCGGATAAGGTTGGTACTACAAAGCTAAATACAACACCGGCATTTTATAACCTTTCAGTGTCGAGCAAGAAAACCTACCATGTGTTTATTAAATTAGATATTTAATGACAGAAGATTTAAAAGTCTCTTTATTATGAAAGTAAATTAAGTTTAAGTTCATAGTTAAAAGGGAAAATTCTACTCTTATATTACTTTTTCAATATGAGCACACAATTTTGTTTCGAGATTTGCCGCTAGATGCGCCACTGTGCGGCTGTCTAGAGAGATTCAATATGGCGCCGCCATTCGCCTCTGGAACAGGGCGGGGAGCGAACAGTCGTCGAATCGACACTACAATATCTACGCGTATTTTTGTCGAAACCATCGGCTTCGTGACTTGGACGCGAGTGATTTTGCAAAATAATCTAGTGTTTCTGTGTTTAGTTATGCTGTTTGTGTTATCATAAGTGTATAATGGTGAATCTGTGGTGAAAAACGTGAAAGGACTTTAGGGTAACAATGTCTAGCAGTTGACATGTTTATCTGTGTCGTGTGTGAAGATTTTCCCTTCGCGTGAGGAGGTGCGGTGCGCAAGTGTGCGCGCTAGCGCTTATGTGTGCGTGCCGCGGTCGTGGATACGCGAGGATCCAATGATGGATTGCATTTCCATGGATGTATAGGTAAAAATCACTTGCAAATTTTTGTTCACGTTTAATTGCGCGATATCCCACTGTGCAGTTTGCACTGGATTCAATAAACCCTTTTGTTTTGTTGCTTTGTATTAAAATGTAGTCTCTATAGAACTGCATGTATATCGGGTTATGAATATATTTTTAAATGTAGAGAGATAACAAGAAATTATGATAGTATGAATAAAACTAAGAGCTTTCCGGTTTTTAGTTTCCTCTGTATGAATGAGGTTGATGGGTCCTTGAATAATACTAGAAACCACGAAATGTTGTCGCCCATGATCCATTGTGTAATTTGGATCCTAGATTTTTTTGACCTAGATGTTTTATCGTTCTTAGTTTAATTGAAGGCAGATTAGTTTTTACTGTTAGTTAAGTTAATTTTCTAATTGGTTTCTGGTTCGGTGCACAAGATTAATAATTTGCAAACAATGTAAAATCATACATGTAACGAATAAAGAGAGCTTTTGTGCAAAGCAATTCACACTCACGCACAAGTCTTGCTTTTATACCATTGCATTTTAATTCATTACATTCATGGAGAGTCGCGCGAGAATATGGTTCCCCTCGCTCTGTTTGCTGCCTCTGGTTATCAGCTTACAAAATGTCTAATGCTGTCTTACTCTGACGAACAGCTAATACCCTCATTCCATCTCTTTTCAGCGCATATTGCGCGTTTTTCTTCTTTTGCCGCGTCATATGCCAGTGTCGAAGCATAAACGTAGTTTGGATTGTTTCAAAAGTGTAGTCGATGAACGAATGCATTTCGTATGCGACGGTTCGACTCGAGTGTAATTGTAAGGCTGCCGGTTTGACCCTAATTGATTTGAGTTCCTTTGTTTAGGAGGTCGGGTAGGTTATTATTAAGAGGGTACCTATCTACGTTAAGGGTAACCGCGCAGACAGACCGCGCAGTTAGACGTTGGGTACCCGAACGCGTCGCACGTGGTTTCGTGTCGACAATTTGCCGCGTACCTTTTGTCATGTTCAGTGCTTAATGCTGTGGAAAATGGGATTTTGCCATTCATGGACCACCTGGTAATAAGTTCATTTTAAAGTCCTATTCAAATTTTATTGTCCAAAAATGATTGCTAATTTATTTTCGCAAGTGATTCTATTAAATTCTGTCTCAAAGGGATTTAATGAATTTAGATTAAAACCTTTCGTGCGTGTGTTTGCAAATGAAAATGTTATCTTTGAAATAAATAAATTTCATTTGAAACACAAAGCAAATGTGCCTAATAGGGTACCTATAGTATCCATATAACATGATGTCGTAAATATGAATAGTATAAAGGGGATGAGAAAGCCAGTGCGAATGTATCGAGGTTCACTATATTCATGGGTTGGACTCGTTATGCAAAGCAAAATGCTGAATTATGCAAATAATGACAATAATGGTGCTTAAATTTTATTACATCTTTCAGTAATGCCTTCTATATGTTAGTACAAGCTTTATGAACTTTTTCATTTAACGAAATAAAATTCGCTGTCGTGATGAAGTAAATCAAGTTATATGATATTAATTATAATAAATGGTACCTTTGGACTAATCATTTGATAATATCTTGGTTAAATATTTTATGAGTTAAAGTGGCTATGGAAACAGCGTTTTCTTAATTGATTTTAAATTTAAAGCCTCTATTTCAATCAACTTATTTTAAAACTTCAAGACAGACATGAAGATTCTAGATTAGATTCTAACTATACATTATATTGAAGACCAATACTTCTCTACCTCAAAACTTAAAGAACTCAAAAAATTTACAAAAAAAATAAATTGTCATTCTTAGGTCTAAAAAAGAGATGGAAAAATTATGTTATTTGTATCTTACCATATTACAAATACCGAATTTAATACATAACTCCTGAATTTTGTATATATCTAAAGTATCTATTAAATACAAACATTTATGTTTCACTACCTGTTGAAATCTATCCAAATTAATTAATTTTTTCGTTCCGTAAGAACCTTAGAACCCTAGAAAAAGTAAAAAAAGAAAAATTATCGGTTAAGTCGTCCTCAACTTGTGCCGTGACCAAGGGAAAAGTGTGAAAGGTACAGATTAAAGGTTTTTATGACTTAACTAGCAGCGCCCCGCGGTTTCACCCGCGTAAGTCCCGATTCCGTGGGAATATCGGGATAAAAAGTAACCTATGCGTTAATCCAGGTCTCCAGCTATCTACATACCAAGTTTCATCGCAATCGGTTCAGTGGTTTTTGCGTGAAAGAGTAACAAACATCCATCCATCTATCCATACATCCATCCATCCAAACTTTCACATTTATAATACTAGTGGGATGATCGGTATATAGTAATCAGGATCTGCTTATTAATAATACGCTTAATAATAATATGTATTATTATATTAAAAAATGTACATAAATTCTTATTCAGTAACAATTCTAAAGTGTGTTTACCTAATTCTTTATTGGCGTTCGGTCTTACAAATACTTCGAAAGGTTTCGATATATTGCCACTGAAATGTTAAACAAACAAAACATATAATGAACTAACAACTTTTATACACACCTGCAAACTACACTTTACTGTACAAACTCACGGACTCACTTCGTTGATTTCGCCGCTGAAATACGACCCTTATTTCCTCATTTCTTTTTTGTTACTTTTCCAATTTGTAACACAAAGATAAAGCTGGCTGTAAATGTCACAAACACAACATTGTAATTAAACATTCTAATTATTCTTGTTTGTATGTAGGTTTGTATGTAGTAATATGCATACAAGAAAGTAATTATGTACCTACTTATGCAAAAAACATTATGATAATAATAAAATTGATTTTGACTGCTTACATAAAAGGATTAAAAATTATGAACATTAGTAGTTATCAGTATGTTATATATAGTTTTCTAACTACATTTAATTAAGTTTCAAATTTAGGGTAAGTTGCTAAATTGTTGTATAAACGAGTTTTTGAGTAGCAATTCTTTTTATGGTATAGGGGCAAACGAGCAGACGCGTCACCTGATGGTAAATGACTACCGCCGCCCATAGGTACCTGCAACCTGCAAGTCCTGCAACTCAAGTTGCGTTGCCGGCCTTTAAGATGAGCGTAGGGGAAAGGTGGAAGAGCTGAAGGGTTAGGGCCTCCTCACTCACTTGGTGAAAAGCAATACAAGCATTGCTTCACTTTCGGTTCGGTCGGTCGGTTTTTTGTGAGGCCGTGATATCACTCCGGTCGAACTGGCCCATACGTACCGAAGCATGGCTCTCCCACGATGTCTATTTACACAATTAAGACTCTAAAGTTATTGTTTACAATTACTTGACGGTGGCAATGGTATAAGTATTTATTATGAAAACAGACAGTACAGTTTACACAAAATTTACAGTTAAGGAAATAATACCACAGACGCTTGTATGTCATAATTAAATATAAAAAAAAAAGTATATAATAATATAACTGACTTCAATGCGCCTAAATCATGATATGTTGTAATAAGCTGTATTCTTCATCCCTTAATATTCCACCCTTAGAGGTGAAACATTTTACATTTAGATCCATCCGTAATAATAACTCGGTGACTTAGACCAACCTTGAGTACAATCAATTCGATTTAATAAAGAATTATTGAAATCGGTTCACAAATAGCGAAGATATCTTGTAATCTACACACAAAGTCCAATTGAGAACTTCCTCCTTTTTAACGTCCTATTTTCTATTTGAAGAATTTAAAAAAAATACCTAATGATATTTATGATTTTAAAAACATAAAACGTTTAGTTAATGAAACTTCTCTAATTGTTAATCACATTTTGATAGGTTGTTTTTGTAGTTGAGACACAAAACAGTTCATTCCCACTCGCTCCACTGTTTTCTTCCAAAAAGTTCAAACACTTAAATGAAGCATAATTGTTATTTGTAAATTAGTTCCCGTGGGTATTTAAATTTCTTATTATTTGCTTCAAATTGTAGACCTTACAATGCCTATTCCATTTATTTGTCCCCAGGGGATCCAGGGATTCTTATCTTCTGATGTTAAATGAAGAAATATCTAACATTTCTTTCAAGCCCGATGACAGCTTATAAATAAAAAATATGTTTCCGTTTCACAATTTTTTCATATAATACCGACTACAATAAATAGAATTAAGGATAGAATGTAGGTACATAATAATAATATGGAAGTGGTAGTGAATTTCAATAAAAATTAATAATGACATGAATGACATAAGAGAGTTTAAAAAATTATTTCGATAAGATAAATGATAAGATGTAGAGAAAAATTATTAATAAATTATTTAGTTCTACAAATGTCTCATTATTTATAAAAATTTCAAAATCAAGATTGACTCAAAACTATGGCGAACTTGGTGATAACCGCTTTCCCATGCCATCATAGTGTAATACGAGGCAAATAAGCCTACTTTATGGTAACGTCGAACACGCTTTAGTGTATGGCAATAAATAATACTTAAATATTTGATAAAACATACTAGTACTTAATTAATGTACCTACTGCGAAAATGCAGGAATTTTAATCTCTAAAGAAGATCTCTCCATAACAGAGTGTGTATAATCACAATTCCACACAAATAAATAATGATTTATTTTGTATTAAATATATTATAATATTAATGCATAGATGCATATAACAGATTTATTTATCTTTGAAAGAACCTTAAATATTCATACACAGCCTTTAAACCAATTGAATATGTAAATAATATGTATGTGAAGTGAGATATTCAATTTATTTCAACATCCAGTCATCCAGATTTGAAACGAATGAATTTTGAATCTCTAACTTGCATTGAAATATTTTCCTCCGACTCTGAAAAGGTACGCTCAACATTTTAAAATATTAAAAGTACATTTCATTGAAACAAAGCTCCGTCTAGTAGTATTAAGTACGTTATTCTGTATACGGTACGAGTCGATTGCATGCTTGTTTTCCGAGAAATATGTTCTGAAAGTAACAAATATGTACGTTTCTTGCTTTCAGAACATACGAAACATTTTATAAGAATTTTATATGCGCTTGGGAACAAACGCTCATATTATATAGGTACGAGGATTATCAAAGTAATTCCGTTTCAATAGACAATTAATATTTTTAAAACTGATATATCAATTATTGCTACCATAAGGTACCTTATCTTTATTAGTAAACATATACACATGCATAATTACTTACATTAAAAAGTGAAATATACTGAGTGTAACATTGAGATGCAAAAGCGTTTCGATGCCAAAAAGAAGAAACTATGGTGAAATAAAAAAAGTGTTTGTAAATCTAAAAGCATTTCTATCTAATAATTATTTTAAATCGATTTGACAAGAATTAATTATGAAGCAATTAGGCTGTCTTATACTGGTAATTTACAGGATACCTATGCTTGTAAACCAATGTTGATAATTATTTTTATTGAACATTTTATAAATGAAATATTTTATCTATATAATATTTCAAATTTGCAAATCGAAGTCGAAATCGAAGAAACAAAATGCCCGTAATTTTAACGTAGCTTCAGTCATTAATCACAATGAAAAAAAAATTGTCAGTCGTAGGACTGCACGTCAGAAGTGAAAACATAACTTACACATATAGTATACATATAATTATTATACAGACACACACACACAAACACATCGGTATATATGTATCTGAGCGTGACGAGTCCAGTGCTTTTTCCCCATACCAAAAGTGCCCAACGTGCCTAAAGAAGTTTTCACTTCAAAAAAAGAATTTAATTTAAATTTAATATATTCCGTTGTGGTCTTCTGGGATGTAGAAGCCGGAAAACCAGATACTATGGTTCAATTTGTCCAGGAGTGGACTGCCATAAATGAAATCATTAATTAAATAACTTCTAACCACCAATTTCAAATATACGTAAGTGTAATACAAGTTTCCATGAATGATTTAATTTAATTTTACCCACAGTTATAATCCATATTTATGCGTTCGGGATGTATTATTTTCACGACATATTATGTGATTACTAGACGATGACTGCACTTTCACCCGCCTTTATGACTACTGCTCCGGTCCCAAGGGTCCTAACGTGATAGCTATTGCCATAATCTTCCTCCAGACTTGGGTTTCCAAATACAAAAATATTTTATTTTTTCAAATCCTACCTTTAGTTTCAGAGATTAGTGCGTACAACCAAAAAACAAACTCGTCATTGCTTTGCTCCAAAAGGACATTATCTATTTGAGGACGATTTACTCACGAACCTTTCTTGCCTGTATACATTTTGATTCAATGGACATTAATCCCAGGGGACTACATAACAGAAAGGGCATATTGTTCTGAGAACCGCTTGATCCGGAATCGGTTTTTTATTTGTATTTGGTTATTTATATGAGTTTGGAAATAACTTAACATGGTGAAGACATTACCTCTATCACAGTTAAATTAAATTAGTAATTTTTCAAGTCAAAATTTTGTTTGCGACAGCATAGGTTAGAAATGAGAGATGTAACGAATTAAGAATTTTTCACATTCGACGACGATGTCGACGATTATAAAAGGCGATGTGCTTCATGAATAGGGAACTGCATACTCTTGAGCATTGTCGTAAAGTCACCTGCTTATCACTTTTTATAGGATACTTTGGTGAGTGTTCGAAGGCTCTCTTCGAACTAATTGAACCTTCACCATTCCTGCATCGGACAACTAGACGCAAATAGAGGTTCCACCCTTTCATTGTCGAAATTCCAAAAAGTCGAACGAGACACTTCGACAGCTCCTTTTTGGTTCGAGTCGCAAAGTCTAGAATGAACTGCCTGCTTCTATTTTCCCAAACAATTATAATTCTGGAACGTTCAACGGTAGAGTGAATAGGTTTCTCTTGGATAGGCATGTACCATCTTCGTCTTCATCATCACTTTCCATCAGGTGATTTGGAAGAAAACGCCTATTCCATTACCCAATAAAAAAAGAACATTCATTTTGACATTCGCATTCGTATTCGCAAGAAACGATGCGAATGTTTTTGGCACACGAAAAATAAATTATGTATGGATATGGAATGATAATACAACTTAAAAAGATTTATGTTCATTTATTTACTTATATTTGAATAAGAAAATGATAATGGAACAGTCTTGATGTAGGCAAACTAAATTGGAAATATTTTCTCTCTATAAATTGAGCTATTCACTTCCAGTAAAGGTTGAAATGCCACCGTATAGACTATGGTACCATGACAGGTCAACATAAATAATAATAATAATAATTCGACACATCTCACACACGGCCGTCTGATCCTAAACTAGGCAGAGCCTGTATTATGGTAAATTGGTAACCAGACTGCTGATAAACATACTTATATATTTCTAAATACAAACATAAACATACTTATATATTTCTAAATACAAACATATTATAGATAAATTACTACAAATACATATAATTATTATATGTACTGGACACCTGTAGCTTTTTGTAACCGTTTATAGTTTTTAGCTATCGGCACTTCTTCTACAAATAAACTTTCAGTATTAATTTCCCATTTCTTGGACTTTCATTACGTTGTGTGGTATAAAATATAAGGTACTAGCAACCCGCCCCGGCTTCGCACGGGTACAAATTATATACCAAAACCTCCTTCCTCATGAATCACTCTGTCTATTAGTGAAAACCGCATGAAAATCCGTTCAGTAGTTTTTCAGTTTATCGCGAACAGACAGACAGACAGACAGACGCGGTGGGAGACTTTGTTTTATAATATGTAGTGATTATAAAAAAAACTATCTGGTAAAATATCTAAGGGAGTAATGTAATTCCGAAATAATATTTGTTTAAAAATATATTTGAACATGTATACGTATATAATACACATATATAGTTAATTTAAGAGCACTTCAAGAAATACTAAAATTGTGTTCGAGCGCCTTAAGTTATGTATCAAATTATATTACAAAATTGGATTGAAAGTTTACCAGATACTAGTAGAAAAGTTAATTCAATATTATTGTGAAAATTTTGAAAGGAAAATAAAATAGTGAAAGGATCGGCTGAGTAGTATTAAAAGTTTTCAGAGTATTTCGAAGCCTGTGGTTGAAATATTTGACAGTCGATGTCATGAAATTGTCGATAAAATAATATAAATTGATTGTTAAATCCAGTTTAAGATAAAAGTAGATAGAAATGTAGATACTAGCTTAACAAACTGATTTTAATTCCAAAGTAAGTAATATTTATCTAATCTGACCAACGTAATTCTGTAATTCTGAGAATGAAAGTCATTTTATATACAGGCATTCTTTTGTTACGCTCGTTATTTCTTTTGCAGCTACATTTTGCGTTTAATTTGTATTTTACTTAAGTTTCAAAAAATTATTTCCCTACTTCTTAATAGGTACATTCCATAGAATGGGTAACATACTTTATTTTGATTATCGACAAACTCATAAAACAAAAAACACGAATTATAGGTTTTTTTAATAAGAATCCTACTAATATTATAAACGTGAAAGTTTGTGAGGATATAAGGATATACGGATGTTTGTTACTTTTTCACGCAAAAACTACTGAACAGATTGTGATGAATCTTGGTATGTAGATAGCTGGAGACCTGGATTAACACATAGGCTACTTTTCATGCCGATATTCCTACGGCACCGGGACTTACGCGGGTGAAACTGCGGGGCGCAGCAAGTATTATTTGAACATATGTCGGTAAAGGTCATAAAAAAAAACAAAGCTCAAAATTGCTTTTAAAAGTCTTAGAACACTGTAAAGATACTAATAACAGTAGGTTAATATATTTTTGTTGTATGATTTAAAATCTATATATATATATATATAGATAGTATATAGTTTGGTTTGTACGCGTATCTCTGCAGAATCACAATCTATTATATTAGTTAGGCATATTTTGCAAAATGGTGTCTTTTGCAGTATTGCACATTGGCCAATACTGCCATTAATGATGGTCGCTGCAGCACCGATAGTCTACTCATTTTAAGTACAGACCATTGCATACGATGATAAAAAATAGATATACGCGTGTACAGATGTAGGCCTTTGTCCTTCCTACTACATTTGTATGAGGAACAAAAGCAGGCAAGATACAAGGCTCCGTTTTACGGAATGAACCCTGCATAGGTTACGAGACTGTGCATTCTGCAAAACGGAGATCTGTAAGAAACTGTTGTACTGTTCTATGTATTATATAACTATTACTGGGGTTATTTGTACCCATTGTGGACTTACTAAGTGAAAAAGTCTACGTTTAAGGATCAATTTGTGAGTGGCTTCATTATTACAAACTTTAAATTTTAAGTCACTTCATTGCATATTTTTGAAAATTGTATTATTTAAATATATTTAGATTATATATTCTTCAGCATGTTATCCATTAAAATAACGTTATCGTGAGTTTAAACAAATTTGGGGTTTAGTTTGTATTGGCAATTAATACTATTTAGTTGTTGTAAAAAAATGTCAAGTAACACAAAGCACAGATGCTTCTAATTATGATAACTGCAAATAAGGTTATGATGTGAATATTTTTTCATTAAGTATCAAACGTATGTAACATTATTCATTGATATAAGTAACAGAAACGTGGTCTCAATGGAGGTAGGGGCAAAAACTAACGTGTAATTCAATTTGCGTGTTTAATCATTCAAACATATTTATGTTAATAACTACATTAACAAGAGTAATTAGACACGTTAAAGTGTTATATTTTTCTTTTTAAAGCATGCCATGACACCTACCTACTATAAATATATTTATTGATTTTACAAGTAGGAGGAATAGATAGCAGATTTCTGCTTTAATTTCGATCACCCGAAAGGAATAGCCCATATTTCCAGAGCCACTTTAGGGCACCTATATCACAATGAAATATTCTGAATTGTAAATTTCTGGAGTGTAAGTGCTGACATCGAGCTAATTGCGGGTTAGAAGGGTCCCGGGATACAAGACATCCCATGGTCAAAGTCCCGGGTTACCCCGGGACTTCGAGACTTCTCAGAATATAATTATTTATTAGTTTATTTTTATTTATAGATATAATATATTATCTTTATTTATAGATAAATAGATAAAATAAAATCAGAACACTTTTATAATGTTAATAATTATAGTCTTAACAATACATACGTATGTTTAATTCTAATAATCACAGTTTTTGGCAGTAAAACATGACAGCAAATGCATTTGCGAGTCGGTATCAAGTATTTGTTAAGCTTAGATGGCGCTATCAATGACATGTTTATTAATTTTATTATGTATCACTTTTTGAAAATAAAATTTATGCAAAACAAATTAAACAACCGTGTCTGGAGTCTCGACACGAAACGTCCCGGGAACCAAACCCTACTACACATTCTAAATTTATCTTTACTCCAACTGGAGTACTCTAAACCAATTTGATTAATATTCTATATTCAAACTAACTCAAGTTATTTTAAAATGAATCAATAAACTCCGAAATAGCTCAACTATTTACAAATACTATTCGTAGGCGAGAAGATACTATCACAACTCACTGCATTTAGATATTCAAATTTTATACTGTTATTTGCTACTGAGTTGGATACTATCAGATATGGGCTGTAGGGCTATCTCCTACATAAAAGAATCACTGTAGGATCTTGCACCAGAGAGACATTTAGAAATTAATTAAAATTTAAACAACAACACATACATTGAAATAAAACTATTTTTATATTTACACTGATCCCGACGTTTCAGTTGCTTTTCAGCAGCCATGGTCACGGGTAGACTAAGACGGTGGTCGTCTCATGTATCGAAGTGCAAAGTTATCTCAAAGTACCCGAGGTTTGTTGATTGTTGGTGTTACTATTTACGCAGAATGAGCTCAAAGTGTCTTGATGCCTTGCTGTGATTTGTTAGAATCCGTTAAAAATAGTTTTATTTCAATGTGTAACATTCGCGTAAACTTTCGACAATATCATGAACAATACATACGCCTGTATGCCCGAAAGTATAGGTTAGGTGTGTATTAAACACCCACATTTTGAGTAACAGGGGGCAAAACTTTGGGAATTCAAGATGAGATCATTGGGAGTATATTAAAAGGTAAAGGTCAGAAAGGCAATGAAAGGAAAGGGATATTACTTATACGGATGAATTGGAGAGTCTAATGAATAGCTCCAGCAGTTTCGAGTCCTGGTCCTAAGTTTTTTTTTATGGTATAGGGGCAAACGTGCAAATGGGTCACCTGATGGTAAATGATTACCGCTGCCCATGAGCACCTGCAACTCAAGAGTCACAAGTGCGTTGCCGGCTTTTAAGGTGAGAGTAGGGGAATGGGGGCAAGGAGGGGAGAGAGGGAAGGGTCAGGGCCTCCGGTAACATCACTCACTCGGTGAAAAGCAATGAAAGCATTGCTTCACTGCTGGTTTTCTGCGAGGCCTTGGTATCACTCCGGTCGAGCTGGCCCACACGTGCCGAAGCATGGCTCTCCCACAAGGAAACCTATAACTTGAACTGGCTGCTTCCGGGCAGTCCTCTAACATACATAACCTAATACCAGACAACCGATAACTTGGCAACAAGTTTCTTTTTCTTTAAAAACCTCCATAATGACGAGTATGAATGACAATCTCATATCGAAAGTTCATTCTTCTCTCTATAGGTAGATGGGTAATCACGATAAAATGAATCATGTGGACACTTATCCTCGAAATCCTATCCTATAAATATCGATTTATGTGCGCAGAAGCAGGTATCTATCTCAAATCGGAATGTAGGCCCACGAGATGACGAATCGATAAAAACAATTTTATGTAGGTGTATGAATTTAAAGAATTTAAATTGATGTAAAGTATTATTTGTTTAAATAGTTCATTATTGAAATACAGTTATCAAGAATTAGCAAATAAAATAGTTTTAAATTAAGAATGTCATTATTTTTTCTACTTTAATATTTATTTCCTTATATTAATAATAATAACTCGACACATCTCACACACGGCCGTCTAATCCCAAACTAGGCAGAGCCTGTACTATGGTAACCAGACTGCTGATAAACATACTTATATATTTCTAAATACTTATTATAGATATTATACAGACATATTATAGATAAATTACACACAGACACAGAACAAATTATCATGCTCATCACACAATTATTCGTCCTGGGTGGGAATCGAACCCACGACCTCTGGCTCAGCAGTCAGGGTCACTAACCACTAGACCAAACTATATTGTAATATAGGTATAACTAGCACTATAACCGCACAGTGACTTCGTGGTCATCTCTCTAATTGCGACTCTGTTCAGTATTATGGGTACGCTCTCCTCATACGGGACAATAGTATGTGTGACTCATGTATAGTTGTTGATGTTTGGCATTTGGGTATATTTATATTCAGATATATAGATGTTTATAAAATCTCCTACGACACAGTGTATTAATTTGGCAATTGTCGACGAAAAAAAAGTCATGTGGGTAGCTTACAAATATATTTTATGTAAATTTAGCATATCACATCGCATATTTCAATTTGGCTATTTACGTTATCAATACTTCGTACTAACTCCACTCTAATATAATTCTGTTAATATAATCTGTGGCTAAAGTAGAAGAAAATTAGATTAAACGATATTACGGAAATTATATACGAGTATGAAAACTCTTCTAGGTTTTATGCTTCGTAGAAATATGTGATAATATTAATAGCCAATGTTAATCTGCGTAATACACACGTGCGCTGTCTAATCTAATGTAGCGTACATTCCTTACATGTGTATAATAAACCTACATATTGTTTAAAAACCTATTATCTGGTTAAATTTCTAGAGTTCCGTACGTCTAAATGAAAAAACGAAACCCTTATTGAATCACTCTTGCGTCTGTCCTTCTGTTAGTAAATTGGCTAATTTACCCGAATCTACTGGACCGATTAAGTTGCAATTTGATACACATTTCGATTCCTGTAACCCAAAAACTGATGTGCGACGTAAATAAATAAGTTTTATTTATGGGGGTCAAACTAAAAAATATATATCTGAAAACTGCACCGTATGTCATATCAAATGAAAGGGATTTGTGTGAGTCTCATTTTTTTATAATTATAAAATTAATAATTTAAAAGTTATTTAAGAAACAAAGTACAGTAAGTACAAAGTCCCTTAATAAATCAAGATAACAAGAAAAAAAAACAAATATTTATTGGTATGGAACGACCTAGTCAAATTTCAAAGAAAGATATATTATGCGAGGTTAAGGGTGTGAAAACATTAATCTTTCTAATGTAAGCCGACAAAATTCACAAAAACTACTAGGCTATAAGTTGCGTATATTTGTGTATTATGTGGAAAAAAATTAGTTTGTACTTCATTTATTTTACAATTATATAACATAATCTATAAGTGCACCTACTTCTTCTTTTCTCTGCATCACCCAATAGTTGACTGGTAGAGAATGCCTTGGGAATTAAGTCCGCCAATGTACCAATGTGCATAAAGTTGAAAATAAAAATAACAACGCGATTAAAGTTCTTGAGCAAAGTATAAATAATCATATCATAAACCTTTAGATATAAATTTACAAAACTGAAATCTAAAGGATTTACATTGGCTTAAGCATATTTTATTACATTATTTATTATTTTACATTTAGTGAAAAGAAAAATATAGAAATTGTAATAATAATTGTCATTCCACAAACGCATAAATTACAGACTTCATTACGTATTCGAGCTTCCTGAACGCTAACTAAATCGCCTTAAAGATATTATTTGTCATTCAAATACATAGAAGATAGAAAGGTTCCCAAAATATTATCTGTAATGTATAGGGCTTTTACTTTAAAACTTTACATTATTAGTCACACAGGTATTATAATACGGTCTGTCGTTTGTTTACGAATTACGTACAATGTACAAACATGCAGATAACATAATAAAAATCAAATGCTCATAGAGATATTATCTATACTTTTTGACGAAAGAAAACGTCAATAAAATTGATACTTAAAAGAAAACGAATTCCATTAAAATTTAAACCACTGGGCGACCACTATCTATTAATTAATTATTTCTGTAGGTCATATTTGTTTTCGCCGACTTATTGTTTTTTGTAGATTTAGTGCTAAGACTCCATACTATTAGACCATAATATTATAAATACGAAAGTAACTCTGTTTATATGTCTGTTACGCTTTCACGCCCTAACTACTCAACCGATCATCGTGACGTTCCCATTCACGCTGTCAGGGACACGGTAAAGGGCATAGGATACCTTTCATTCTGAAAAAATGTTCACCAAAAGATAGTGAATTGATTGACAAAATCCAGGGCAAAAAACTAGTATTTTAGATTCGTTTCTATCGAAACTAATTACAGTAATTTGAAACATCGAAGAACTAAAAAGACTCAATCAATCTAGCAGTAAATATAGATTATAGAAGTAAGACTCAGCTGCAATATTAAAGAGGTTGTCTAAACCTCGTAAGATCCACTGCAATGCGACTACATAATCAGGTCAACCTTGCAAATTGCATGTAGGTAGGTACGTACTAAACGTATTTAGACCGATATGGGTTCTTGCATACAAGACAAAAAGATTTAACCCGACCGTAAAATGGATGCATCTGGAACATAAATTTACTTGATCTATTGGGATTCTTCATCTATGGTTTAATTTAAAAATCATCGAAACTTGGCGGTCGAACAATTGTGAAGACGTCGGACTGACAATGGAAAAGTGGTGGGTTTGAATGCCGCTAAATACACTATCATCGAAACTAAATATAAGCTCAAGCATTTCATTGAAATTTAGGAATGGCTAGTAACGTGGGACCCTAAGTGAATCTGACTCATGAAAATAATGGGGAAAGAAAACTTGAAACAAGATTCGAATGCAATTAGATTTAATCGGCCCACTCAGTTCTGAGCTACTCGATAGCTTTGTCATCAGTTCGTTGTATGAAAATTTTCTTTCAATTTATAAAAGCATAATATTTTTTATTATGTTCAAAGCGTAGGTTAGGTTAGACTGACATGTCTTATACAATAATGTATGATAAATTTATTAATGAGAAAATTATTATATGGTACAATTTTTTAACTTAACACTCGGGCTTGATATATACATATATGTTCATGTTTTTTTTATTAAGTAATAAACCCTATTCAATACCGCTGAATAAATTTAATCAAAATAGTGATTGTAACAATAGTTGACAAAATTTGTAAGACAATAATTGCAACAAGATATAAATACAACTAACTACCTTTTTTTCTAATGTGTGCAAAACCCCACGGGTCATCACCTCACCGGGGGCAAGCGGCGAGGTGGTATGTCGGACTCGAACCGACTAAAACCACACAGTGTTCCGTCGCCGGGGCCTCAGGTGTACCCTAGAAAAGAAATCCCTGTGAACCCCGGCAGACTTGGCGGCCTGTTAAACCAGGTGACCCCACTATGAGGTGCAGATAGTTCTATCCCCTCTAGTTTAGAGAGGCTAGTAACTACCTTGCTCAGTCATTATTCCAAAAAAATAAATAAACTGTAACAATGTAATTAATGTGTTCAATATATTTTTGAGTTCCAATATTATTTTCGACTTATGTTAAAAGCTTATTAGGTACGTTGTTAAGTTGTTTTAAAAGAATAAAAAAAACACATCGCTTCCATCCCATATCGTGTACAATGTTTTTTTTACACTCGACATCTCTGAAACTCGTTTAGGAAAATATTACACATGTAATCTTTGGATTGTCACGATTTAAACCTTGAATTTACCAGGTTTGCTGCTTGTTAGGTCAGTCTCACTATGTTTGAATATCACTTACTTATCTTATTTAAAAATATTTTTTGGAAGCGATTTATAAAATAAAGAAATATTTGCGATTTTCTGGCCTGTTGGTTTAGTGGATAGTGATTCAGCTGAGCCAGAGGTCGTGGGTTCGATTCCCACCCAGGACAAATAATTGTGTGATGAGCATGGTAATTTGTTATGTGTCTGGGTGTAATTTATCTATAATATATGTATGTATTTAGAAATATATAAGTATGTTTATCAGCAGTCTAGTTACCATAATACAGGCTCTTCCTAGTTTGGAATCAGACGGCCGGGTGCGAGGTGTCTCAAGTTAATAGTTATTATTATTATTTATTATTATATTATTTATTATTATTATTTATTATTAAATCAAAACTTCGAGTTTATTAGTTACATATATTATAGTCTTAAGATCCCCTTGTGTTTATATTTCATAATAGGAAAGTGTTCTAGAAGTTGTAATACGAAATACTTCGCAATACTACTCTTAAATTTGTCAGCATTGCATATTGTAATGTAATTCAAGTCTCGTTTTTAAGTTTTTGTTTTAGATTTACGTTTCAGACGGAGGCCAAGTTTGGCACTAACTCAAGTTTAAAAACGAAGTTATTTTTAAGTAACTTAAGTTGCATACTTTCTGGATTAACCTCTGCAATCTCATTTCAATTTTTTATGGACTAGTACTATTCTTTAGTCTGTGACATACTTATGATATAGTCTAATTTTCGTTCTTTTGATATATTAGAAGTTTAATTAATACTCGAATATTTTTACTATAAATAGTCATTTTCTAGTAATTATAGTGTAGTTACACCACGTTTTACGCAAAGATGCGTACGCGTACCGGACAAAAACGCGGAAAGTGAAATTCACGTATAAGGAAGTATGTTCTAATAATAAGCTAAATATACAACCAAAGTACTTTTATTGCCTCAAAACTTCACAAAACTACTTAATCATTTAATATTTTTCTACAGGAAATATTTGTCTAAAGTTTTTTACATTGCATTTTGTTTGCACCCTTTCTTTTGTTACAAGCAACACCGTTTTCTATTGATTGCTGAGGATACAAAATGCGATTGATATGACTATTTGAACTTTCTTAAATCGCAAGACCCGAGTTTACTTTTATAACGCCCCCTGTATTGCACTTGACGATAATGATAACATTCTCTCTTCAGTGTGTTCTTGTTGATTTCCATCCGAGATATTTTCCATTTCAATTAAGTCTCCATCACTCGGAAGTGCACTATCGGTCGTGGCAAATTCTTCTAGCTCTTCGACTGGAATTTTTCGGAGCTCGGATTCTTTTATCATAACCGCGATAACCTCAATCGCCTCTTTTGTGACATCTTGAGCAGGCACGCGTCTACTGGGCGCCTCTACTACATCAGGCCAAAGATTCGACATACCCCATTCATGCAGCTCAATTTAACTTCATACCAAGCTGCACCAATGTTTATTTTAACAGCGTTTAATATATTATAGTATTTCCATCAATAGCGCATGGACTGCTTTCCCTCTCCGTTTGTTTAATGCAATGGCTAATGCCATCACATCATTAAGCGTTCAACTAAGCTAAAGGACCACAACGGACTGCACTAAACGAATTAGAAAAACTGCGCTATTTTGAATCCGTACTAATCGAGGTCGCGTAAAGGGGGTTGTTACTGTCGTTCATTAGACAATCTTGTATCCTATAAAACGAAATTATACCGAGTCTCTGGAAAATAATTGAATTAAATTCTATAACGATAGATCCAAGCTTGTACAATATAATTATCGTTCAAATTCGTGCTCGTACTCTCTAAGGAAGTCTACAGCTCCTATACCTTATTAGTTTACGTACTGACCTATTCTATACCGTACCTGTACAATACCTAACATTTTGCAATGATCATGTGCGTTTATTAGCACAGAATACTTAATAGTGCTAGTATTACATAGTAGAGTTCTTGGGTGCGGTAACCGCCTACTATCAGTCTTAAGATTCATTTACTAGCATAAAAAAACAACTAAGCTACCTAAGAAAATAGTTTTAATCAGACTTCCTAATAAAAGTGGCAGTACACGGTTTGACGTCCATATTATAACCGTTTTATATTTACACAATTTTTTTTTATTAATTATTAATTAATTTACACCCAATAGTATTTTGGTGTTAAATAACCAATAAATTCTAAATAAAGACACTATTAACAAATAGGTACTATTATTATTAGAGTGGTTAGTATCGCAATGTATTTATTGCACACGGGAATGAATGATTAATTCAAATGTTGATTAATGAAATAAATTACATGGTGATTTAATTAATCTATATAGATACAATAAGCACATGTTACTACTAAATATTGTAAATGATTATAGTTTTATAAAGTTTTCATTAAAAATAGTTTTTAGTTTATTAAATTAATTATAGTATTTGTTTAATGATATAAATATATTGTTATGTACCTAAATAGATTTATGCGATGTAATATTCATTCAAATGTATATTGTCACTATTATTCTATTTTTTTTTCTACTTCTCTGATTAAATGCTCATAAGCCAAATGTGCACCACAAATTACCTGTTCCTAGTAAAGTCCATCTAAAGGTTGCCTGTAAGTGATTGCAGACTGCGATAAGGCCACCCATTGTACTACTGTTTTTAACGTATTTCTTTTTCATTATTGTATCCTATTTATGGTGTGCAATAAGAAGTATCTATCTATATCTAAAATATCAGTGATTTGAATTATCTCTCTAGCTACCACGTATCATTGTGTTACATGATCTTAAAAATCTATTAAATAGTACTTTTAGTAAACTCCCTCAAGCCAACTAACGTGCATACATCGGCGGCCTTGGATAATCTGTATATTGTTACGTAAAGAGAAAGCTTTATGGCCCTTTTTAAATTTGTACACGCTCGCACGTATCGTAGTAAAACAAAATTAAATAATACATGATGATGGACGAAGTCATGCTTTTGACCAAACAACTTCAAACTTAAATCTACCATGAATAGGGTAGTTGTATGCATCCACTCGGGTTATTGCTGATTACCCCGAAAAGTTACTGGGTACTCACGGTTGTTTCCCCGAAAAAGTGACTATTTGTTCGGGGAAACAACCGTGAGTTCTCAGTCTGACTAGAGACGCATTTAATACCCACAGGATAGTTGTCTGTGTTCAATATGAAATTAAGTAGTTTAGTTAGTAAGAAAATTTAATTTATTATTATTTTCCAGTTTGTTAAAACTTTAATTGTAACACCAATTTGACAAAAGCAAAATGTGACGTCAAAAGGTTGTTATTTAATCCTTTCTACAGAAAAAACCCTATTAACGTTTAATAATAAGAAACTGATTTGACTTGTCAGTCAACTATTGGGGTATTCACACTATCAAGTTGGAACATCAATCAAATTTTCAGAAGCTCGGTGTTTATAATTTCCGTTGACAGTCCCGTGATCTCGTAAATACTAATTATGCGTACACTTATCCATGAATTGTATACTAAGCCACGTACTTATTATAATCGCTTGATAAGGATAGATTAATGAGTGCGTAAACTGGTTTTAGTCTCAGAAAGGAATATTAAGTATAAACAAAGACGACGGACCGATGAAATATCCTTTCATATTATTTATGTAATGAGACCAATGAGACATGAATCTCGAGGACTAAAAGTGGATGTGATGTATGAATGAACAAAAGTACGGCACAGTACGGTTAGTCCTACAGATCTGTAGAACTTTTGCGTGTTAAAAATGTCTAGGCAGCGCTGTGTCCCTGAGAGTCCCTGTGTGGTAAGCTTTACGGATTTCGTTTCTTTCTACTCAAGAAAAATATGGACATGATAGTCAAGAACGCAATAAGAAATATTTGTTAATAAATCATACAACAGTACCTAACAAAGTATAAATAGGCAAATATGATTTACTTGTATGAGGAGGATTTTAATATCTTTTGAAATTTATATTTTAAACATGCAATGTTTGAAAAGTTAATTTTGTGCCATGCTCACATCATGTTAGTTTTTCTTGACATGCTTTTTTACAACGTGTATGCGCTTTTTTACAAACAAATCTTTGAGCCAATTGTTTACATTTATTTTTCCTCTTAAAATTTACTCCTTAATTAAATTAACTAATATTTAAATAATATAAAAACAGACAACTGAAAATAGACTTATCTACCTAACTAAATTAAATATTAAGGTTTTCAAGATTATTCACATGAAATTCAACTTTTTCTCTAGATATAAGTTGAAATCTAAAGGATTCAAAGTTGACATAGGCTATCTTATTATATTGACTTTAGTAAGAAGATAAAAATAAATTTCGCTGACAATAACTGCCATTGAGCAGACGCATAAATAACAAATTGATTACTTATTCAAAAGTTACTGAACTGTTGGAGTTCGTTCTCAAGATAATGATATTATCTATAGATGAATTAGATGTGATACTACACATTTTCAAAGAAAACGACCTTTAATTTGGCTTTAAGGCACTAAATCTCCTTTATTCTTAGACATATGTGATATGTCTAAATACGGATTAACTTCAATTATTTAGAATAAGTGTAAGGTTTTCTGACGAGACTAATTACATTTAACTTAACAATAGAACACTTTTTGTTTGAAGTTTGTAATTTCAAATGATAAAAGGTTTTTTTGCTTAAACATTCACATTACATGCTGATGGTAGGTACTCGAAAGTGGTAGGTACTCAAGGGGCTCGTGGCTAAATGGTAACCGAGTAGGATAGCACATTACAAAGTTAAGTAATACTAGCCAGGTCAGTCTAGGATTGGTGAGAATTCTTAACACATTGAGACCCCTCCGTGCCTCGGAGAGCACGTTAAACCGTCGGTCCCGGGTGCTGTACAAACATCGGTGGCATTCGTTACGGGTAGTAGGAGCCCTAAAAAGTCCGACAACCTGGTCTAACTACAGAACTTCGATATCGCCTAGTACTTGGGTTGAGGAGGTCTGATGGCAGTCGCTTCACGTAAAATATCAAAGTTCGGCCGTATCGTAGTTAGACTGAATGCCGACCCCAACTTAGTTGGGACAAGGCGCGGAGGATGATGATGGTAGGTATTCGAAAATACTTCGAAACTTTTATTGCAATGAAAGCTCAATACATTATAAAAGTGTATATGTTGCCGTATAAAAAAATAATGACATGTTTTTGTGCAACAATGTTACTAACCTATGTTTAATGGATTTAGCAGGAAATATATCGCAATATGAAACAATTTTTGATAAATTTTCCTGTGATTCTAATAAACTAAGTTCGGTGTTAACCTACATGTAGACCATGCGTTTATTTACAAAAGTGTACTTAATTATTTTAAAATAAAAAGATTTCCTGTTTATTAAAGAAATACGGTTTTACTCACTTGTTTATTTTGGATTCTAGTTTACTACTTAGATACTAGTTTCGAACGCGATAAATTATTTTATTTTCATTGCATAACATAAATTTTTATTCCGAGTATTATTAAGTTAATTGCTAAGCCAACCAATTTTTTAATGTTCTAAATGAAAAACAAATATTTTCAGAATATAAAAACTTTCTGAGTTTCTCTTGAGAAATAACTATTTTTACTTCAAGATAATGTAAATATTAAAAAGACAAGAAAATACCTATTTTATTGGCTAGTATAACTTGAACCGCCATTGTACAGACACGTACGTACTATGACAGGTCCACATTATATCCATTTATTATGCGTGTAGGCGCATTCTCGTAATTTTTATATTGTTTAAACATTTTAGCTTTCTGCTGTTCTTTTGTACATACATTTTAAACTTACAAATTTCACGTTCCTCGATTCGCGAAATTTTCTAAAAAATGTGTACAAAGAATTTTCTTCACGTTTGTCAAAATTATGTCAAAATCAAAAGAGATTTACTGCAATTACTTACAAACTGTATAATTAGGTCGATCTTGTACATTTAACATAATTACATTTTACTTGGGTACGTACTAATGAATTTACATAAAACACAAATAAGATTAAAACTTTACCATGGAACCAATTTACTAATGGTCAGGCAGGGTTTAATTTAATAGTAACGTATCAGCATACCAATCGAGAACTTGAGATTCGGTGACCACCATTCCACCCATCACCTTAAAAGAAAACCCATCATCGAAAAAATTACGTATGCTACCTTTACCCTCCCTATTTGCTAAGTTATGCAACTCTTTTTCTCATTTAACGAAGAATATCTAATAGGTAAGTTACACAATCATTGTATATTGTCAGATATATCTGACGGTGGAAATGACGTTGGCAACCCCATAATTATAGCATTTTGCGGACTCTGCGGAAATACGGGGTCTTCTAATGAATCCTTGAAAAGCTCCCACCTCCCAAAGGACAGGAACAGAATATTAATTTTGATAAGAGTAAGATGACTTTACCGGTGAAGAAAAAAAAATTGTATTAAATATGTTAAAACCATTTAAATTGGGCATATTGCAAATGAAAAAACAACTAGTCTCAACACAATTTAGGTGGCTTACTATTTCTGCAATATGACCCAGTTATAATCAAATGATGCCAAAGTTATCAATCTGCGAAGTGTAAACACATTAATCTAATTTAAAACGATCATTCTAAATCCGCTTTAAAACGGAAGAAGGATAAGAAATTGAGAGACCATCTTAATTGTAATACTTAATAAGTTTTTAATTCAGCGCTTTCCAGCTTAAAAGTCTAATGAAACTAAGTGATTGCTAAAGTTAATATTCATAGTCGTCCTTACAATGAACACCTTTCTAAGAATTTGTTTTCTCCACTTTGAATTGAAGTGATAAATATTTCACGAAACTCGATTTTTTTGTCATCGTTGAACTCCGCTTGTTTGTGATTGTAACACTATAACAGCAGATCTTAAATATTGTAAATCATTATAGTCCAGTCATTTTAGGCATTTTAAACCCCAATCTGGGGAAAAATTCCTAGTGAGCTGAATTTTTGTATACACCTTTATTACGGTGTTATTATGAAGATGTGAAAAATCAACATCGATATCGTGCCGGCTAAAAAAGTTACAAAGGTCAAAAGGTCACGAAAATCAGTTTTTCGCAAATAATTCGCGACCTATTGCTCGGAGGTCAATAAGGTCATTTAAAAAATTGTTCCTCATAAAATTTTCTACAAAAAATGTCTTGCAGTTTTTCTGCAAATTAACTGTTTTCGGATTAAAGCGCTGAGAAAGAGACTAGAATGCACTCACATACCCGTCCCTTTACACCTACTACTGCCAGTCGGACTGAGTTTAGTTCAGTTGAAAATTATTTCTTGAGTGTTAAATACGTTTATTTAGTTATTTTCTGCTCTTAAATAGTTATCATAATGAGTGATAAATGTTTTATATATGATGAATTATTATCGGATGGTGATGTTGTAGAAGTTAGGCGTGGTCTACAAACATTAAAAAATGCTGGTGTCTCTAGAGGTGATGGTAATATTGAATATTTAAATACTATAAATTTCGTGAATGTGCATAGTAATTGTCGTAGAAATTATACGAACAATTTGAGTATTGCGGCTCATAAACGACGCCAAGTAGAACCGAGGACATCAATTCTTACGCGGAGATATTGATGTACTCGGTTCTACATGGCGTCGTTGGCTGCCAGTGAAGATCATTTGAATGAGATATAGTAGATTTTACTAAAAAACCTAAACCTCTATTAGATAAGTATATCTTTCCCGAAACGTACAAATATAAGATAAAAGTTTTTAACAAATAATTTAACAAATATTAATAAAAAGCAATAGAGTTTACGCCTTGGTGTACGGTATACAATACCGTATGTGAGTGCATTCTAGCCGCTTTCTCAGCGCTTTAATCTGAAAACAGTTAATTTTACAGAAAAACTAGAAGAGACATTTTTTGTAGACAATTTTATGAGGAACAATTTTTAAAAAATCTTATTGACCTCCGAGCAATAGGTCGCGAAATATTTGCGAAAAACTGATTTTCGTGACCTTTTGACCTTTGTAACTTTTTTAGCCGGCACGATATCGATGTCGATTTTTCACATCTTCATAATAACACCGTAATAAAGGTGTATACAAAAATTCAGCTCACTAGGAATTTTTCCCCAGATAAAACCTAAAATGACTGGACTATTAGTGGAAATAATCAAATTGGTGGCTGATATTTTTTATTCATAAAATTTTTATATATTTTTTTAGTTGAAAGAATATTAAAAGAAGGTTAAGGTACTGCGTGACTAAAATATAGGGCATATGAAGCATATAACAAACTAAAACCGAAATGGCAAATATAGATGTAAAAAGTAAGAATAAACTATTGCAACAGGATACGTAGCGACTACACTAGCGATTGAATCTTCGGTATTTCGGGTGCAGGGAGCGACGCACCACCGCGGGCAATGCAACATATAAGTGAACATGACTCTCTTTCTGGGTGACCCCATTTAATTAAAATAAAATTTATAGGTGGCACGAATTATGTTTTTTTTTCCACGTGTGGACACCCCTTCTGGCCGTCAACACCACTGGAGTTTTCGGTTAGGCGGTGTGTCGGAATCGAACTTACTAAATGCGCACGGTGTGCCATACTGTGTCTAAAATAGGAGGGGTCCAGGAACAGCTGTTGTTAAGACATCCGGTCCTAGCCACCAATTATCCTGATACAACTAAAGAAATATAACATAAGTGAGGCTAAAGTTCGTTTATCATTAAAAATAGAGATTTGATACCTAATCCAACAAAGAAAGACAAAAAATATAAAATTATACTCTTAAAAGAAAGCATAAAGTTTTCATCTAAATAATCATCAATCATAATAACCCTGCGTTAGTTACAAATTAAGCAATTACTTTACCTTCTGGTCCAACAAAGTGTAATTATCAATTTTACTTTAACATTAAATTATGTTTCAATAACTTAAACGCTTTAGTTTATAAGATGAAATCCATCTCAAATCTTGACTATATAATTACTTCACTCATTGCTGGTGTCAACGAGATCCCATAATACAGTAAGTAATTGCTCCTCGCATCTGCTCGATTTATTATAGCTAAACCTCAACGTTCTGTCAAACCATGTATACGTATGTTTTTTGTATAAAATATGTGTTAATATGTGGTACAATAGGATGTTATCAAGGCTTGCAATGTATAGACCCAACCCTTGAATAGGATTATGGTCTTTTTTAAGGAAAAACGAAAAAGACTTGCTCTAAATATCAATATAATGAAGTCACTTTAGTGCTGGCTAGCTTTGTGGGTTATCATTAACAGCTATAGCCTTACTATTAAGTTGTATACCATTTTAAACGTCTTTTAATCATATTTTTTAATTTTAAAATTATTTTAACACAACGATGATGGTGATATGAGATAATCCAAGAATTGTGTAAAATTACTTTCATTTAATCGTAGGCTGAAGCCCTTTTCGAGTAATATATAAAATGTTATCAAAACACTACGTGGATATAACAGGTCACAGGACTCACAGGTGTGCTAAAATACAACACATATTCATACACATCATTTTTTGCAATAAAACATCACAATGTGCAATATAGATATGTAAATGCAATTAATTCAAATCTTCAATTCAAATGTAATTCAAATTCAACGCATGTGCTGTCAGCTGTTGATAATTCTCTTTGATTGATATTACCCGCCATTATGGTCTGTTTTAATAAGTTATGAAGCCGTCAAGTGGCAAGTAGATAGTTAAATTAACATAGTCGGAGGCGACTACCGCTGTGTTACATCTTACAATGTTGCGGTTATCTCGGGAAATAATATTGTACTTGTGCCTTGTACTAATGATGCCAGCGTGCACTTGCTATGCATTTCAGAATACAGAAATTTCGACATTGTATTAATGGCATTGTTACTATTTTAAAGTGAAAATTTTAGCTAGGATTGAAAGTATGTGTAAGTGTGTATCAAGATTCTAAAAAATATGTAGTTTGAATAAGAAATAAATTACACAGAAAAGGAAGTAGGTAAAACCAACTAACTTAATGACGCAAAATGACACTTAAGGGGCAGGTGGTGCAAGAGTGCGCACTTTTTGAATTAGACTGAATAACAAATAAAATATCATAGTTATAAAATTAACTTTTATTAATTCAAATCTTTATATATCCTTTAAAAAATCACCAGACTAATTAAAAAATTAGTATCGCTACCTTTGGCATGATTTACGTATTAAGAAAGAAAGATACATGTGCACTCACACAGCTGGTTGTGCAAGAGTGCGCACTTTAATTATGAGCGCATAAGTTACACCGACAAAATCCTCGGCTTAGATAAACAGTGCACTTTTTGTGCCACCATTCCTTGCATTCAGAACACTCAATCCAGTCTCCTACAAAGGCTCTTTGTATACCTTTTGATAGCCACCCCTCATCCCCAGATTTACGTTTTGGCATTTTGGTTAACTTTTTAAACTCTTCTGTTCCTTCTTTGCCTTTCAATTGTTTATAAAAGCTTGTGATTATTTTGTGTCAATCTTTAATATTAAAGCGAGGTGTTACCACATAATCAGCAAAACGTCGAGTCTTTGGAACTCGAGTGTGACTAAACCGCACAAAAGATACTATTGAAAAAGATACTGCATATAGATGAAAGATACATGAAAAATGTTAACCGAGCAAAATTTGATTAAATGTTTAGTTTTTCTAGAAAGCCATCGTTAATTTTACCATTAAAATAAACTTTCTCATTCTCATTCGTTCGTTCGTCGCCGTGTCGCGTGGGGACGTCGACGATTCAGTCGTTCCATGTTTATTGACAGTACTAATGTACTAAATGAACGAAGTCCTATACGCTCACAAAATATTTCATTCTAGTTCCATGTCAGGAATGAATTCCTAATAGTACTTAGTGAATTACACAAGCTTCGTCTAGCCTAACGTCTGTAGGCTGCAGTAGTTGCTTACCATCAAACAGGCAGTATGCTATGTTCCACTTTTGTAGCATAAAAAATAAAAAGCTAAAAGTCACACGATTAAAAAAATATAACTATATATAAATTAAAATAGCATTACTTACTTGTTGAAAATGCCCAAATAAAACGGCTATCTGATTTCCTTACTTATACTGTGTAATCTTCCATGAGAGGTTTACAATTGTGTGTATCACCATATCGTGTATGTGTGCAAGAGTTTGATTTCAAATCGCGCTAAGACCGCGCCTTAACCAGTTTTTCAGTGTCTATGTATGTATTTCCATCTCGGCTTTACACAGCGAACTACTTATGATATCAGACTTCTTCGAAAACCTCAGCCGACAAAGGGGTAGAATTTTTGAACAGGAAACTTCGTAAAAAACCAGAAAATGAATCGTGTTTTTACATGTTTGTGTTTCAAATATTTTTACATATATTTTACGATACAACGTGTATCGGCTCTCTGTAGCTTCAAAATACAACTGAAATTATCTGCAAATGTGATTGATATAAGGCTCGAGATATATTGGGTGCGTACTCTTGTCACGCGCATTCTTGCACCACCTATACCTATGTAGTCTGGCTATCATTATACATTCCAGCCTAAGAATTGAACGCTCGCTCAGGTCAGTTAGGAGCCTTTAACAAAATTAATACGTACTACAGCTATTTTCAGACATAATCCTGTAAAATAAATTCTAAATATTCTCGCCACTCCGTACACGTAGGTATAACTATGTCCTGATAAGCAAAGCATAGAGAGTGCCAGCCTAAACTTTACGGATAATTATGGAATAGTAACTTTTATTAATAGTTTACAATAGCTGTGCCCACCATGGCTTTACTCGCGTGTTCATATTTATCCCTAATCAGCTTTATCAGCCGGTTAACCCATGACCGCGTTTATCCATCATCAGCCTATCGCCGTCCACTGCTCCCCCAAGGAGCGCCAACTATCCCGGTCTTGGTCAATCCGCAGTTTTGGCGCCGACTCACAATTATTTAGGTATTTACATCAGTGTAGGAGTTTAGGTAGGCTAACCAGTTTATTTTGTCGTAGGTTTTTTTTTTGTTGAAAAGTTTTAATTTTTTAGGTTTTTTGTAGCTAAAACAATTAACTATAGGTCTCCGTCATGTTGCAGTATCGTTAGAACTACATATGTGTGCTAAGTTTCAACAAAATCAGTTCACAGGTGAAAAGTCAATGTGTGAACAATCATTCATCCCCTATTTGTCCACCCTTACGGTTAAATTGAAATTGAAATAGGACCAACTTCGAAGTATGCCCTATCCAGTAAAAAAGAATGATCGAAATCCGACTACCCTGTAAAACGTTATGCGTAGTCAAACATAAAAAATAAAATAAAAAATACACGGGTTGAGTTGAGAACCTCCTCCGTTATTTCGTCGGTTAATAAAAGAAATTCAATCTTAATGAGACGGAAAGGTTATAGAATAGATAGATAATAGATTAACCAGATAGGACGAACAATTAATCTATATAAATCTTGAAAACTTCCGTAGAAGCAAACAGGTTATATTTGTCACTGTGTTCCATTAATAATATTTTTTTAAATTTACGTATATTCCCATAAGGAGTGGGCAGACGTTTATTATGGCTTCACGTTTCGCCGTAGTAGCTATTTTTCCAACGTAATAGGGAACGAGCCTATTGACGTCTGGGTAGTTACAAGACTTCGTGATGCAATCACGATTAGCCCGACCAAGCAATCGAACTCAAGCAAACATAAGCAATCACTTGTATCACGGCATGGACAACGAGGCAGTGATATGTATTGTATAATATGTATTATTATAATTGTGAAATGTTTGTTTTTTCATCCTTTGTTCAGGAAACAAGAGAGCAAAGTACGATAGTTTATACCTTGGAGAGTGACGTAGGCTAATTTGTATCCCTATTCCCTAATGCTTAATAGGTAATTGTTATTATAACGTTTGTGTGGCTTTAAAATAACAGTTCTATTTCATGTATTAGGTATATTTAAATAACACCTGCGTCCTGCAATGTCGAGTTCCGTGGTCACTCACGCACGTGGCCGCTTTTGCAATATTTTATGAATATTCTATTAGCGTACTTTTATGGAAACGTATAGTCATTTCCTTTGCCTTGCCTTTGATATTAATATTTATGAAGATTCTTAAAGGTAATAAATGAAATAATTATATCGTATTTACGTTTAGTTTATAACGTAATTCTGTACCCATATTAGGCTGTGTAAGATTTGTTACGTCCAATAGTCTATGGTCAGCCCGAATAGGGAGATGAAACGATAGGAAGATTACTATATTGAATATTCGTAATTGTAAACCAATAAGAAGCTAGCCAAGCTATCTTAACAAATGTGAGTACAATGGACGGTCTTATCGCTAAGGCCGATCTTTACCAGACAACCTTGATACGCTCATTGCGAGAGAATTGAAGAAATTATATTATTTTGCAGTGAGCATGGTCTCCACATTTAAGCGGTGGTAGAATAATAATAATGCGTCGGACTTGTGATCAAGTGGTCGCTGGTTCGAATCCCATCCAATACACTACAGACGTGGAATCTTTCCTAAAATGATTGCTACTAAAATATGACAAAGTTCACAAGTATTCTTAAAAAGAACAAAACAGAATTCGCCTTTTACCAAAATCAAAATTATTTATTTCAAGTAAACCCATTGTAGGTGTTTTTTAAATGTCAGGAGGAGTCAGTCAGTATAAGTAGGTAGTGAAGCTAGTTGTACCTTCATGCATTATCTCGTTTTGCGGTATAAATAATATAGTTGCTTTGCCGTAACAATCACGGAACTAATATCATTTGAAGCCTTTACTTTACACAAATCCCTTTTTTAACACGTATTTCGGTACGACCTACGCGGTTCATTTAATATCGTTGAACCGTCGCCGTCAGGCTTGCACTATGCTATAGAGTATTACCACAGTATAAATATATATTATACTGTGGTATTACGTAGGTAATCAAGTTAAAACATACACACTCACACTAAAGTTCTACAACTTTAGTGTGAGTGTGTGTGTTATAATTTGATCCTAAAGCAACAGTAAATAACCAAAAAAAAATACGACTTAATAATCAATCAAAATAATTCAATCGTAAAGTGGCATTGAAATGCATTTCAATTTTAAATTTCGATGAAAATGCTAGACGCCATCTTGCTTATACGTCATGACGTCATGCCAATTTTTTTCCGACAAAAAACATTTTTTTTGATAAATTTTTAATAAGTTACTATCCTTATGATTTGTGAGGAAGATGTAACAATACATCCTACGTTAATGGTTTAAAATTCCGTAATCTGGCAGAACAAAAATCGGGATTTGTGGAAAAAACAATCCTATCATGAAAGAGCTTATCTTCTGGGTAGATTTGTACATTCCACGTTTACATAAACCGTTGTCTATGGTAATACTTAAGTAAAATACATGGGAGAAATAAATATAATAAACATATTCCAAACTTTGCAACAAAATTTACAATTTAGTTTTTTGACTAACGTAGTAACGTAATGTCGCATGGTGTCGCATTTTCAAATATATCAAGTATGTTGGGTTTTTCGTACTAAAGTGTGTTCTACAATATGACATGAGATTCTATGTAATCAATACATCAATACAAATAAATTAAATTAAAGTGTCTGTTTGTAATGTCAAAATAATAGTTTTTTTAAGCTCATACAGTTATTTGCATACCTAGGCCTAAATCAGTTTTTTAACCGACGAAAAAAAAGGAGGTTCTCAATTCGACCGTATATATATATATATTTTCTTTTTAGGTTTGTTCAGCCCTCTCTCCGTTATTTATGAACCGATTTTGATTATTCTTTTTTTGTTAGATAGGGTATATTTCAAGGGTGGTCCCATGTCAAGGAAGTCAGGATCTGATGATAGGATCCTGATAAAATTGAGAGAAACCCTCGAAAATTGGAGGAACGAAAAGTGTTTCTGTTTACTTTTCATTACTTTATCAGGACTCAAAATAAGTTTATATAAAATTTGATAGTTTATGTAAATAAGCTCAAGACTTAAGAGGTTTATTTATTTATTGCTTTTTAGTTATTTCGTCGGTTTAAATTTTTGTTAAAAAGATTTTTATTTAAATGACTGTCTGTTTGTTCCGGCTAATCTCCGGAACGGGTGGGCCGTTTTCCACGGGACTTTCACTGGCAGAGAGCCGGTGTTATAAAGAGTAACTTAGGCTACTTTTATTTTGGAAAAAGAATTAGGGTTCCGCGCAAAATATATACACGCGAGCGAAGCCGCGCGGGAACTGCTACTACATAATTACGAGATCTGCGCTTTCGGAAAAATTAAGTAAGTGAAGTGATTATTACATCATGTTTAAATTTTTTATCGAATGCCATACAATTTCTTACTTGTGCAAGTTTATAATAAATTCTAATCGTAATAAAGAAATTTTCAAAAATATTGGTTCTAATGATGATGTTACCATGATATTTGATGAAACCACATAGCTAATTGTTTTCTTTATAGTTTTAGTTAAGGCTGAACAACTCCCACATTGAGTATCGTTATAACAATGAAACGTCAATTCAATTTGTATAACATCTGTCTATATATATATATATATAAAAATGAATCCTTATTTCCCTCGGTCACGGCATCACGCGTGAACGGCTGTTTTTGTGTTTGTTAATGTCAGGAGAAGGTTCTTATGAAAAAATCAAGAAAGTTGCGCGGAAAATTAGAAAAATTAATAAAACTTAACGAGGGAACTACGTGGGTGAAACCGCGGGTCGCAGCTAGCTCTTAATAAAAAAAAGTTAATAAATATTTAATAGATGAACACTTATTTTTTAATGAAAAAAAAAACGCTTTAACGCAGGTATGAATATTAAACTAGCAATATTCATACTTTACAATAAACAACGGCTGTGAATCTAAAACATTTAACTAAATGCTAAATGCTATATTTTGATAGGCTGGACTTTAAGAATAGAAAACAGACAAAGCGCGCACGTGTTTCATACGGCAATAAGATATAGGGTTGCCACAAATAAAATTATTATTTTAAATCAAACTTTTATTCGTGAATTTTCTTCATCAAATCTGCATGGATATATTTTACTTTGCTATGCCCAGTATAGCGCATATTGTACGTACCCTACGTATGTGTTTTTAGTCTGTGACTTTTATGACTTACTTGTGAATTGTTGGTTCAAAATTTAGGTGTACCACGTAACGTCTGTTCTTATCGAGCGCATCGTTATCCTATTTGCTTCCTGTTTTATTTTTAAAATTGTATTGAATTAATGCACTACTTTTGTTTCAAAGAAAACTACAGTAAGAAACACACCTAAATGAATATAACACAATCCGATTTTGTAAATTCATAAAAAAAGTATAGGAATCTAATTTATAATTAAAATTATAACAATAAAATTAGGATATAAATACAAAAAAAAAACATTTAAAAAATGTGGTTTTAATAGGAACTATTGTAGATATCTTCGCTGTCTGTTGTTGCTTTTAAAGAACCAAACTAAAGTAGACACTCATAATAAGGAAACCTAATTCAACATTAGTTTTTCATTCGATTTGGTTCTGGAGTACGACTAGAATCAGTTTCGGGAGTACCCACAGATTAAAATGTATTTGATTGAAACTGTTTGATTCTAAATTTAAATTCTGTGAAATGTAAAAATTACTACGTATAGCAGCCCTGCGCATTCGCGGCGCGCATCTTGTTATTTATACGCACACTATTGAATGTTGTCCACGTTTGTTTATGTTAATGGCTTAACACTACAACAGAGACGTGTAATTGTTTATTTTTTATGTAACCTGCGTATTATATCTCACGTACGTACTGCATTCAATTAGTTTGTGTTTTTTGTTTCACTGAAACGTAAACGTCTTGTTTGATTGCCTTAACAACTATAACAAGGAAAAGGACAACAAAATTTTACAAAATCACCCGAGGCCGGGAATAAAAAGCCGTTACGGAACACCGTATGGGTTTTAGTCGGTTCTAGTCCTACATACTTACCACTTAGCCGTTTAGCGTTTATGAAATGCCTACCCGTGGGGGTTTCTACACGTCAGACAAAAAAGTTGGTAGAGTATACAATTTTTATAAGACAAATCGATTAGGTACTTATTAATCAAAACATACTATTTACGGCCACAAGCATGTAGGTACAATCAGGTGCCATAAAAGTATAAGGCCTACCTAATAAAAGGCAGTTACTCTAGCATTCAGATGCGTATTTAAAAATACCAATGGCATCAATCAAGCTTAGAACCTAGTCGTGGTGTCATGTCTCGGTCAAATTATGTCGTCTACGAGTAGACAGATATAGTCTAACATTTAGTGAAACTTAAGTCGTTTTTTAGCCTTGGCACTAAACCCTATCATTTAAAGCCTAAAAGAAATACGACAAATATGTGTACGTGATTATATACACGTATACGCATCTTCTTCTCATTGTCATCACTACTACATATTTGTCTATTGATTTATGTATTCAGACATACTAGCGGCTGTCTCATACTTAACAAGGTCATGAACAATTCTTATGTAAGCTCTGTATGTATCTAGGAACTATACACTAACTTCTTTAGATGATATGCTGCTTATCGGTTGTACTCTTTGCCAAGCAGATGATAGTACCAGCGTTTTTCTACTAGTAGATAGTACGGCCTAATAATTCCACAAAATTTCAGATACAAGTAAAACGCGATTTCAGTCCACAGTGGAATGAAATCGCGTTTTACTTGTATCTGAAATTTTGTTAAATGTAACCGCATTTAAAGAAGAAATTTCGGGAATTCATCTTCACATTTTAAAACTAGAACGGTCACTTGCTTCTCTATAAAATAACTTAATCCCGCGGACGCTCAATTGATACTTTAATTACGATTAATTATTTTCGAATAATTACGATTAAATCATAGTTTTATTCGAAATCTTATTTTCGATAAAGTTCTAGTACTGATAGCCATATACAATATTTAACCACATTAAGTGATGCATCTTTCATATTTTAACACTTTCTAAGCCCTTTATTATTATTGAGGCTGAAGAAATCGATTGCGTTGATAATGTAGCTGTCGGAAAGAGACATTATTTTCCTTAATTACATGGGACCTTTTTTTGTGCGTGTAGAAACTTTTTCGGGCCGTCACCGGGGTTTTCGGTCGGGCGGTGTACCGGTATCGAACCGAGTAAAACTACACGGTGTGTCATACTGCGCCTGGTGTGCCATACTGCGCCTAAAATAGGAGGGATACGGGAGGAGCTTTTACTAAGACATCCGGACCCCTCCTAGCGCCTGCCTACCTCCGGGTAAAACCTCTCAGTTAGGTGACGTCCAGGCACACGCAGACGCAGGTTGGCCACTGTAGCGGGTGGAGGGGAAAACCCGTCCCGTTCACCCTCGAATTGGGTCCGAGTGGAGGTCCTCCCGGACACGTTCAGAAGGTTGCGACCGCAGTAAAATTCCTGTCGCTAGTGACAGATCTTCTCCGATGACTGGAGTGAGGTCTCGACGCTGCGCTGCCGAACTAGAGCAAACTGCCAGTGTATGTTGAGCCGAGTCCTCCCTGACGTCGCAGTGGTGACAGGGGGGGACTCAATTCCCTCCTAGCGACCAAAGCAGCCGTGCTCGGAAAGAACCCGAGTCAGCGGAAAGAAGGGTCCCGTGCTGCCGCCCTGCCCACTCGACGATGACCGGCTGGAGCGCCTCCACGGCGGCAAAGCCAGCACGTGGTGCCTCCAGCCGGGACGACCAACGAGCCATGATGGCTCGGCGAACGGCTTCGCGCCATTCGCGTACTTCTTCCGACCCGCGACCCTCTGAGCCGACCCTCATTTTATACAAAGTAATACTGTTAACTCTGTTTGCAACAAAACAATTAATTATATTGACTTATAATAATTTATATAGAAACAAGTAAGAAATTGAAGTCGTGGGAGGTCTGACTAACTATTTGATAATGGACAAACCGTGACTAATTGCTCGTTAAACCGCCAACAAGCCTATGAAGTGATCCCATATCCATAACCAGTTGTTGATCGCTTTGACCAATTTGCACATTTGCCGTAAAGGGTTAAAAACCTGCTTTGTTAAACAAGATTGAACCAATTCCAAAAGAAACCTTTTAATCTATAGTTTGTTGGTGGATTTAACTGTGAAATTAAGAGACGCCATCTTGGCGATGGACATGGTATGAGAACAATAAAAGTAGGAAACTAGGTATAAAGTTTCAGTGCAAATCAGTTTTCAGTAATTTCTAAAATATTTTAGTATTTTTAATAGTGAATTAAAACCATTGCGCATACCTGGGCCTGATTATAGTAGTTGATTTAAATAAGTGTTACTCGGATTAATTCAAGAATAATATTTTTATTATCACCGGACGGTTATTTTATAAGTATAGACCCAATAGAACAACAATTTAAAGAAATTAACAGATTATAAAACCAACATTTTAATTTTTTTTTTTTAATCTTGATTAAAACAAGTTCCTAATGTAAGAAACAGTCTCACAACCACTGATATAAACTATGAAAATCACTAACTAGCAGTAACTGCCAAGTTGTTCGTATCTCTATTCGCACACAAGTCAATAGTTCTCGTCTTAATCCTACCCTTTTATAATCCCACATTTATCAATCGACCAATAGTATTGTGTTACCGGTATAACGAGTCAAAATAATGTCTATTAACTTATTTTTATTAAATAGTGAACTGTGTTATCACTTATCATCCAAATTATAGTTTGTCCCTATTTTTAATGAAATAAATAAGAGTTTTAACACTAACAACGACATGGTTTTGCTTCATTTACTTTAATTAGTTAAATATGAAGTGATGTAGTTAAATCACACAACGCATAAGTTTGTGAATCCCTATTTAGATTAAATTAAAAAATAAAAACGAGTTAAAGACTGGCGAGATGAGCGTCGATTGCAAGCTTTAATTATTTTCATTGCTTCAAAACGTTTAATTGTGGGTAAAGTCTACAGACTTGCGGGCATTGTACTGAAAAAGTGTTACCGCTTAGTTTATTTGAGTCACGCGATGCTCATTTTGCTCAACAATCTTACAGTTCTACACATACCTACAAAACTTAAATATTTTTATCATTGTTATAGCACAGTATACATATACTGTGGTTATAGCAGTCGAAAAACGCTAGGGAACGTAAGAAACAGAGTTTTCTTTTAATTATTTTATTTATTTATTGTATAATTATTACTATTTTAATGCATTTTTATTGGTTTATTGTAATATTTTGTAATACCTATATAATTTAATGATAATAATATTTTGATAAATAAAACAGACATGCCATTTTATTTTTATTTTGTTGTTGACATTTCGTTAATGTTAATTTGATAAATTATTCTAATTCTTGGTATTTCTTTTTACTTCTACATTTTAATAATATATAATCAAAATATCAGTGCATGTGGTGTTAACCTGTAAATAACTGCTACACTTGTTAATGTTATTATAATTCTATAAGTTAAAAAATGTATTAGTGTAAGTAGTTGTATCTTGACCAAATAAATAAATAAATAAACTTACTTTATTATTAATTTTAATTTATTTATATTTTTGATATTCTGCTGTCAACTCCTTATTATTCATGATTTCATTTCAATAATATACATTATCTTTCAGTACAATCTTGAGATCCTTGATTTAATTCCTAGTTCCGGCAGATTGATGTTTGGGTTTTCAAATTAAGTTTAGAAGTGTGGTAGCAGACGAAATGTTTGGCCTCTATTTACACACAATTTGATTTCATTTTAGATTTTTTATATTATTATTTATTTTATAAGTAGTTTTACACATCCAAAACGTTTAAAAGAGGAACGATGTTTTAAAAAATGGTTTTCTTCCAAATGAAACTAATGTATAAGATTCTCAACCACTTGTGTGTCAATAAACGTCCCATTGAGGGCTTTTCATCTTAACATTAACTGCCATATATCTGAAAGTCTTTGAGCATTGGCGGAATAATCTAACTTCAACGGCAAAGGGAATCGCTTTATTTGATCTCCTTTAACATGTCGCAGACATCAATTCAAATCAATACCACTAACTTCTAATAACATGTACCACGAAACATTATTGTTTTTATTTTTTACTTATATTTTTTTTATAACAGAAACATTATTTTGAAACTCCAAACACGAATATATATGAGACTTAAATGTCTTAAGAGAGAGGGGTTAAGGGAATCACATTATGCCAAATTAATGTAGTTTATGTACATGCTTTAATACATTATAAATAAACAAAAGCATTAAAATAGATATGAAAATCCATAAGTCGTTGTTTAAAAATGTGTTTCAAATGAAGAAAAATATTTACTAAATAAATTTTCAGTCCAGTTTTTCGGGCTCACTCGATTATTTATCGTACGTAACGTTCCTCTCTTCTATTTTTATAGGAGCTTACCTTTTGTAGCACGTCGTATATTTAGCTCAAAGCTAATATTACACGATTGAGAAAATAAAGTAGAATCATATATGTCTAACCCCTGTGATATATTTTCTAATAAAATCGCCAATAGTTTTTATTTCTTAGTGAATGTAGAAGTTATTAATCATGGAATATGTACCTACTACTACTAATCTACTCTTTTTTATTAACAGCTTTTATTAGCTTCACTAACTAACAATTTAAACAAGTCTTGGAAGTCAATTTTAACATACATACATACTTGTAAGTGTATGTATTTCGGATGACAATACTATAAGTAGGCATTTTAGGTCTAATCTAATGATGGAACTCTTCAGTGTCTACTAGTAAACATCTCGAGTTTGGGCTCATATGATTCGTTTCGACGAGTCCGACGAGCTTATAACGATCTGATGATGGAGCCAGGAGGTGGATTGTGGAACTCTTTTTTAGTTTGGTTAGCTATTAAAGCGTGTTGAAATTACATCCCACTAAAATTATAAATGTGAAAGTTTGGATGAATGGATGGATGGATGTTTGTTACTCTTTCACGCAAAAATCACTGAACCGATTGCGATGAAACTTGGTATGTAGATAGCTGGAGATCTGGATTAACGCATAGGCTACTACTATACTTTTTATCCCGATATTCCCACGGGATCGGGACTTACGCGGGTGCAACCGCGGAGCGCTGCTAGTATTATATATATTATGATATTTTTGGAGCATTTAATTGCAGTAAACAAACTTTCGACTGACAATTTCAAATACGTTTCGTAGTGCGTTTAGTATTCGCTCCCTAGTTCCTTATAGTTAAATCCATACAAACATTACAGACCAAACAATTCCATTATCGAGTCACGGAACGATAGAGTCGTTTATTGCAGCTACAAGCTACATTGCTATTGTGCAGAATTCGACCGTTGTAGTTTAAATATTATCGGTGAGACGGATAGGTCCAACCCGTCTAAATTGGACAGATAGTTGGGATGTCCCGCCATCCATTTGTTTGTTGTGTAGCCTGTTGGCGAAATTTGTGCAGTCTGGAAACGATTTACCTGGTATTGGAACTTTAGGTTAAGTTGAAGATTTGGACGTTAGTTCTTTAGTGTAAAATACTAACTAAGTGTTAAGTTCAAAACAATATAACATTACACATGTGTGTCTGGTGTACTTAATACTATTTTTAAACATTATATTTTTTTCTTGTGCATGTTTTATTTTTATTTTAAATGTTTCATTTTTAACATTATTAAGTTTCGTACAGTCAGTACAGTCAGAATACAGTTTAAAAACTAAAATAAATTGTTTGGTGTGTCATAAAATCTCTGTATAAGTTGGAAAAATATCGCCATTCAATCATGTTTAAAATCCAGCATACCTATATTAAATTCAGAAGCTAAAAATATTGATTAAATGTTGAGTGGCGTTGCATATAAAATTAATACAAGACCTCTTCCGCTTAATGAGAACGTAAGTCGAAAAATTATTAGCATCCTCGACACATTTTATTCACGTCCATAAAGGCCTTTTAAGTTTAAATTACGCAAATACCGCCGAAAATTTACGAGGTGCCATTGGAAAAGTTAAGTCGTAGATCAATCTTGCGCCGACTGTTTCAAGATTATCTAACCATGTAGATATTAATCAGTGGACGGTTAATTCGCTTAAGTAAATACAGAGAGTATTGTCGGACTGCGTGTTGTTATATTATGATAAATGTACCCTTTCTCTCGCGGTGACAAATGTTGTCTGTTGTTTCGTAAATGTACTTGCTATTACGAGGAAAATGTGATAGATTTATAGACATAGGTTGGATAACAAATGTAGACTTCCCTTTGATTGATTGATGCCCTGCGTACATAATGTATCGTCATTGTATTTTTTAGTAAAGTCGTAGTCGTCTATAATAAGGCTTTCCATCTTTACAAATAAATAAAATTAAGATGTCTGTTTGTAATGCCATAATAACAGCATCTAAATACTTGCACGGTACATATACCAAACATTCCAATTCTTACTTTTTGGACTGTCTGCTTGTTCCGGCTAATCTCCGACTTGAAAAGAACGTCTAAATATATTATAAGGAGTAACTTAGGCTGATTTTATTTTGGAAAAAGAATTAGGGTTCCGTGCAAAATATATAAATATGTACACGCGAACGAATAAAATAGCTAGTTCTACATATATGAAGGCGCCAAAAGCTTAACAGATGAGACGGTCTTGTTCAGACTGCCAGAAATCTTTCTATACCATTTAAGATTATACCTACAGGGTGACCGACGTGGTACCTATAACCATTTATTGTACCTAATCTATAAACCAATGTTTTACAAGTATGTAGGACAGCATAAAATACACCAGGACCATCAGGGAGGTTTTCTTGGTAAATTATACTTTGTTAAATTAACTAAGAAATTTGGAATTTAGCACACATTTGGTATATTAATAAACAAATCGCTTGATTTTAAAAACATTAATTATTTTAATCAGTTTTATTTATAATACTTTTTATAATAGTTATAAATGAAATTCTGAACTCCGTCAGTTTATAATCTAACCTTTTTTTTTTGTGCGTGTGGAAACCCCCTCGGGCCGTCACCCCACCGGGGTTTTCGGTGGGGCGGTGTGTCGGAATCGAACCGACTAAAACCACACGGTGTGCCGTACTGCGCCTTAAGTAGGAGGGATCCGGGAACAGTTTTTATTAAGACATCCGGAACCAGATTACAATCTAACCTAACCTAACCTACCATTAGTTTATAGTATCACACGTTATAATATAAACTAACGGAGTTCACAATTTCACGGTGATATATACAAAAAGAATTTGAATGCTGTAAAACTGAGACACCTTTAAATTGTATCATACCATGCATATATCGTATACCAAGGGCAAGCACTTTTATAAATATTCTTAGAAAATTTATATTTATAACTACATAAATTGCTGAAACGTAGAAAACGTATAATTATTACTAGGGACTCAAACATTGACACTTTGAAAGAAAGTAGTAATTTACTAAAACCTAAAGATATAATTAGTAATAACTGTGGTTTATGCATACACATAAATAGTCCAACCAACCCGTTTAACTGTTTCCTTGGATTATGTAATAAGTAATATTCAACATTCAAAAGCATCGATTCATAAGCCTCTTTTATCTGTCCATAATACGTGCCAAATATTAAAATTTCCAGTAAAGGAGAGAAAACTTTCTATTAAATACTGGTACAAAATCCCGAGAGACTACTCTAGTGAAAATGTCAGTAAATTCAAGAGGTTATAAGATACCTTTTATGGTAATGGTATTTTAGAGATACAGACCCAAACAGAAGCTTTAATAACTTTCGTGACGATCTCACAATATTCTGTCAACTCTGTTTCCCTTTAAAAATACTAAAATATACAATAAAGTAAGGTTACTTCTGATATTATTAAGGAAAGATCAGATTCACATAATTTGTTTTTATCAGATAGAGACAATAAATCATAGACATTTTTCAAAGTTTTTGAAAAAATAATGCACAATAGCTTAATACAATTTGTAAACAAATAGAAGTTAATAAACGAAGAAAATAGCTTTCAAAAATGTAAATTTACAACGCAGCAGTTTTTTCCCTAATTAAATCAATAAATAATTGACAACATAGATAAAAAAAACCGGCCGAGTGCGTTTCGGGCCAAGCGCAATTTAGAGTTCCGCTCCTTTTAATCAAGTAACAACTTCATCTAAGTATTTTGTACGAAATTTTTTAAGTAGGTTAGTACACTTTATAAGTTGGGCGACTACTACTCTTAAACCAACAGAGCTAACTTAGCCGTGATACTTTTCTTTCTAAATTCGTTCTACATCAGACTTTTTTGAGATTTTTCAAGCCAACAGTTTGGCTTGTAGGGGGACTTGACTCTAACAAAAATTAGCACTTTAAAGTTTAATATTTCGCAAATGAATTACTGGATCAAAAAATAGTCTTCACACCCTCTGAATGATTTTGAAAAACCCATTCAAGATACCCTACAGTGCGGGATAGATGAGAAAAAAAAATCAAGTTTTTAAGCACTTCACGACTTTATCGGCGTGATTAATATATATATCTACAAATTTACCCACGCAAACTCTAAGCTGAGCCGCATACGTACGGACGGACAGACAGACGGACATGGTGAAAATATAAGGGTTCCTTGTTAGAACTACGGAACCTTAAAACGACCTGTCACGTGCAATCACAAAACGCTCGTCGAGAAATGCAAGCGATTAGCATAGTTACACTTTCCCATACCCATTCAAACGTAACACACCAGGGCCGCAGGGGTACCTCAAGGGAGAGTACTAAAACCGTTCTTGTTCCCTCTGTATGTGAATGATAATACTTTTTGCTGATGATGTGTCCGTTATTATACCAGAAAATGCTAAAAAACAGCATAATAAAGAAGTAAATGAAACTGTTAATAATATTTTAGACTAGATTTAGCGGGAAACAAACTTAAAATTTATATTTCAAACACTATACTACTATATATAAAATTTTCTAATTATGAACAAAATCCAGTAAACATTAACATTGTTTACTAAAAGCTGTTCCCGGATCCCTCCTATTTTAGACGCAGTACGGCACCCCGTGTGGTTTTAGTCGGTTCGATTCCGACACATCGCCCCACCGAAATCCCCGGTGGGGTGACGGCCCGAGGGGGTTTCCAAATTCATAAAAAAAAAAGGATCACACTAGAGTTAGATAGTAGATAACTGCATTTGGGAATCACATATCAACAGCATATGCAGTCAATAAAATAGATTTGTGTATGCCTTAAAACAGTTACGAAACACAGCTAATGAATAAGCCTCCCTCAAAGCCTTTCATGGTTATGTAGGCATGGTTTTGAGGTATTATTGTTTTGGGGTAACTCAAACTCAACACATATAACAAGAGCTTTTATTGTACAAAAAATATCTTCTTTAACAAGTTGTAGACCCACGTTTAATTAAATTAAATAGGCATGCTTTTTAGAAATAAAAAAAATATATATTCAAAAGTTAGTGAGGATAGCAAAGTCATTAAAAAAGATCCCACTAAACTGAGAAACGGCATAAGCACTCTTCGGTGTAAAAATAGTTACATAATTTCAATTAAAATTTAAAACAATATTCCTCAAGTTATAAGAGAATTACAACAATTTAAATCTAAATTAAAGTTTTGGCTAGTTGAAAAGTACTTTTACAACATGAATGATTTTTTTAGTTGTAAAAGTTAATTTGAACTCTAAAGTAAAAATTCGCATGCCTATTATAGGCGAATATGTCGAGCTACCTTTCGATCCGTTTTCACCTGATTTACCATATTCGCTTAGAATAAATATCTTAGCTTTGACAGACTAAGTTAATTCTTTTATCTGTTTAATCTGCCTGTCTTATATTTTACTGCCTATGATAATTAATCAGAAAATCTTAATCGGAAAACATTTAGCAAAACCTACCTCTCAACTTAAGGTAAAACGGCAAAGTTATTAAATTAATTACGTCCCAGAATTGACACGTAATCAAGTTTCAAAGTCAACGGGATAAGCTCAGTAAAGTAGCAGAAACTAATCTTCTAAAGCTTGAGTAGTAAACCACCGGCAAATCTCTCGTTTGTCACTTTGGGATTGCTTGGCTGCTGGACTCGTTACTTGAGAAAATTTATCGCCACTTTATTCTGCGCCGAGTCAGTTCCAGTCAATTCACGCGCTCTGTTCAGATCGATTAGCTGACAACTGCCACGTTTTATTGTTTAGAAAACGGTACAAGCGTCCAATGGCACATACATCGTTAATATCATTCTCTCCCGCAACGTTGAAATGTCAACCGAGCGTTATAAATGTCTCAATAACTCAACTCGGTGACAGATCACTGGGGCTATCATTAAGGCATAAGTAAATTATTTCGTTCGTGAAACAGTCGACAAATAGTCAAGTTTCCTCGTTGGTGAATTTAGCGGGTGTCCCAGGAGTTCCAATCAAAAGTCTGCAACTGTACTTAGGGACTTTACATAACGAATGAGTGTTATGTCGCGAATTCCGTCTATGGTACGGAGATTCTAACTTGTGTTATTAATTAATTGTCAAGATGACGGTGCGAGGAAAACTGTTTGTGTTGAAACATCGGCATATCATGTCTTTGCAATGAATGTGCTAGAGTATTTTTTAAAGATTATATATATTTTGCAATCTAAAAAATATTTAAAATATCTTAGTTACATATTTATATTGTCGTATAATGCTTAAACGACTAATCATCATATAAACATTTGGCACGTGAAACATCTGCGTCTCGTCAAAGATATAAATCAAGAAGCAAGCGGACTAATTTTATATTTATTGTAAATATAGAAATTCCTATAAAATTTAATATCTTCAGCTCATGTCACTTATTTGTCTAATTTTTTCGATTGAATTTTTTAGTTTCTCCGTCAATTCACTTATGATAATTGCCATGTGTTATGCCTGAAACGCTCACCACGCAAAAACACTCCTTCGTACTGCTGTCAGAAAACAAAATTCCAGCACAATAAAATAAAACAAAAAGGCAAATATATGGCAATTGTTTGCCTGTCTCGGGCGGGTTTTAACAACTTCTGTTAGAATTATTGAAGCACATTTTTATAAACGAATTTTTGCAAACCCGTTTTGTGTAGCATATTTTACTCTCCAAAAATATGTTACACAAAACTACAGTACACTATTGTAATCCTATTAGTACTTTTTACGTACATAGCATAAAGATATAAATACGAGTACATTAGTTACCTCTTCAATATATATCTTCAATTATATATCTTCTGCAGAAATTTTATTCACGAAAGCAATAATAGTTAAATCTATATTGCAAGAAATTTAATTTAAATTATACCCTATGAAGAAAGTACAATTTACATTATAGGAGTACGTTAGTTAACTCTTCAATACATTTTCTGTAGAAATTAATCACGAAGTGAAGCAATAATAGTTAAATCTATTTTGCAAGAAATTTAATTTTAATTGAACCTTATGAAGAAAGTACAATTTATTCGGATTCTAATCCTATTCGAATGGAAAAGTGAAAACAATTAGGTGAATTGTTTAATATTATTCATTTAAGTATATGCTCGCAGTCCAATTTATTGTAAAAAATAATCCATATCAGTAGGTACCCAAATAGTAGAATGTCTTTGTGCTCCACGTTTATTGGAAATGTGGATTTGATTAACATATTTTATATTCGATATAATATAAATAGTCAAATATTCGGCTTTATATAAGAGACCTACACAGTTCGTTTGATAGGTAATGCAGATATATCGGGTGTGACATATTTTGGTGTGCTGTGCGACCTGAATTGCATCTTTATTGTGTCGGAACAAGAGTCGCTATTTATTTAAATGATACACTGTTATGTATTCTGTGGTATAGTACAACATAGTAGGTATGTCATAAAATTGTCATTTAATTTTTTTTTGTTATGTACGTACGTATATTAGTATTATAAATTGATTAACATTCCTAGAAAATGTGACAGATAAAATGTTTTATTGTTATATAATATAATATATATATTATACACGTTAGATCAAATGATTCCGAATAATATTTAATTATAGGTTTATAATAATTTTGATTCAAAAGAGCTTTAAGTTTAGTACAAACATTATATATTCCGTTGCAAACCAATAAAGTGTGTGAACGTCATAGTTTACAAGTCAAACAAACATTCTACCCATTCGTAGATATAAGATTGAGAAACAAAAGCGAAAGTAAAATCTTATTGATATGACCGATATACGCATAGATTATTCCAACGTTCGTAGTCTGTCGTATGACCAAGACCGATGTGTGTCGGTTATCGCGATATTTTTAGTTACATCCACTGTACTGCCTCCATCCGCTCTAATTGTTTCGGATATTATTGTGAACCAGTCGCATAGCGATGTATACATCGAGATATTAAATAATAACTCAGTGGATGTATAACGAGGAAATTAAAGAACCGTTTTTAGGATCAAGAACTTTTAATTAGGCCATGATAGTGGGAGCTGTAAAATATGCAGTGAAGCATATTATATTACAGTATACTGCATATTTTATTCATTGGTGTATATTTTTTAAGAATAAAACGTGACGTGTTAAGTTGAAGAGTTATTTTTTAAACAGTTTTACAGCTTAAATACTACTTCTTGTAGTTCTTATGTTGTTAACATATTTTCAGACATCACAAATTTATAACTTACGTGTCTAGTTTATCCTCCATTCAAATTAAATTTTTACCATATTAAAAAAAACTTGTGCGTCTCGGGACACCCGACAGAAGTGGTAACTTAAACTAATCTAAGTTGAACTATTTAATTTAATATTGAAATTGTTTAACTTGAGAAAACTCTAGAGAAGAGGAGCCTACCTACCGCTGCCGTATGCGTGAGAGAAAGGGAAGCCTGACAGACAGGCGCCGTAACGCGTTACATAACGATGCGGTTTTCCCTCCCATAAGAAGTTATCACTTCAAAAAGTAAGAAGTTACAAAATTAAAGGCATATGAAATCAATGTAATCTATATATTAATATGTGAAGAGGATTCTTCGTACGTATTGAAAAAAAAATTGCGAACGGAGAAACGTGAAAATTTTAATAAGTACTTAAATTTTATATATATATCTATAGAAGTGCAAAAAACTAAAAAATTTAAACAATGTGTAACATATTTAAAAAGAAGCAATGCTTGTATTGCTTTTTGCCGCGTGAGTGAGGTTACCGGAGTCCCTAACCCTTCCCTCTCCAACCTGTTCCCCCCTCTCCTCTTCCCGCTCTTCCCCTATTCCCTACTTAAAGGCCGGCCACGCAATTGTGACTCTTGAGTTGCAGGTACCCATGGGCGGCGGTAGCGAAAACGGCAAATCAAGCTACACGTGTCAAGTTTATATATTGCCCTGCCTGCAATGATATAATGCATGGGCAGGATGTTACGTAGTTCAATACAATACGTCATACAATGAAAGTTCAAGTTGTATTGAAAACGAATAGGTAAAAAATATATGAATAAAATTTTAAATTTTCGAATTTCGAAGTCCTACTTTAATTAAAGTCCGGATGGTAACCCTAACATCGCGTTGTTCTCAACACGTGTTCGTCTGCAGATACGACTATCAGCCTATTAGTGGATAAAAATAACCTCTCGTGTCCGCTAATGAAAGATTTTATGTCCTCATTATGATATAATAAATGTTGACGGACTCGGATTTACTTTTGAATGATACTTGTTTAATTTAAACTGATGTTTGTATAGTCTGATGTCATGTATTAGTTTGTAGGTTACTGTTACCACACATTTAAAAGATAACACCGTTACGGCCAGTAAATGTGATAAATGTTCTTCAATAAATAATAAATTGTAACTTTAAACCATACCTCTTATCTGTAGAAAGGGTTTGATAGACCATCTTTCTCCGTTGTTAGATAAAATTTTGACAAGAACCTTAGTTTACTGAGAACGAATTTTACACAATAAAATTTTCACAGTTCTAATTTGTGGAAAATCGGTTGATAAGTCATAAAAAGGCAGCAGTTCAATCTATATATATATATATATAAAAGTCTATAACTTTAAAGAATCCACATCTTAGCTACGGTTTGGTGATCGCTCAGAACAATCCGAAGATTTAATCTTTGCGATTATGGACGAAGTTGTTATAACGAATAACCATCGGAAATATAATACTTAAAAATTTTATGGTTGACATCTGTCGGGCATGCCACACTCCCGTTGAATCTATCATCTATCAGGTGCCAAGTTACAGGTATGTGCCCGACCCAGTTCTCGAAAATGGTCATGCCACATTGTATTGGGGTCGATCTATTATATCACTGACAGAACTATTGTTACCAATAAACCTGATATAGTGCTGATAAACCGATTAGAGGGCCGCGCAATGATTGTCGATATAGCTGTTCCTCATGAATCAGATATTTGGATTTGTCTCACAAGATTGTCGATTTATAGAATTTCGATTCGGTGATCATTGTTCAGATTGTCATATGTGCTCAAATATTGATATCGAAAAACCTCGATCAACACCTTAAGAAGCTCGCGTTAGACGGCTGGATCAAAGGTCTGATGCAGAAGGCAGTTCTCCTCGACACGGCTCGTATAGCGAAGAGGTTCCTGTCTTTGGGACCCTGTACCCGATGTGGGTGGTAGCAATATTTTTATTTTTAAATATATTTCTTTTTTGTGCAATTTATATGTTTTAACAATAATCATAACTTGACACACCTTACACACGGCCGTCTGATCACAAACTAGTCTGTACTATGGCAATCAGGCTGCTGACAAACTATAGGTGCATTGCAATTATCGGCACTCTGAAAAGCAAGTATTGCTACTCTTACGTTAATGTTATATATACTGACTTTCAATGTCAGCTGTTGGTCTATGATTCAACAACAAAGTTGACGCACTACTAAGTATGTTTCAATTTCAAGGGCTCTTCCATGCCGGTAAGCTAAAACAAACGGCTTCCCAAAATGGATATCCATAATTTTTTGAAGCTTGCAATACTGGTTTAGTACCATTATACTTTATATAACATAGGAAACGCACGCCTACGCACAAGTCTATTATCTATTCTGCTCTAAAAACAGTTTGTTCCAAATCGGCAAAGGAATCGAAATCGATTTGGGTCAAAATTAAGGTATCGCGTTCTAGCCATTCACGATAATGTAGTCTGTGTCAATGAGGTTTAGTTCGCTAAATCACTGTATAAATTAGGATCAACGATAGTAGGTAAAGATGAAAGGAGATTGCCTTTTAAATATTATCTGATATCAAATTAATTTCGCATACTGACAAACATGTATACGAACTCATTTCAGACAATCACCTACCGAATAATAACAATGAGGCTTCCTTATAACTTGTAAAGCCGTTTGTTATAAAATGCTACCTGCTACTAGGATAATACTACCTCTACCTCATTTTGCCAGAGCTAGCCAGCAAAAATCCAATAATTACAAGAATAATAAATATAAAATTCAAGAGCACACTTCCTTCTCTCCCGAAAGCTGGAACGAGAGAGGCGCCATCTTAACTATTCTAAAACAAATAAAAAGTCCGTTTTGCTAGTAAAATAAAAAACATTTCACAACAATTCATTAAAATTTATACCGGGTGCAAGTAAACGCCTCAGAAAACGCTGTTCTGGTAATTTAACAAATGAATTAAAACATACGATGTCACCGTATATTAATCCCACTAATAATATTATAAATGTGAAAGTTTGGATGGATGGATGGATGTTTGTTACTCTTTCACGCACAAACCACTGAACCGCACGCCTTGAAACTTGGTATGTAGATAGTTGGAGACCTGGATTAACGCATAGGCTACTTTTTATCCCGATATTCCCACAGGATCGGGACTTACGCGGGTGAAACCGCGGGGCGCTGTTGTAATAAATATATTCACATACCTACATATTATGCTGTAGGCTGCTCCTGTCCGCAGACTTTCTGGTTTTAAGAAACAAGGCGTTATTAAAAACAGAACATAACGGGATAGAACGAAGCAGAATTCTTCTTGCTTTTAAGGACCTAACTGGTCCAGTACCTCTATAGAACTCTACAAAAGACAACGGTTAGATATCCCTACTAGTACATTTTTTCATAAGTGAATGGTGGTGATTGTTTGCCACCTTAGTTAAAAAAAGAAACTAGCCGTTCCCCGCGATTTCACCTATACTTATGGTCACTGCTCTGCTCCTAAGAGTCGTAGCGTGATGTTACGTAGCTTATAACCTTCCTAAACGAATACTCTATGCGATACATAAAGAATTATTTAGATCTGGCTGATAGTTCCAGAGATTAGTGCGTTTAAACAAACAAACAAAAAAACTCTTGAGCTTTATTATATTAGTATAGCAATAGATATTATCGCAAAAACACAATAGAGCTCTCGCTTCACCGTTCTATCGATTCCTAGTAATCTAATATCGGAACAGTGTAAGCCTAGCATTAAATTGTACTCACAATGTATCTAAGTCGTAATTTATAAATGAACAGGCTATCCGTGCTTCCGTGGATTACAATCAGATTTCTATCTATCATTGTAATCTGTCAACAGCCTCATAATCCGTAGGTTTAAATTAAATCATGTGTTTAATATTAAATGTTTGATGGTAATTAGGTTTTTTTGTACGGACGTTCTCACGGAATCTGAGATTATATTTAAATGGTCACTTACAATTTATTATATTTTTTAGCTAAACGATAAAAATATACGCTGGTTATATAATTAAATATTAGAATTAAACACTTTCGTGGATGTATGACGCCTGACGCAGTCGCGGCAGGACACTTGAATTAAACTCTTTGATAAATTATTAAATATTAATAAAAATAATCTGTGAGTGTGTTTGTGTGTGTGAAAACAATAATTTCAAACATTCACGCGCGCACACACACACACACACACAAACGCGCTCGCGCTCTCACACGCACACTGTAATGTCATGTTTCCACATATCCGGAGGTGGGCGTTAATAGTTGCATTGCAAGTATTGCAACACACGTTTTTTGGACTTTGTGATAAAGTTCCCTAATAAAATCTTTTTAAAAATTCGCATTGTATCTCGAGAATCAATACCACATTTATATTTTTTATAAATAATTTATTGTAAACGTGGTATTACAATAGAACCACTAAGTACGACTTACGTAAATACCTCTAATACTACGATATAGGATCTACTAATATAACTATTGTTATTGGTATGTTCAAAGGCAAATCTAAGGAAACTCTACAAACGCCGAGTACGCCGCAAACTAATCAATCAGCCAATGCTATCAAGGCTAGTGCCACCAGGTTGCATACCTCAGAAAAACGAAAAGTACTCCATGTTGCAACGTCAAGCACGGAAAAGTAATAGACGATCGCGTTAAATCCTCTGATGTAGCTACCCGCCTAAGGCTAAACGTATACCGGCACTACTATACTAACATGGGCGGGAAAAATGAGGCATTTGGCCGGCGGCAAATGTGTATGGAACTTTACACGTCTCGAGATTTCGCATTATGATTTACGACATAAGCTTTCTCATAGGTTACGGTTCTACCTGAACGTAATATCTATTACGCAACTTAGAACTTTTACATTTTAACCTTTACGATAACGAGGATGGCTTAAAAGCATTTGTGAATTTGTTTGACGGTAACGTTTTTACTTGCACAACCTATTTATTAAGCTTAAAATACGAACGTTCATATCGTATCGTAGATATTTGCGACATGATAAATGCCTTCCTGGAGGTGATCAGCATGTATTTTCATGGATGGAGGTGACTTGTCGATTTTGAACCGGCTAAAATAGTACTTCAGGTATTTTCATCAGGGACTTTAAAAAAAGGAGGAGGTTCTCAATCTTTTCTTTAATGTACCTGATGTTAAATGTTAAAATTATTTTTTTGTAAGAAAAGGTATACTTTCTAGTTGGCCATCAGGTCAGGATCTGATGATGAGGTCCTGAAGTACTCTTAAAAATATGTTTCTTTAATTTATTATTTGAAGAACATCAGCCAATAAACTGACTCATATTTTATTTTTTAACTATACAGAAAATAATTTCTTACATATAAAATGTAAACAAATATAAACGCCAAATAAAACAGTTAAAGCCTTATAACCACCAATTAAGTATGTATAATATGAAACACAAATATAATGAATGAACAAAAAACAACACCGTCTGACAGTCCAGAGTGGCAATAAAACAGAGTACATGAATATGTATGTAGTTAATAGCCTTGGTACAGTCCTCTTTTACATTTTAAGAAGGTCACCGCTTGTTTTACACTTACATCACAAAAAGTCTCGGCTCTTAACTCAGTATGCATCATTGATTGTGTGACGTCACAAAGATTGTGTAACATATTGTATTGTTCACGAGACATGTCCAGCCAACTACGCAATACATCAAATAAGTCTGAATACTTTGATATATGGCATCGGTCTCGCGATTAAAGGCTCGACTTCGGCTTTATTTATTGCGCTTTTGATGATTTTTTAAACATGAGCTCAATGGTGTAATATACATATATTTTTATATATATATATATATTGCTTGTATATAATATTTATATAAGAGTTTCAGATTTACTGGAGAAATAGCTGAATTTGGGAGCAGCTAATTTACCTCGATATTGTTGTACTTTACAGTCATACCTAATATTTATTTATATAAAGACACGCCAACAGTTGACAAAAACATACAATATGGCACAGTTCTTATTGTAGACGTATGAAAGGCTACATGCAAAAAAAACAATTCAAATCCGACAGATAATTCTTGAAATTAGCACCTTTAAACAAATATTTTTTGTTTGTTTCAGCACTCACTCACTCTTCAGCTTTATTATGTTAGTAGACGTTATATAGCCTTTAGCCTGCCTCGATAAATGGGCTATCCAACACTAAAATATTTTTTCAATTCGAACCAGTAGTTCCTGAGATTAGCGCGTTCAACCAAACAAACAAACTTATAGATTTTACAAGTTGTTAAACAACATAATAATATCGTAAGGCTCACAAAAAGCTTTCAATTGTTACGTTTGCGTTGTTTCTCATAATCTTTTTATCTTTTTGTGTTACGTAAATAACACACGTAATATAGCATTACTCTGATATTATCATGATAATGTTGACAGTTGATATTGTGGGAGGAAACTATTCAGACCGGCCCTCGGGTTAGACCGGCCCGGTCGGTCTGAGACCGTTGATCTTCACCGATAGGTATTATAATAAAAAGAGTTTCAGTAACGTGACCTCAACTGTAAGGTTTGCTTATTAAATATGTTTTCAAAACTCGTGTTTAATATTGATGTTGGTTGTTATAATTCCTGTGTTGCAAGTATACATATATATAGGTACATAAGCAAATACTCACAACAAGGCAGACGGTGTTCACATACAACATAGAACAGGACATATCTCCCACGACTTAACATTGGGAGAGCCATTCGATACGTATGGGCCGGCTCGACTGAAGTGATCGATACCATGGTCTCACAGAAAACTCTCATTTTAATTGGAAACCATTAATACATAATAATCTATGAAATTTTCTTAAAAATGCGTGCTACGATACTAGCATTTTTTGTTTAAGAAAATAATTAAGACAAGTTTAAAAAGCTTAATGCTACAAGTAGCACTAATTTGAGGCATCCAAGCAATATTGCTGAAAAACCATTTAACGTGCAGATTCAAACTAAGCGAAACTGTATTTATTTTCCTCCATCTAAATTATACTATAAACTCCCACGCGGCTTCCCTCGCTTGTACATATTAATATATTTTGCGTGGAACCCTAGTTATTTTTCCAAAACTGATCTTTAGGCATAGGTATCGTGTGAGCTTAAAGAAAAACTATTATTTTGACATTACAAACAGTCACTTCAATTTAATTTATTTGTATTGATTATGATTTGTATTGAAAAATAAATTCGAATATGGCTCGTTTATTTTTAGTTTTAACGATGTCAACGACTAATATTTTTTTCTTCATCTGGAACTTCAAACTTTTCTCATTATAGTCAAATGTTTCTTTTTAAATTCTAAACAAGCAAACCACACTTATACACGTACACTTGTGGCCTCAATTGGCGCTTATCCTGCAGGCTCAGTTGTCGTTGTGTGCACTGCATACAGCCTCACGCACACATGCAAGCTCCATACACTTCCGGTGTATGAAGAACTTACTGTGCAGTATGTCTTTGGCTCTTTGCCACTACGATATTTTTCTAAATTCAAATAGAATAGAACTCTTTGTGCCAGGTAGAACAATAACTTTTATAAAGTACTTAGTGAGCTATTTCTTTCTACGAATTGCTAAAGCATACTGTAATATTGCTTTTCTGAGTAATGCGCATATTAAGTGCGCCTGTGGCAATAACAGGCCAACACTTTTAAAATAAGTCTGTAAGTTATTCCGTAGTCAAAATGTTATCTAATTCGATTCAGTTTCAGTATGCAAGTTGTCTTAGCTTACCAAATACATATATATAGATATATATTTGTAGAGTCAGTTCTTGATAGTTTGATACGCGTGTAGAACTTCACTTAATTTGGAAATTCGCAAATAGATGTAAATTGATTAGCAAGTTTCCATTTTAAAGTTACAGGTCTAGTTATCTCATGTGTGTTACAGCTCCTCCTTTGCGGTTAATGCCTATATTAAGCACTCATCACATTATTAGACATATAATTATTCTAAATTAGTTTGAACTAACTGGATCTAATCATATAAGCCAGCTGAACTTAAACTTCGGAAATATTTGCATGGAAATGATTTCTTAATAATGTAATAATTTACGTTTTCAATACTCGATTTAAAAAATAACACGTATTAACATTCTGAATTTACATTAATGTTAAAAGTGTTAATGAGTGATGTGCCAAATATTCATTCATTATTTTTATTGAACATAATCCAGCAAACATTTTAGGTGATCGTATTCGACCGAATTATTCGATTTAACACATTGGATTTTCATCTTGATTGAGATATTACATTACCGAAATGAAGGTTTTTAAATTATGGATAGTTATATTCAACAGATTTTTATGGATCATGCAGTTTATGACAATATGCGATTAGCTTATAGCATTTTGTTAATAAAATAAATAAAACTATTTTTAGAGATTTTCACAGTGATTTTCGGAAACATCTAAGAATACCTAATTCCTATGCAACTATTCTTTTAGAGTCTCGATACTTGCTTCACTTTTTCATAAGAATTAAAAAAGCCAAGGATTTTTCTTTCGCAAGGTTCTTAAATTCTGAAGGAGTTCTGTTCCACATTCAGTCGTCTAAAAACCCAAGCTTGAAGAAGCTGAAACTGTAAAGCTGCTTCTTCTAATGTTGCATATCGTAGCGTTGTTCTACGCCAAGAATCTTAGTCTAAACTGAATAATTCTGCCAAATATATGGTTTGGTACAAATGAAACTGTATATTTATCGATATTGGGTTATTCAGTTCAAATCTATATTCAGCGTATCTGTAGTTATACCAAGGTATAAAAATGAAAAATGATAGTTTAAACCTAGTTCTTTTGTTAGCTTACTTTTTGTAATAAGGCCGCTTAGATTTACAATAACAAGGTCGACCTCTTTTCACACATACGTTGTGTCCACATGGTTTTGTTTATTTATTACATCACTACGTACAATAGAATGAAACTCTTTTTGTTGTGTATAACAAAAATCATTAATATAAATAGAAATACTACATGTACTGTACAGAATCATAATATCTACGAATAACGAAAATTGACCATCTATAAATTTTTCTAACACCGCGTTTTAAAGTCTAATTTTACAAACTCTGACACAGTTACGTTTTCAAAAACAAAATAACCAAATGGATACATGTAATCGTTTAGTAGTTTAGTTATCACTACATATTATAAAACACGCCGCCCTCTCCGCGTCTGTCTGTCTGTCTGTCTGTTCGCGATAAACTCAACAAGTACCGAACGGATTTCCATATGGTTTTCACCAATAGACGGAGTGATTCATGAGACAGGTTTAGGTGTATAATTCATTAGGGTTTTGTCATCGTCATATTTTAGCCAGTTTACACTGGCTAAAATATGACGATGATTGCTGAAGATGTCGGAAAAATCAATTTATACTTTGCTACCCGTGCGAAGCCGGGGCAGGTTGCTAGTAAAGTATAAATTTAGCTCTGGGATTATTTATAGCAGCAATGAAAACAGTAGTTTTTCTTAGTTTAGTTTTAAGTGAATCCTTTGTTTTAAAAGTAGCCGATCAGAGTTCTACACGCTTGCAACTATAATATTTTGAGACATATATTCACATATTCCTTTTTACATTTTAAATGTTATCTGTACATACAATACTATAAATATGTGTATGTATAACAAAAAATTTAATCTTTTCTTTTTTGTTTAGAAGCAACTACAAGCTTTATTGTTGGCAATTAATTAAATTAGAAATATTTTTTTTCTGTACAATGGTAATAATCTTGATTATGGTCGAATTGTGACCAATGAGCAAACATTAGTTCTAATAATTTCATGTTCAAACGGTAATTCTAATTTTATACGCGTTTATTTTCTAAGTAGTTTCTACATTGACCGACCGAGGTTTCTAATTGCGACCTTCTGATTCATGCCCCACACCTAATTCATTGGTCCATTATAGTCCTTCATTGCCTTCTTATAAAACCATAAATCTTGTTATAATAGTTTTATAGCAATAAACAACGTTTATCAAGTATGATAAAACAATTTAATCCGCTATTTAAATCTCACAGTGCATGTAAATGAATTTGTAGTACTGATATATTGAAACTGTATCATATGAATATGATGCAATGCTAATATGGCAATTAGACTATTAGATATGCAAAATTTCTGTAATATGTGTGTTACCCACCAATAAAATAGTCGACACGTATCTTATCGTTCATTACCGTTATCGTTATCGGTCGTTTAATTTAACTGTTTTTCACTAAAGGTATTTGGGTATTTAAAGCAGTACAGCTCTTTATCATTGCTTCGCGGTTTTACTTGTGTTAAATTTGAATTATACGTCTTAAAAATGTCACTTCAGGTCCTTTGTGATAGTTAACTTGATTGGTTTTACATATAAATATAATAATAACACATCCCAAACAGACTACAGCTGATGAAAATACTTATATATTACAGACAGACAGAACAAAATATAGGTCTCATCACACAATTATTTGTCCTGGATGGGAATCGAATACATGACCTCTGGCTCAGGCATCAGGATCACTAACTAACACTAGCCTAACAAGCCAATCAATGCTTATTATAGCCCATATATTGAGAAAGCTTTCGAAGGCTATTGAGTTATTAAAAAAAGGTTTCATCTTTATACACACACACTCAGGCAACAAAAAAAAAAGTACTAATAAAATAGAGTCATCGCACGAAACTACATAGTAAATGTTTGTGCTTATCTTATAACAAAATGTATGAAACTTCTGTGTCCAATGAACGATTTTATTTATTCATTACTCCAATTTTCGCTTAAATAAATGACTCAGTATTTATTCCCCATATAAAACTCTATATCACTTATAACCCCGTTCACTAATACTGCTGATGGACTGAAATCGCGATTCAAAGATATGTGAGCTAAAATTCCAATAAAAAAATAATTTGTGTGAAAATCAACTATTAGATACTTTTACTTCATTGACAACTATTTCCTCTCCTTAGCAACAGTCCCCAGGAAATGAGCTCCATCGCCACTAACCTTTGATCTTCGTCAAACCGCAAAGGACTGTAAGACCACATAATATAGGTAGAAAGTCGTGCATTAGGTGGAGTTAGCTCTTGGTAAATTCTGCCTGTGTGGATTATCATTGCGGTTGCTCCCTTAACCTGTAAATTATTAGGTGGCTTATTGTTACGCTACAAGCGGTAGCCGCTTCCGTGATGGTTACTTACTGTCAGATAATGGTAGAAAGTATACCTTTAAACTGTTTGTTTATAACAGTCTGGCCGGGTGTTGTGTTGTGATTCGTCTAGTTTGGTATAACTGTTTGCCAGATATTATTAACTAGCTTTTTTTCACGGCTTCGCTTGCGTAAATGGAAATTTTATCAATCAAGTCGGATATCCCTCGGGTACCCTATGTACCCTTTTCTGTAGCCCTAAAAACCTGTTTGCAAAATTTCATGTTGATCGGTTAAGTTGTTAAGTGTGAAAAGTCGTGAAAGCGTAACAGACAAACTAACTTATCGTGGATCGTGGTTTTCCCGTTAGGTATAGTCCCGATTGTACCAAATCGTTTTCTGCGAGCTTATGTAATTTCATAGGTTATAAGAACTCTACCACAACGTGTCGTTAACATGGTACATTGTTACCCGTAGGTAAAAGGGATGAAAGAAAGGTAATATTATGTTTATTAAATTATACCGACTTATTTTAGTTATAAAATTACATTATAATCATCATTCCATTTTTGATGTGTTTTTCGAAGATCTTTATAATTATTCAATGATAACCATCCCTATAATATGATTTATAGGTTAATTTTAAAAGAGGCTTTTAAGATTGCAAACGATTACACGGAAGGAAAAGCACAGGACTCAATGTTATGAGTTTTTTGTTCCCATTTTCTTACTCCCAAGGATTTTGTAATGACTCATATAATAGGTGTCCTTGCATTTGATTGATTGATTTGTTTTGTCAAGCATTGAATACTATCAACGGACAAACAAACAAATTATCGGTTGTTTTTAAACGTTTGGGACCTTTATGCGTCGAATAAACCAAACTTTAACTTATAAATATAACCCCGATTAAAGCCCGATTTATACCGATTTTAATTGTATCAGCAAACAAACCGTATATAGCCGTATAACCGTGGTCTATATTTCTAACAGTAGGAGTAGGAATTAGAAATTTATATTTTATCTTAATATTTGATACAAAAAGCCAACCAAAATATCTACGCCAACAACGACTAAATCTCGAACGGTCGATCATTCTCAACAATATTGTGCGTCACTTCGGTAGTGTTTGCGATATGATAGTTTGATAAAGTGCTGTAAAAGACAAGTTCCGACGTCATTGCCCGACTTCACGTACAAGTTTGAATTTGTTTTAAACTAAGTTGACTTTGATCGTTCTTAGGATTACACGAAAGCACGATATACAAAGTCGAAGTTTCCCGTAGCTTTGTGGTTGAATGAGATAAGAAAAACCGCTACTCTAAGACTTCAGTGAGATGGGTTATTTATCAACTTTTAAATTATGAAACCGTTGGTTGTCTAGTAGATGTTTGCAGACAAATATGAGTTTAGTCTGATCTTTACCAAACTATTTCAGAATAGTTAAATGTACCTTCAACTGTTTAACTGGAAATAAAGAAAGAAAAGTCTTTAGTTTTCTGTTCTTTTTACTTTTTAAATAAAAGAAGTAAACAATTGTTTTAGTTAAACACTTTTATTGTAAAGAAACATAATAATGATCCAAATAATGTATTAAAGCTACATGCTGCTGATAATGTGCTAAAGACACGTAAATATTTAATACGTCGTGCGAGCCACGAATAGGATGAGAGTTTCTACTATATCTTATGCGTAATAACTTAGAAACTCTACTGCAGTACGTCACCGTCGGAGACGTATCGAATTATCGTTTACGCGTGTTTATCGTCTGGAAATACTAATTCAATTCACCTCAGCCCGCGGGGACCTGGTCGAGCTATTGCCTAAACTCCCCAACCCTAATCAATCCGTATAAGCAATATACCATTCCTTCTTTTGCCTTCCCTGCTTACCTTTCTTATTAATATACTTTTTTCATTTTTTTAATAGGCAAACGGCTGGACCCTCAGATTACAGAAACAAGTTGTTTCTATGATCTGAGGCTTGTCCCCAATTACGTAAAAGGGCCAAATTATAGTTGTTGTTCGTGTAAGACGCCTCTGCCTACCCCTTATATCCAAGCGTAAATGTTTGTATGTATGTATGTACATATTATGCTGTAGAACTGACAGCGACATATTACTTACCACATAGCATTATTGTTTTTCTTTTCAGTTCTCTTTATCCAAAAATGATGTTATAATACTTCCATTTCAATAAATAGCATTATGATTTTGATAATATAAATACACTCACATTACAGTTACGCAAAACTACTAAATAAACTTAACATAGTCTAGAGTTGTATCATTCTTACCGAGAAGTTTAATATTTACATAAAATATTTTGATGGAAATCTACGCGTAGTCAATATTTTTTTGTAAAGTGAAAAATAAATATCACATATTTTATTACATCGTTTTTAAACGAATTTATTGTAATTCTACTCAGAAATACAATTAGTAATAGACTAAAAGGGAGCACACGAGCAGACGGGTCACCTGATGGTAAATGACTACCGCCGCCCATGGGCACCTGCAACTCGAGAGTCACAAGTGCGTTGCCGCCCTTTAAGGTGGGAGTGGGAGAAGAGGGGGAGGGGGGAAGAGGGGGGAGAGGGGAAGGACGGGAATAAGGGAAAGGGAAGGGTTAGGGCCTCCTAACGTCCGTAACCTCACTCACGCGGCGAAATGCAATGCAAGCATTGCTTCACGGCCGGTTTTCTGTGAGGCCGTGGTAACGAGCGGAGTCGAGCCCGCCCATACGTGCCGAAGCATAGCTCTCCCACATAAAATTTATAAATTATGGGTTTGTTTACACTTTGATTAGTGCAATAGTAAAGGTATATTTGTATACTAGTTTTAACTAAACCACCCATGGGGATCCAAAAATAGAAAGATACAATACACGTTCGGGTAATCCATGTTAGTTTCTAAAAATGAACGTTTGCAGCAACGCAAATACTACAGTTGGAATCACCTATGTTTTTGTACGGTGGTATATTTATTTTATATAACAATTTTTTAAACTGATTTTTTTGATTCTTTTTTAACATGTAAAACGTATCACTGAAATAAAAGGCATATTATTTATTCTCTGTCTTTCTTCTACCTTTCAGTAAAATTATTGAAGTCTAAGTAAATAGTCTATTATAATGATTGTGTATGCAACTTTATTGATTCGATCTCTGTCAACCAAATCAACCTACCCGTAAAGCGGGTGATAGATGTATGAGCTTCAAAGCTCGCAGTTTTAAAATTACGTGTGCTTACTCGGCTCGACCTTGATGACACACACCAAACTTGCTCATATTGTTCCGCTATGTCGAACACACAGGAGTTCTTGTATTATTAAGGAGTAATACCATGCGTTGTGAACAATAACCAAAGATGCAATCGAAGAGTCTTGGTGAAAGAACGGCTTACCAGAAGAGAGCGTTTATTACATATGAATTGAATTAAGGAATTACGCCAGGAGAAAGTTACTTTTAGATCTATTTACATATGGCTAAGCCATTGTATGAACACCTCTTGAAGTTCTATTTGGTTCCACTTTCCTTTAAACATCGAGTAACGTATTGTAACCTTCTAATTTCTTATTTTTATACTTGTAGTCATTGTTTTTAATTGGCCAAAGACATTGACAACTTCGAAAACATTATAAATATGAATTCGCAATTCGAAATATTATTGTGTTGGAAATGAGCGATTTTAAAGTACGCGTACTTTGGATGACTCACATGCGAAAAAGGCCGTCCAGCCACAAGTACGCGCACTTACTCGTACATCTGTCACCCTCTTAACGTTGACAGCCGCCGCGATTCAACCGGAACAACAGGAAATGATAAGTTGTGTGTTTCTGTTAATTTATTAAATTTGTATGTACCTACTTAATGTAAATAAAGTCTGGCCATAATGTATTTTCAAGTGATTTTGGAGTTTGTAAAGGTATAAATAGACAGGAGGTGTAAATTTACATAACCTGTATCCCATAAATATTTGCCACTTCAGCCATAACTTTATGAATCTCCAAATGCTAACGGTACCCATCTCTTTCGCTCTTTTAGTAGGCAAAGAACTCTTTGAGAGACACAGACACTGTGTATATTCTGACGTTAGGTAGGTACTTGGTGAAAACGTAGACATTCCAGTACCGTAATTATATAGTATATGTATTTATCATACTTTAACTGACTCGCTACTGTATTTTAAAACGTTAATCAACAGGTTTATAGTCCTATCAGATATTAATAAATAAACTGTCGGTAAAACGTTTTTAAAAGTAATTTAATTAAAGCGATTACGTGGCGTTTAACATTTTTTAGTAGCAAGCTACTTCGACACAAATTGATTCGTTTAAAACCTCTTTAATTATCAAAAGTAAATAAGTAAATACGTGACTTAATAGACTTAATTTCGTTGCAAACCCCAAATATTTTTAGCCAGCAAAAGTATTGTACAATGTACCTACAGTAGTGAAAGGAAATATAGGTTAATCAGAGACGACCCAATGTCCCCTCTGTGTTTTTCCCTGCTTGGTAATGATTTTTGCTTAACTGTAAGTGGGGCAATAACATATTGTTGTAGTAGTAAATTATAAGTAATAATATTCTTTATTAGAATGTTTGCCGAATAGCATGATAAATCCATCATACTTTTTAATATTCACTGACATTCAGCATGTTAGTGAAGTGAAGATAAGAATATGTAAGGTCTGCCCGATAGGGTAGGTAAACGTGTATTTACACTTAGAATTCAACATTAATATTTTTAGTCCCACGACCCAGAGGTCAGCATATTATCGTCTCATGCCCTGTTAAACTGTCCCATGGCTGGGCATGGTTTCCCTCTCCGTATAAGAAAGATTGCGGTATAAGAAGAATTACTGCGGGTTGGCATGATTATGAAGTCCAAATAAACTTTATTTATAAGTAATTTATATATCTATAAATATAAAAATAAATCACTATTCCCCTTGGTCGCGCCATAACTTGAGAACGGGTTAGCCGATTTCATTCATCTTTTTTTTCCATGTTTTCTAATGCTTTGTAGAAGATTCTTACTCAACGAAAAATTAATTAATTTGGATAGATGTTTTTTTTTTCGTGCTTTTAAAAAGACAACTCCCGCATTAGGAATTACTCCTGGGTCGCGGGGGACTTTACAAACATACAAACATCGGACACAAAGAACACCCAGTCTCGGGTGGGAATCGAACCCACGACCTATGGCATAGCAGTCAGGGTCACTAACCACTAGGCCAACGGGCCAGTCAATAGGATAGAAAGATTTCACCAAAATTTCACGTGAACGAAGTCGCAGGCAACAGCTAGTTACATATAAATACAGTAATGAGCCCGTTTGCAACTATGATGATCATTATTTGAAGTTTCGTAGATCGCCCTCAAAACTGGAATCACCTCTGGCCTTCAGAAAAGTAGACAAACAACACCAATATCGCAGTTTTGTGTTATAAAGACTGCTAGTTGGCAGGAGGCTGCATGATGATTACATCATCATATTTAACTACTAAGTGTTTGTTAATAAAATGTATTAACACCAGCAAGTAGTAAAATACATTTGTTTCCTTTAACAAATATATAAAGACAGAATTAACGACGATATCCGTGCTAACAAACCTGGTCCCCTTTGAGTTATTGGTTGTTCATAATGAAAATTAAAAGCAAAAACACAATGATGTAACTGCTTATATTTAAATATTTGTTAAGGTCAGTTATAGATAATACAGCGGCAAGTGCATCAAGAATATAATATACTATATGTTATGGAGCAACTGATTGAACATTGCACTTATTTATAATACCCGGGCAATAAGAATAATGACAAGTGAAATTAGGCTCTGTGATTAATACTTATATTAACATCGTATTTATCGCATTGTCTGATCATCATTATCAATATTGTAACATAACTGTTGGACAAGTTGATAATTAGGCCAATCAAGGTACATTAGGCAAGGCGCTACGGCCAAGAACATACATGGAAGGACCATGATCAGACGCTACAGAGCATAGTTGTTTTCTATTCAGTTTAGAATTAAATGCTAGTAAAGACCGACTAATATGTTGCTTATACTTATCTCGAATTGAAAACTACTACGAAAGTTCGGTAAAGTGTGTTATAATCAGTAATTACTTAAAAAAAACAGTCAGTCGTAGGACTGCAGTCAGAAGTGAAAACATAACTTCACAATGTATTTGCATATACATACACACACACACATCTGTATATTAGGTTAAAAATAAAAAGTAGGTAATAACATATCTAAATGGGTACACTGGAAGTTCTGCACTCCTGGCCGCTCATAAACGTTTGAATTTCGAATGTAATATTTTTTTAAATATAAGAAACTCGGCTCCGTCTTACGAATTTTCGATCAGGGTCAAGTGCCCTGACGCGAGTTTAACATTTTTACCCATCCCAAAAAGTGCACAACGCCGCTAAAGAAGTTTTCACTTCAAAAATTCTATGTATTTGAATGTACATTATGAAAGCGTGCAGAAAGGCGTCAGGAAAACGAGGTCTAGAATACAGGTGATGTAGTCGTAATGGTGGTGTGTGTCTAACACATATAGTTACTTATGCAATAAAAAAATCTGTGCAACCCAAAAAGCCGACAAAGTGATAACGAAGTGTCATCACCTCCACAGGGTTTGCTCTCTACTCGCTAATCAGTAATCTATGCCGGGGCTAACGGTTAAGTGGGATGTCGGTATCGAACCGGATGATACAATTTTTGATCACAAGTTTTCAACCTTTTCTTGTTAAACAGAATCTGACTACAGTTAAAGCACGAACACTTATTTTTTTACTGTATATAATATTCTTTATATATTGTTGTATCGGACTACACGCGCCGACTCACAACCTCTGTGGACTGATGATAAACCTCTTTGGCGCGTTACGTCTGAATGGCGACACCGCCCTCAGATTCGAATAATTCGTATTTGAAATAGTTCAGAGAATTGAACCATGCAAGAGGAGAATCGTCTGTGCAGCGTTGGAAAACAGACGTCCGTGCTGAGACACGGAACCGCAAGATATATTGATTGTGCTATACTGTTATAATTATATTGTCAATGTGAAAGTAATTCTTTAAAGGTTTAAAGTAAAACCAAAGTTTCATCCGCGTAATCTTTTATTCCTCTCCCTTAGAAATTAGATCCATCTTTCCTGATACTGCCTACCCTCTGAGCTATCACAATATTATACTTATTATATAGATAATAAATTGTATTCGATCTCACTACCATTTGATTTTATTATAATAAAGTATAGTATCATTATAACAATAGGGAATATGCATATGCTATGGTATAATTATGTCATTACGTTACCGGAAAAATATAACACAAATGTACAACATTTATTTTAATCGTAAAACAAACACTATTACTTAACAACTTAAAGATAAAAACAAATAATATAACTAGTTACTAATTACATGTTTTCGGATTTAAATAACAATGAAGCTTATTGGTTTGAAAAAAAAAAATACAATCATGGTGAATCTATACTATAACTATACTACATCATACATAATAATACGTCATGAAGTGCATATAATAAACAGTTATTGAACCATTTCGAACCAATGTTTAGAAAGTATCTGATAAAATACACGCGGCTTAGTAGTGAATAGGTAAGTCAAGTCCAGAAAAGTCAACTAATTTATTGTAGCACTTAGCGGATTCTGTCTGTAATTTGTGTGTGTCACGCAGGTTTAAATATCTAACGTGTGCACAATACAACACATTACAGTACCTGATCCACTCGGTGTCAACGGTGAAGAGTTCCACAGTGGCCACGTTCTGCGCGGGCTCAACGAGACCGTTGCAGTGAGACAACACATTGCGTTAGAATGTCTATGTGAAAAAGTCAGTGTCTAGTGAGAGTAATTTATGTTTAAGAGGGAATAGAGTCCGCAACGTGTGGGTGATAACACCATATTGGTAGAGTTTATGGGTACCAGTAACCTCTTACTCACAAACAGGCTTTTTTTTTCATTATCTCACTGGAGCTAACGGTGAAGTGGTATGTGGGATCGAACTGACTAAAACCACACGGTGTTCCGTCACAAGTGGGTCTATTGCAAGGGACCCGGGATACCCTAAGAAGGAAGCCTCCGGGAACTCACAAATAACCTTTGTGCTTGTTGCCCTTTTACCAGGCTCTAAAAATAACATTCTTAAACACAGCAAAACCTTACCTTCGGAATGAATATTTTTTAAAAGTCTTTGCAACACGAATCGTAGTGCAGCTGTACGTGGTCGGGACATAAGTCAAGACAGTGCTGCCATTTGATTAATGTATCCGGCAATCTGACACCTGTGACTCCCTATAAAGAAACTATTGACTCCCCATAAAGCGGCGACATCCTTCCCTTGTTTATATTAACATATAACTACTAAACACAATCCTAACTTATTGGTAATTTAGGTCAATTGTAAAGGATCCGGGTGCGTCTGAGCTTTCCTTTTTTCGGGATATCCCTAACATGCTCAAAAATATTTACCTTTACCAAAATCTGTCAAAACTATTCAACAACTGATCCCGAAAATATAATAGTAATTTCAGTATTTTTCGGTTCACCATATTGGGAACGGTAGCTAAAAAAATTATAAAAAATGGCGTATCAAGAACCATAATGGCTTTATGAATGCCGACAATATTATGAAAAGCTCTGACATATGAAATGAAAGTAAAACGTTACCGTTTTAATCCGGGCTTTTAAATACTGTTATGATTTTATATTCATTTAACGGTGCAATTAGTTGATAGGGAACGACGTTGATGAATTTCTTACTCATCAGAACTAGTACACAATAAAATATGATTTAAAGTTAGGTGCAACAATATTATTATTAAAGTTTTCGAGAATTCTTTATTTGCTTCCCGTCCTTTCAATAGTAGTATTAAACTTTATTTAATGTCAAAACTGTACGTTCTATGAAAAAATAGGTACGTTATGACGTCATACCTAACTGTTACCAAATTATATACTTTGAATTTTTGGTTTAACAGTAAAAAAATAATAAGGAACTTGAAAACAGTACCTAATGAATATAGTTTTGACAGCATTATGTAATACTTAATTTCACGAGGACCCATAGAAGACTACCCAATTGTATACTAGACTATAACTATAGTCATATTGTTTTACCGTTTAAGTCTTAAATAGGTATTTTGTATTTTTTTTTTGTTTTTTTTTTTGCTGATTAATATCCGTGGGGTATAAAGCGTCTGGTTGAAAACCAGCGCTATTCGTTAGGCACGTGAGGTACACATTTTTAAGCGTGTTTATTTGTTTTGAGATATAAGTTTATTATAGTTTAATTATTGTGTGTCTTAAGTGTCTAAGGATAAAGTTTTTCTTTCATAACGTTAATCTTGCAAGACGATAGCACCTTGGTATACGGAGTAGTATTATGTATTATTAATTACGTGCTATGGGTCTAAAACTGACTACTAAATTATTAAATAGAAGAGGCCTACATCTAACGGTGGAGCGCGCTTAATTGACTAAAACAAATTCGTATGTATTTCATTACTTCTTTCTTTCTTACAGTACGCTTCGTTCGTATATACCCCTTTATACAAAAATTAACCTACAAATATTTGTGGATTCCTTTCGCTTGTCGCTCTTATTTCGTCCCGGCTTCGCACGGGTGCATTGTAGATATTAATGTAGTGAACAATTATCATTATCCAAATTAAAACAAAACAATATGAAACTATACAGACGGCGGACGCGATTTGTTTTATACTATGTAGAAATAATATCTAATATTTGTAATGAGTAAACCCTAACAGAAATCCACTTTTGTAAAATAACACAAAATAAAATAATTTTGAAAAGAAGAGAAATGTCAAATTATTTGTTATATAACCTGTTGGTCCGCGGCTTGTATCGAACACTATCTTAGTTAACAATCTGAGGCCTTATCTAACCATATTAAAATTTAAGCTTATTATTCCATTACTAATTAAGTAATACCGTTAGTCCAAATACAAAAGTTTTTAATAGTCTTACCCCTCAGCTTACAAAAACTGTTGATTAGTCTAATAACGTTGTCTTTCTTTCTTTTACAGGTAATTTCAAGTTCTAACGAGGAAGACAAAAAATTAACACCATTTACCATAAACGCGCCGCGCCAGGTTTCGTCAAATCTGATTTCAAATGTGACTGGTACAAAATACTCGCTCCTGAACACAATTCTGTTCAGTTTTCATAATTAAGGAGGTCAGTATATATTAGAACTAAAAACTACTACTTAAGACTACGATGTCTCACCCGAAGTTGTGGAAGAAAGGGATAGACTGTGACGAGCAGGCAGGAGCTAGGTATTTGACCACCGTCCCAAGAAATATTAAGAAACCCGATGGTTCTAGAATCTTTTCTAAAAACTACCACCAACATCAATGCATCTAAACTATGCCGCTTGTAACATTTTTTAGCTATTTCGCCACCCTTGGGGCTAGCTTTTTTTAAGACGTGTACTGAAAAAAAGAAATTATGAATGATTACAGTTAAAGAAAATATCGCGAATAAACACTTTAAAAAAAGTTAAACCATAATGTACCATCGGCCAATTATATTGTCTACTGCCCTACGGTTGAAGATCATTTGACGTCGTAAAACAACAGGGTTAATTTTCCGGGGAATAATATTCTGACAGTTCATTGTTAGAGATAGGTCAACCTTATTGCTATTGTGATTACACATAAACTTTTGTCAAAACCGGTACACCATTTTCTTTGTACACTGTACCTGCTCATGTGTGTTAAATTAAAATACAAAATAATCAATTTAAAATGCTGTCAATAACAACATTTATGTATGAATTACGGCAATTACTCCTAAATATATTTGTTTTCACAATGATAGAACTTATGTCATACTTATATTAAATAATTCAATATAGGTACGTATTAAAATTAACGCATAATTATCAATAAAAATTACACGCATAAGTGCCATAATTATTTTGATTAAATTGTTATATACCTACTTTATGAAATGGTTTGACCTAACGTGGGAGAGCCATGCTTCGGCACTTAGGGGCCGGCTCGACTCCGCTCGATACCACGGCCTCACAGAAAACCGGCAGTGAAGCAATGCTTGCATTGTATTTCGCCGCGTGAGTGAGGTTACCGGAGGTCCTAACCCTTCCCTCTCCCTTATTCCCGTCCTTCCCCTGTCCTCTCTTCCCCCGCCCCTCACCCTCTCTCCTCCCCTCCCCCTCCCCTCCCTCTCCCCTCCCCTTCCCCTGCCCCTCTTCTCCTACTCACATTTTAAAGGGCGGTACCGCACTTGTGACTCGAGTTACAGGTGCCCATGGGCGGCGGTAGTCATTTACCATCCTGGGACACGTCTGCTCGTTTGCCCCCCGTACCATAAAAAAAATGTGACAATAAGTAACATGTGACAGTGACAACATAATGTGATAGTAAAAGTACATGTATTCAACACTATTTATCATAATCTATCTAACTTAACTAATATTATAAATGCGAAAGTAAGTTTTTTTCTTTGGCTATTGGTACGGGTCGTTCGTCATCTCGTCCCAAAACAAACTCGGCCCCTTGCCCACGCTATGACTCTTAAGAGCGGAGCAGTGGCATTAAACGCAGGTGAACCTGCAGGGAACAGCTAGTTCAAAATAAAATTATTTAAATTCTTAAAAATAAAATGACAAGATCTAGTATCGGAGGTAAAGTTACGATAAAATATGGCTTGAAATACGAATCTTTGTGAAGTTTTAAACTTAAACCACTTCCATTTTAAAAATAAATTTATAACGTTTAGTAAAAGTGATATCATACTTAGCGTGTGACGAACTATTTCACAAAACGGAGTAATTACAAAAGCCTGTTTAACTACAGACTTGGGCATCGATTTATTTATACTAATGAACAATGTTAAGTATTAAAATGCATAAAATCAAATATTAAATGTTTGGTATAATATTCATTCAAAATTTTTTACTATAAGCTTACAAGCGATATGTTACAAAATGTACTTAGTAATAAAGTACAAAATAAATCATATAGCCGAATATTATATAAGTATGTTAAAAATAAAATGTAGCATTTGCTTTATTAATTAAAACGGCAAAACTTATTTTAATTAATTGATAAGTTTTGTTTACATAGTTCAGTTTAGCGTTCGAATATCAGAGTTTAATTTAAAATACAACAAAGAGCGATGAAGTCGTGTAAATGAGTTGTTATTTCCCTTTCGTCAACACAAAATGTTTGTGCCATTTAACGGGTTCAGAGTAACGATTATTTTTAGAATAAAAACAAAGCTAAGGAGAATTTGTTCTTGAAAGTTTTGATAGCGATGAAATGATGAATGACGCAACTTGTTAACAGATTTCGGAGTTTATTTTGTAATAAAATTACTATCATTATAATTTTATCAGGAGTGTCTGTCATGGCCCGTCAAATTGTATCACCTATATATCTACTGTATGCAGATTTAAAAAAAAAAAAAATATCAGTCGTAGGACTGCACGTCATAAGTGAAAACACACACACATCTGTAAATAAGTATCTGAGCGTGACGGTCACGCGAGTTCAGTGTTTTTCCCCATACCAAAAGTGCCCAACGTGCCTAAAGAAGTTTTCACTTAAAAATACCGCAAAATGATTTTTTAATATTGTTTACACAATCTCTAATCTCTCTATCAATCGAAATACGATCACGAATGTTCGATTCTACGCAAATTTCCATACAATTAAAAAACATATGCGGAAGTTAAACTATAATATAGTATGAAATATAACATGAATGTACATAACCGGTTTAACACGGGACAATATTGTAGACCGGCGGTTGTACCAGAGTAATTAACTGTACCTATAGCGCGGCAACCCTAACTCGAACGTGTTGTGCACCGCCCTCCGATTACCTAAGTTGCGACCAGCGACTGCTACTAATTGCGATCGCGAGCTAATGAATAACACATTAATTGTCTCTTTTAATCATTTTATTGGAGAATATATAAATGTGGATAATTTATCATTGCCTATCTTGTCGTGTTAAATAGAGATAGCTGAAAACTCTTTGGAAATGAATTTGCTTTTGAAAATGTTTCAAGTTTATTATGACTTGAAATGTATTTACTTAAAAAAACTAAACAACACGCTCATTAAAAAAATATTATAAAAAATCCCAGTATTGCAAAAAAAATTGACAAACCTTGACACGTTAACAAAAATCGAAGGGTACAAAGATACGATCACAATGGTGACGTAGCTATTTAAACCGCATCGTCATCCGCGCAATATGTATCTAGTCATCAATCTCTCAATGACTAATCCGGATAGATAAATCAGTGTAAAAAAAAATTAAGGCACTCTCTTCTTGTGATGTGTTTTACAAAATTAATCGTGGGAGAGTCATGCTTCGGCACGTATGGGCCAACCGGAGTGATATCATGGCCACACAGAAAACCGGCAGTGAAGCAATGCTTGCATTGCATTTTGCCGAGTGAGTGAGGTTACCGGAGGCCCTAACCCTTCCCTCCCCCTCCTTTCTCCCTCTTCCACCCTTCCCCTACTCCCACCTTAAAGGCCTTGAGTTACAGGTGCCTATGAGCGGTGGTAGTCATTTACCATCACGTGACCCGTCTGCTCGTTTGCCCCGTATACCATAAAAAAAAATTCGTGAAGTTTTAAAAAAATGTATTTACCACTTTAAAAAAATAAACAAGTTGAAGATTTTTCTCATTACACTATTTTAGCAATAACAAAAGCACAAATTCATGTAAAACAAATATAGGTCCGTAATAGAGCCGCTCAAGCCAGTCAATTCGTGGTGATACAAGATAACTACAGCAAAATAGGTTAGTAGGTGAATCGAGCTCTTTGTTTCAGTACATGTAAACTAGGGATCTGTTAACGTTATTGTGCAGGTGCAAATACGCGTGTACGATCTAAAGTAGAATAGGTTTATATGGACAGGGAGATATATCATCTATATACTATATACCTACTACATTGCTATGTTTGCAATCAAAGTTATATAAATGGTTAAACATGCTATACATATACACGATTAATCGGTAAAATTACTTTAAAAAAACAAAGAAACCAAAGACGCCAGGCAGTACCTCCGCACCAGCAACATTACCTGGAAATAGCGTTCTGCAACAAAAAAGATAACGTTCTACTTCCTTTAAGGAGTAACAAGGAAGAGTTCAGGTCCAGGTTCTTACACTATTTCTAGATTGCCTAAATCCCAGAGCTGTGCAAAAATATAATCACACAGAACTCATAATTTCTGTAAGGCTTTCATATCTCGACGAGTATAAATTTTGCTAATGTGGCTATTATATTTTGTACTAGCAGCGCCCCGCGGTTTCACCCGCGTAAGTGTCCGATCCCGTAAGAATATCGGGATAAAAAGTAGCCTATGCGTTAATCCAGGTCTCCAGCTATCTACATACCAAGTTTTATCGCAATCGGTTCAGTGGTTTTTGCGTGAAAGAGTAACAAACATCCATCCATCCAAACTTTCACATTTATAATATTAGTGGGATTTTCTTTATTATTATTTTTTTGTTTGCAACATTAGAATCATATTAGCATCTCTCAGAATGCGACCTATAGAATAAAATATGCTTTTGTCACTTGGATTGCCAGTTGGAAAAATATATTTAGAGAAAACATAAATCTCTGTAGAGAATTGGTAACGTAGCTAGCTAAAAATATATAGATGTATCTACATATATATTATATTTAAGAGACAAAAACTTATAAATAACACGTAGAACTAACAATTGATAGGTACATTGCAGAGTGTTAGTTTTAGTAATAAACTCAATAAATGTAGCAATAAAATCAGTCGGACTGCTGTTTGTGGGATAATGATTATGAATGAACATGTTTCGCGACAAGCAATGAATAATTATAAAATATACTTCATGATGACTGTAAATAGAAATATAGAAATATGAACAAAACTTATAAATCAATTAAAATTAGATAGAACTTCCACGCATGTGGTCGACACCAGGTTAGAGAAAGTCATCCATCCTCTTTTCTGTACTTCTCTTCCTTAATTGTCAGTTCAAATGTATTCGGTAGTGCAACTGTAATACAAAATTAATAGTATTTGGTCACTGTTGTTTTACAAACTAATATCCATGATTTTTGTGTTCATATTTTTAGGGATATTATCATTATTTTTTATAAACTTTCGCGACTTTTATACACATTAGATGTGCAAATCGGAATATTAATTTGGGTTTCCCAATGTTTCGACCGGAATTGCACGGCACGTGGTCACGGTTGGACTATTATCATTATTGTTGTAATAACGGGATTGAGAAACCGAATATGAATGACAAACTGTCTATTAAAAATATTCAATCAATCAATTAGCCTATTCTAGTCCACTGCTGGACCTAGGCCTCTCCCAATGTACTCCATAGTACCCGGTCCTCCACCTTCCGCATCCAGTTCCTAAAAAATAAAAATATTGTAATATTAAAAAACAAAAGCCATAACTTTCAGTGGCACAATTCTAAACATATTATCAATTCCAATTAAGTCATTGGAACACGACGCGACGCCTAAATGTTTAAATATTCAACAAGTCATAGTAAACAACCACAAATTACATACATTTGCTTCTATTTCTGTTGAATGAAATACTTGAACTGCAACTTGAACTATGAATATCAAACACAAATAATAATAAGTTTTCAAATGTTTCTATCGCCTAGATCCGTTTGAATTCGATCTGCAGCCGATACGATGCTGGAGATTTTGGAGACACACCAACTTACTGTTTTAATGAAGACCGACAGTCAGATCACGAATAAAATAAAAAACCGAACAAGTGCAAGTCTGACTCGAGCAACGAGGATTCCCTACAAACTTGTTTGTAGATATTTTGTCCATCTCGGGAATCGATTCACCAATACATAGATATACGTCACAGTCAATTTTCCCAGCGTAAAATATAAGTTTGTAATCGCGTTTCTGAGAAAAAACATGAAAAACCATCTTCATATTTTTTTCATACTTATATGAAAATCGATTCTTAAGGAGTAAACTCCCAAAAATAATAATTGAGAAAGAGAATCCAAAAAAATCAAGACAGTTTTTTCTTATTTGTTTATACGACTACGATACGATTATACGATTGTAGACTGCCCTGATATATCAGGACAATCATGTAGTGTACTTTGGCGCTTAATTATAGGTACTACATCGACTGTTACTTGGTTAACATATTATTATTATACTTAAGTTGTAGGTTCTGAAGTATTTCCAGAATACTTTTTATCCCTTTAGTTGTTTAAATTAATTTATAATTTAAATAAGTCGTATTTACCAACTGTAAAACTAAACCATCGAGGGACTCACTCAACTACACACAAAAAAATATATCACAGTCTGTTCAGCCGTTCAGAAGTTACAACGAATTTTCGAAAAAAATCAAATCCTAAAAAATTGGTTCTCTGTAAAGTAGATTTACGGACGATAATTTTACGTGATAACGTCATAAGAAAACACAATATTTTCAAACTCTGGTTAAAAAGATTAATTTTTAATTTTATTTTATCAAATTCTTAAAATGCAAGAATTAATTACCTTTTTTGCCGCAATTGTTGTTGTAATAAACAATGGAAACCACATTAAATTTTCACTCCACTTTATAAACAGTTGACAAAACAGTTCACTTGTAGGTTGTGTGCTGCCGCTGTCTCTCTTCTACTCGGACGCATCGGCCGATGGAGTGGAAGAGAGATAGATGCGTCACCAGCCGAACGCTTAGGTCGATCGTGCCTCTCTATAGCTTGATTCGCGCTCTCGCTGGCACACTCGGTTCAGGCGGAACGTGACATTTTTTCGTGCGTGCAGCCGGCGTTCATCGGTCAAAAAACCGACGAATCGATCGATCCGTTCTCTAGTGATACTCCGTCATACATGTGGCATATTGATTTTCATTTAAAAATCACACAAAAACTGGTTTCAGGGCAGTGCGTAGTTATCTATAACTCTCAAATTATATATATAATTCTCAAACTCTGTATATATCTGCATATTCTCATTTTATAATGATACTGATATATTCACATATGAAATTGAATATGCTCCGCGCGAAGCCTGTACAACAGCACCACCTATCAAAAACTGAACACACGTTTCAGAACGCTATTCAAACGGAACGATTCTGAAACCTACCTTAATTTGTAGAGCGGAGTGTGCCATATTGCGGTATAGCACGGAATTATCTTAAAACAGTAGTAGAACAAAATTAAGAATATAGAGATGGAATGTATCTGATTTATTTATTACTAGCTTTTGTTCGCGGCTTCACCCACTGTGATGTAGATTTTGTCAATTAATTTTCTATCTTCCGGGAACAGTACTTTTTTTCTGAATGGAAACGTATACCTATGTACTAAGAGTACATAGGTATACGTTTCCCCCATTTCCCACGTCATAGAGTAAGGAGAACTTAAAAAAATACATGATACAGTCCTGACTGTTAAGTCAAATCTATTTTAGGGTTCCGTACATCCTAATGAAAAAACGGCACCCTTAAAGGATCACTCATGCGCCTCTCCGTATGTCTGTATCGCCTCCGCATCTACTGGACCGATTCAGTTTAAATTTGATACACATTTCAATTCCTGTGACCCAAACACAGATGTGCAATCGTAAATAAATGAATTTTGAATATGGGGGTCATTGGTTCTTTTGGGCCAAATTAGGAAATTATAAATATAATTGCAAACTGTGTCGTGGATAAGTCAATTCAATGAAAGGGCTCGTTGTGAGGGATCTCAAATATATTACTTTTATAATTTAAAGATTAAGAGTTTTAAATTTATTTAAGAAAATAGATGAAAATTAACCACTTCTCCCCCCCCCCCCCCCAGTTTCGAAACTACTGAGACTAAAATTAATCTTGAAAAACATACAGATCTTCAATCATTATTTTAGTTTACAGGAAAACCTATAAGTCAACGGGCTTAAAACAATATGTTAAAGCTCTCAAAAATGTGCGTTAAACTTACATTTGCAATTTTAAGTAAAGTAAGTAGTACATAATCGACCCTGATTATAAAACTATTTTGTTGGATAAGGTTTAATATCATGATACGAATGTCACCATCTTTAGATTCTATCCGTATCTTGATTTAATAATTTGAACAAAATATGGTTATTGTGATTTAACTATATAATGTTAGACGTATAGCCTCGCGAACTTTTTTGTGTGTGCGGAGTACTAAAAACATGTAGTACAATATTAATTTATGTGTCATAATAAATTGTTTTATAGATAAACTTTTGATACCTTGCGTTACTCGCTGATAATGTAGCTTTCTATAGGTAACAGATACACTTACGATTTACAAACAAACATACGAAACGTTTCTCTTTATAATATTAGTTTAGACTACAACTACTACTTTACTATTACGAACTACAAACTACTATTCAATTGTGTCTAAAACAAAATGAAAAGTGCAAGTAAATAATTCGCCCAGACTGCGGAATATTACACTTATGGCATTTTTATTATCGACTTAAGTTCTTTCTGAACAAAAGGTTAGATTGGAATAATTTAAAAAGCAATTTATATGTACTCTAAATTATGAAACTATTAAATTTTTTAAAGATTAATATCATGATACGAAAATCATAATTTTTCGATGCTACTCGTGTTATGATTGAACAATTTGAACAAAAAGTGGTAATGGCGACTTATCTATAATAGTTAGACATATATGTCTAACTATTACATAATATAATTATATTTATATTATATAGTAGCCTTGGTGACTTTTGGGGATTAGGATGACTACTTAAAAACTGCATTATTCTATGTCTCATCAATAGTTTTCGCAGCACGCGCCTAATAAAGACTTATAGGCAAATGTTTGAAACCTTGGTTATCATTATTGCAATTTTCGTACTGTTACATACCTCTTTTGTATGGAACATCCCTGAGCTAAGCAATATTCGGCAGGTATCAGATATCATAGTACTCAAAGTATCGCAAAGGTCTGGCAGTCTCTCCCGAGCCCTGAGATTGGACACTCGCCTTTTTCATGTTTTTTGTAATCATTCTATTAAATGGTGTTCATCAAACCATTATTTCCTTTTTTAAAAAGTCCAAGTCAAACCCCCGTGTAACAGTACGGTGCCCTAATTTTTTAGAGAATGATATATAGCTATAATGGTAATGTAGCTTTCTAAATGTAGCTTTTTGCGCTTATCCATTTCAAACATACAAATATAAAACCAAATCATTCCTCTTTAAAATATTTGTGTATTTATAGCTAAACCCAACTTACCATTAAAAAAAAAAAAATGAGCTCTTTTGTTTCGTAACACTTACTGACCAAATAGTTCCCTTTTCAACTTTTATTACAAAGATGATCACGTTTCTAACAATAACAAAATCGATTGTACGTCCCACAAACTGAAATTGTAATATTAAATATACCTACGCCCGAGCCATCCATTGAATATTATACAACTCGTGTGTGCATGTGTAAGTCATAAACAAACAATAAATGAATGGAATTATTGATCAATGTTCGTAACATTAACAGGATAGCGTGCGGGAACCGGATGCGAGCATACCAGGGGTGTTTGGGTTATTATCCGACCTCGCTACATCTATTATTAACAAAACGTATCAATCTAAAGCTATGATATTATACACACTAAAGGAACGTGTCCATAATTTATCAAACTTTGTAAGCATTTGATTGCAACTGCCACTTTGCTAAATCAAAACGATCAAATATTTGTTCCCAATACAATATCTTTCTTTTCCGTCTCTAAATTCTACAAAATGACATCATTAGTAGATTAGACGAAATAAGTCCAGAAGCATATACAACAAAATATAGACCTGCCGCACCAACATACTTCACTACATATTATAAAACAAAGTCCCCCGCCGGTCTGTCTGTCTGTTCGAACGGATTTTCATCCGGTTTTCACTAATAGACAGAGTGATTCATGAGGAAGGTTTAGACGTATAGTTTGTTAAGATTGTGTGTAAATTGATTGAAATTATGTTAATGATTGTTGAAGATGTCTCTGCTACCCGTGCGAATCCGGGGCGGGTTGCTAGTATAGGGATATAATTATATACCTAGAGATATAATTATATACTGTAAGATAGTCATATTATGCATATTATGAAAGCGGTTCATAACTATCTTATTATGATTATATTTATGACACATATGTAAAATAATTTGCACAACCGGTTACTTATCTTCTTATATACGTGATATAATACGTAAAAATAATTCTTCGTACCCATTTTTAAAGCGATCGCGGCTACAAGAGGTTAGCAAACAATGTTTAAAGTAAAAACAATATATTTTTATATTTTAGTACAGAATGAACAAAAAATAAATACTTAAAAATCTTCTACAATTTTTTTTTATATTGTAGAGGCCAAACGAGCAGACGGGTCACCTGATGGTAAGTAACTTCCGTCGCCCGTGGACACCTGCAACTCTAGAGTCAAAAGTGCGTTGCCGCCTTTGAGACAGGAGTACGCTCTTTTCTTGAAGGTTTGAAGGTCGTATTGGTCCGGAAATACAGCAGGCGACAATTTGTTCCAGAGTTGGTTGTGCGAGGCAAAAAAAATCTGGAGAACCGCACCGTGGTGGATTGCTAAAGATACTAAAGAACTCAAGTAGTACAATACCTCTACTCACTTTAATCTTTAGCTTTTGTAACAAAAATATCACAACCAAAATAAACAATGTTAAAAGTAGCCAATCATTAAAATAACTATCAATTTTCAATAACAATTAATTTTATAATAATTTCACTAGATTAGTCTAGTAAGATAATTTTATTACTAGATCGTTTCCGTATCATAATTACAATCCTACGGTATATAAATATATCCCTAGAGATATAATTATATCACGACTGTAACAGAATATCTTACTGCGACAGACCCATTTTTAAAGATATTTAGTTAGGTCTAAACTACATTTAATTCAGTTCAGTTGTTAGTTACGCATTCCCTCTTTAAATCAATGCATACAAATAAATAAAATTTAAGTGTGTTTCTAATGTCAAAATAATAGTCTTTTTTAACTCGTACACGATGTTTGCACAATACCTATGCCTAAAAATCAGGTTTTAAAATTTTTGTCTGTTTGTCCGTCTGTCAATCTGTCTGTTTCTTCTGGCTGATCTCCGGAATGGGTGGACCGATTTCCATGGGACTTTTACTGTCAGATAGCTGGTGTTATAAGGATATATGGTGGTGGTGTTATATGCATATGAGCTGACGGTAAAAAAAAATGCAAAGCGCAAGGTATTTTCGTAAAACTTCAATTATAACTTATGATCATTCTATAGTTTTCATATTTTATCAGTTCAGTGGAAGTCATAAACCGTCGCCGTCACATAATAGTCCAGTCACAATTACAGACTCTATTATTTTTGTTTTTTTTTGCCAGAAATGTTTGCTGTTTTCGACGTTTACGGCCGAATGTATCGACTAACTAATTATGTTAATATGAGGTACTTGCTGAACAAAAGTATTAAAATGAATAATTTTATCATTATTTACAGACTCACGCATTAAACATAAAAGGGTTTCAGCATATGTACACACATCGGTTAAATGGGCAAAGTATAACCACTTTTAAGCGACTTGCGCAAGCCTATAAATTCAATGTTTCGACGTAAATGTTCAAAGTAACTGAAATTAGTTGGAGCCGTTAAGTAGCAACGCTCCACTTTCATGGACCATGCAATGTGTGCAATGAATCTCAATACATGATATACATAATTGAAAGTCTCACTTGTCAAAAATGTTCTCTCTGGCATACATATCGTATTTTTTGATCGTATAAGACATAAAAGACATCGGTTTCCGGATCCCTGAAATGAGGCGAGTCCCTTTTACCAAAGATCTTTTGGTAAACGTATATGAGTTACCTTTCACGGTTCGTGGTAAAATGTCGACCCTTTTCGCAAATTGTAGCTTACGACTTAGGGATATTGAACTAAATAGGTAGTCATCGTAAGTTTATCAAACGGTATAAAAACAAACCGTGTTTTTTGTAGGAATGTATTGTTGAGGCACGATAGGACCCCATGAATCACGTAACGCGTTAACAATTTAAGGAAAATTCGTGATTTTTAATACAGAGATCGCTGACATGAATGAAATCAAGGATGATGAATAGCCGGAATTGTCCGAAAATGACCGAAAAAAAAGAAAATCATTAAATTGACACCAAAACTGATAATACTACATCAGGAAAAGTATTTTCCAAGGATCGTTATTTTTTCAGACAAAATTTTGACTAAGGCCACGTTAGGATGACAGGTGTTGAACGCGCGTTTTGCTGACGCGCGTTGACGCGCATCAACAAAATAACGCATTTTGTTCAAGTCGTTTATATGCTATCGCGCGTTTTGATCCAAAGCGCGCTCGACTCCCGACGTCTACGGCGTTGACGCCCGCTTTAGGATCATTGGTTTGAAGTACATTCGTTCACATGAGCTCGCGTTTTCAACGCGACAACACGTGATTTTAATAAAAGGATTCAGCCATTTAAATAAATATCCGTATACTATTTTACACAAAGCATGAGGTCGGTGACTCTTCATTTCATACATTTCATACCAGTTTAATTTGTATAAAAGAAAATATAAGGAATTAACCCGAATTGACAGAGAAATAAAAATAAAAGTTTAATAATGTTTAATGTTATTTCGAACGAAAACAAATCTCAAACTGAACTGCGTCAACGCGCGTTCAACGCTCTTGAAACACTCGTCATGTGAACACTATAAGGGCGATGGACGCGCGTGTCATCTGAACGCACTCTTAAACCTTGTTATATATATTTTGCCAAATAAATAATTATTTAGTAAGTCTGCACCCAACAGCTTAAACATCCTGTTTCCAGCACTGAGCTGAGGAAATTAATAAAGTAAAGACTAAAAGATGTAACTAAACATGTTTATGTCAAAGGTATAGATAATGAAAGTGCGTCAACCGGCCCTGTCTCTTTTCAAATATAAAAGAAAGTTGTCTGTGAACAAAGATAAGCTTTCAAGATTATCGACAGTACCACATATAAGAAGTTTTGGATTTCTTCTCGTAATTCATAGACTTTGCCTCCATATACATGGTTCATCGTTGAGTCCTAAGGATCTTATGGGGGTAATTCTCACGTTCACTTTTTGAAAATGGCATCCTTTAACCTTCGCCACTTTGAATTGGACATGATCCATGTATTGGTGTTCTGTCCTTGAGTCTAAACTGATTAAAGATCCCCTACATCTCGAATCAGTGAACAAAAAGCGTTTAAATTCGTTTTAAAATTATTATTTTGTTAATATGGCTACAAATAATCCAGAAATGTAACCGACTTTCGATTCAGATCAGTTGCAACTTGCCAACCTGGGTCTTTCTTAATCAACTGGCGAAGAGCTATAGTTGGTTTATATGTTTACCACATCAAGGAAAAAATAAAAGTATTACTTATGTTTTAAGCACAACACCTATGCGGTATATTTTTTTAAGAAAAAATCGTTGTGTGCCAGACTAATCACGAAGCAATAACCTTTACTATTGCGAAGTTTGTTACTATCTGTTTTTAATGTAACTAGACTCAAACTGCTATATGATCCCTGAAACTGTTCAGTTTAAAAAGTATATAGTTTTTTAGAAAGGTATAGTTTTATTTTAAAATCATAACGATTCGAACGTCCAGCTGATAATTAGCGGTGTCAGCTATTTCTTTTTATTTTGTTTCGTATAAAGTTTGTGTTCCCTCGTATTGATGCATATCTCTAAGTACTGTTTTAGCTCAATAACTTTATCATTTCTTTGACTATACAGATATTTCTAGATACATTTTTACATTCTTTCAATATCCTTGATATTTTTTGCCTATATTTTCATGTCATGTCATTTATGCAGCATTATCAGAAAAAAATGTAGTACAAAAATCGCTAAATGTCCCGAAAGTGAGCTTTAGGTTATCATGAAGTTTATACTATACGATGTGGTGTTTTTTTTTTTTTTCATAAATTGTTTTTGTATGTGCATGCTAGAGTCATAATACCCTTTTAGTGATTTCAGTAAGTGTTCCATTACCATATACACTCTGTGTATAAACACAGTGCAATGACTCGAAACTATGTAACAATTTTCTGAAACATAAATTGTAAAAAAAATTGGGTTCTCCCCATAGCAACGTTATGAGAGATACTGAATGATGACTCGGGTCGGCTTATGCCGTTACTGAAGCTCGAAGGAGCCTGACTACTTCGGATAAGCGCATAGACAAACAGGTGAATGAATTATATTTTCCTTACAATGAGATAGTATTTTCCTTGTCAAAAGAATGCATCAATTGTGTTGTGTTCACATTGCAACTGAAACCGTCTGCATAACATAATAAATATAATTTTCTCATTTATTTCAATTGTGAATATCACTTTAATAAATATCAAATAGTATTGCACAGCTATTCATTATTTATGCTTTTAAGTCAAATATATTAGTGTATGTTAATATAGATTGGATTGGGTTATTCGGGTTTTAAGTACAGCGGCGGTAAAGTAACGGCATAGAGTTGAACTGTCATTGAACATAGACTTTCTTTACCATGAAAGGTCAGGATATTTACAAACTTATTTATTCTACATAATTATAAACTTTAAGTACTTATTCCAAATTTCACATGCCCCCTTGCGAGAGCTTTACTTAAAAAGGGGTACAAAGGATTACACTTTATTTTTATTTATGGTATAGGGGGCAAACGAGCAGACGGGTCACTTGATGGTAAATGACTACCGTCGCCCACATGCAACTCAAAGAGTCACAAGTGCGTTGCCGGCCTTTATGGTAGGAGTAGGGAAGGGTGGAAGAGGGGAAAAGGGGGGGAGGGAGGGGTTAGGGCCTCCGGTAACCTCAGTCACTCGGCGAAAAGCAATGCAACATTGCTTCACTGCCGGTTTTCGGTGAGAGCCGGCCCATACGTGCCGAAGCATGGCTCTCCCACGATTAAAGTATATGATAAGTTTGAAGTGTCCTGCAATTTTCTTTAATTGTTGATAAAACTTGTCTTGTATCTTGTATTCTCTGTGCGCACTGGTGTTACTATGAGAGCAATAACTGACTTGACAGACCCATAATTTTCCATTTAAACTCTTTTGTAATAGAAAATATGAATCTTCTTTTTAAGTGGATAGTAAAGAAGTATTCAAGACTTATAAGACATTTCGACTTCTTGAAATATTTGATATCACGAATACCTAATTATGTATGTACCTACATGATGCTTTGGAACAACTTTTATACTCAAAATTGTGTGTATCAAAAGTGAATACTCCAAGTTTTCTTAAACAATTTAAATTACAAGTCAGTCTTGGGTTTGTGAGAACATCACTTTGAGTGAAAGTTTTTATTTCTAAAAGGAGAAAGACAAGAAGTTTATTACGAAAGTTTATCTTATTCGGTTGGCCCCGTCGGATTGGTTATCAAATAAAAGTTTCTGAAAGAAAACAAATGTGTTCAGTTAAAAGGGAGGCTTATACGCTCCTCGGTGTTTCTTTCAGTCTTGTATTTATTTGGCGTATTCATCTTTTACATTTAGATAAATCGCATTACTTTCTGAATAGATAACATTTTAATGTTAATGTTTGGTTATTTAATGATGTGATGTAATCAATATGTAGTGTTAAGCAGTGGCGTAACTATACCATCTGAGGCCCGTGGCTAATTAATCGGATGGGGCCCTCCTTTAGAATTAGAATATATTACGCGATATCTTCGCTATTTGTTAACCGATTTCAATCATTGTTTTTCATTTGAATTGGTTTTAATCAAGGTTGGTCCCATTTAAATTTGGAGAAAATATCCCACCTGTAATGGTGATAACTTCGATTGATTAAATACAAAGTGCATCATGTGTTCGGGGCCTTTAAGGCCTGGGGGCCCCCCTCGGGCCTGGGGCCCGTGGCATTTTGCCCGCTCTGCCACCCTATTGTTACGCCACTGGTGTTAAGGGACATTAGTAACTGATACCTAATGTTAAACGGTCATACATATTTGTATTGTTTATTTTGGGTGTTCACACCGGGAAAAACCTACTTTAAAACTGAGATGGCATTATTTTTAGGAAATTAAAAAAGTAATAAAAAGTGAAAAAGAAAGTTTTCTAAAGAAGGCAGGACACGACAGATTTTTACTTATAACAGCCATATGAGTGCCTCTACCCTATTAAAGAACCACGGTTAGACGGTACAGTACTACTAAAGTGCCACCTCGTGCTTTTTTTTAGTGAGTAGCCATCGCCAGAGCTCGGTTAAAGTTTGCAAAGCAAAAAAAAACAGTCATTCGTAGGACTGCACTTCAGAAGTGAAAACATAACTTCAGAATGTATTTGCATATACATACACACACATCTGTATATTATATATAATTAGGTTAAAAATAAAAAGTAGGTAATAACATATCTAAATGTATACATAGGGTACACTCGAAGTTCTGCGCTCCTGGCTGCTCATAAATGTTTGAATTTCGAATGTTATATTTTTAAAATATAAGAAACTCGGCTCCGTCTTACGAATTTTCGATCAGGTCACGTGTCCTGACGCGAGTTTAACATTTTTTACCAATCCCAAAAAGTGCACAACGCCGCTAAAGAAGATTTCACTTCAAAAACCCTAGATACCACGTATTGCGAGCGTTTGCGCCAAATGTAACACACCCCATATATACATACATATTTTATAATTGGTATTGTTCTTGTAAACGAGTACAAGATTGCATCATCGACAGGAAAGATGAATAAAAATGTAAACGTGTACTTTCATTTCTCCCAAAGTTTTTTGATACAGATATTACACCCTAAAATTCTCGTCATAAATTCCTTCACACGTATTCAAAGAAACACAACTGACAGCTTCACACAGTTGCTATTTGCAGAAGCAATAATAAATGTAAGTTAATAGTTTTATTACGCTGTTTTTCAACATTAGCTTATCTTTCACTTAGGATCTTAATTTCTACTTCGCGCGCTGCTTTATCTTGATGAAACACGAATTGTGGCTCCCTTCAACTGATCTGTTGAGTGTACATGTAACTTCAAAAACAATACACAAAGTAACACAAAGTACCAGTACCATGTCAAAAACTTCCCCCCTCAAGAAACGAGCGACAACCAAACACATGTCGACGCACTCATTTAAAATTCGTCGTTGTAAATCGTCTGTTGAGTTGGCACATTGTCAAAATGGCGGAACAATTATGTTGTCAAGTCCATAAGGATTACACGTCGTCACGCCACGTTTCATGTCGGCCAGACAAGTTCGTTCGTCATTTGACGTCACATCTGAGCACGGTTTTACCACTTTTAAACTTCGTTTTATGGAAGACGGTTAAAGTTTCGCTGGGAAACAAGGAAACAATAGGAGAGTCGAGCACCCCGGAGCAGACAGAGATTTTAGGAATATAAAATGAATAGCTAATACAATGATGATGCCGGATGTTGTTTGCGGGTAAACGTCAATTTTTGCTTATAAAACTCGAGGCTGTTTATGAAATGTTTATTTTATTAAAAGACTCCCCTTGCGAATGCTGTTATCTACAAAATTGATTTAACATCTCGTATTTTTAGAATGGCACGGAGGGTGGGATATTAGAATTTAGAAAGATAAAACAAGAAGACGTTTTACAAGGCGAATAGTTAATAAACGTTGTAAATGTCTTTACGCAATTTATTGAGAACTTTAATGTCGACGTCTTTCTTTTAGAACATGGCTCGAACAAGATTAGTTGAGATTTACAAAACCCATTTTCACCAATTACTTCTAATAGCTTGTATTTTTATAGCACATTCAACGATTATTATAGCAAAGAAAAAGAAAATCTAAAAATCTTGCTTTTTTTTATTACTTGCGAAAATTTCTGCGCACAAGTCTAAAGGGTCATGGTTTGGTTATGTTGCAATGAATAAAAAAAATGTTGATGGTTGCAAATACTTACTTGGAAAAAATGATCTATGCATTTTTCAAATGCAAAAATAATAAATTGATTAATTTTGATTTAATGAAACTCTAATCTGTATACATATAGGGTGTTACAGAAAGGTGTGGTCAAAGTTTAAGATAAAAAATCTGACTGTATTAAAATACACGATTTTTTTCTAAAATTGTTAGCCTTTTACGTTATTAACAGAGTCTACTATACGACCCTAAGATTTGATCAGAACTTTCTGCAAGATCTGTATATAAAATCTAAATATGCTTATAAAATTTTGTTACCGATAATTTTGACATATTTATACAATATTGTATTCATATACGCGCATGTTTTTTAATATAATTTTTTTTCTGTATATAAAAATGTAATGGTCGTTTGTTCAAAAAATTTTGGAAATTGAAATTTCTGTGCTGCCGTACCTTTATCATCATGAAATTGCATACACTTTGCCAGGGATACAGAGGCAGGCTTAAGGTACCTTTCATGCAGAAAAAAGTACACGTTTTCCCGGGGGGTGAAAAAATTACTTTTACACGAGCGAAACCGCGGGAAAAAGCTAGAATATATATACATTTTTTACATATATATACAGACATTTTGAATCAGAGTAATTTCCTTGATGTATTTTTGTTTGACGTAGTTTGCATACAATTAGCCGACACCTACGCCATCCACATTAACCAATTTATGCAACACAAACACACACACATCACACACCCACACATGTTAGATACAATATACAAACTCTTAAAGGATTGTCAGAGGTCATTGAATTGCGTTACAAAATGATTTTCTAATTAGGATCATCGTGTTATGCCATTTTTTGTCGCTAGGTAGTAGGTAGATATCAAATCTTGTGGTTAATCTTGTAATTTTGATTTCGCCGAAATTATGATCAAAGTATTATAGCCATCTTAAAAGTAGATGAAAATTATTACTAAATTATATACATTATGTAATTTTAAACACATCACGTATTTATATACGTCTTATGTCGAAATAGAAGCGAGAAAGACGCAGTACACGTAAACTAAAATTAAAATTAAAATGACAAATTTTAAATCATAATAATTTTTTGGTACTTATATTTTTATTTGCCGTAATTTGCACACAACCCGTGAATAAAAGATTGTGTCCTGGTTTACTCCGATGCCTATAAACACTCTTGACAACAGTTCCCTTGTGTGTTTTAAACACTACCCTGCCTAACTGCGGTCTTCTGCAGAGTGGAGCACCTAGACCAATCAGGCGGCGGCTAGAAAAAAAATTTACTGAGACCTACCTTCTTAAACCAGGACATAGGTACATTTACTTTAAAACAGACAGTAATATTGTATTCTTTAAGTCAGGTTTGTAAGTTACAATTGTAAACGGAAAATAAACCCTTTTATTTTATTACCTTTACGTGTGGGCTTTGTGTTAGCCATAAACATGTTATAATATCATAAAAGTTATGTGTTATTGTGCAATTAATCACAACAAGGAACAATTAAAAATTAAAACAATTAACAGCTGTGAATATATTACAACGTTGAAGTTTCCACTCTTAGGTATTCATTCAACATTCAACGTTGATGTAATTAATTCATGTAAATAATTATAAAAACATATAACGAAGAGCCGCCATTAAAATGGAGGTTCATGTTCGCAATCAAAGCGTTATTACTTTTCATGAATGTAATAATATAAGTCGAACATAACATGTTATTATTAGGTTTCTTTACAAAAAGAAAATTTAAATAAATACTCAAAGACTACTTACTACTTGCAATGCAACTTTTTAACACAATTTTGAAATACTATAAACCTAAACAAAATTATTATTTTTGTTTAAGGCCATATTTAAATATTATGGATACGCATGAAAATCTTAAAGCTCTATTAATTGTTCTAATTGCTATTAAAAAACTGAAACAAATGATTATGTAATAGCTGTATAACCAATAACCATGTCAGTTGGGACCTCGTGTCACTATCCAGACGATAACCAACCCGTGGTACAAGTTGAGCAAAAATCGCACTCATATTACCCGAAACTCTATGGTATTCGAAATTCGACTCTTTTCGACATTTTATTTTAATAGGTTATATTTTGTTTAAGCTAATTTGTATATTTCGAAAATAAACATACCTAACAATTTATACCTTTGTTTACAAGGGGTTGAATCTTCCATGGATTACGGCAACTGGTTAGCATTAGTCGGAAGTACGCTTGCCTAGATGGACAAGCGTACTTCCGAAGATTAAGGAGATCTTTAATGGTATAAAATGTTTATGGTAATATAAGTATAGTATGCTAAGTATATATTATAATCAACATTAACCCATCTCAGTAGGTACACCACAGACTACCCTGAAATATATTTGTTAATATCCGTACAAAGGTTGTCTGGAAGATCGCCGTGAGCGATAAGACCGCCAATTGATATACCTGAATGTTTACATTGTTTTTGGATTGTATCTCACTTAAAAGGTGTACAATAAAGAGATAAATAAAAGAATAATAACAATGAATATTCTAATACCGATTTTGGGCGATTGTTCAAACATCAACGCTTTCCATGGATTCAAATTATCGTATTACATGTAACAACATGAATAAAAGAAAAGTCCGATACTCATCCTATACATCCATTTTTCTACATTGAGACATATTTATATATTTCCCAGGTAAACACAAAATAGCTAACAATAAGGCAATCATGCCTTTCTCAATATTGAATAAATAATGGAGCTCAAAGTACACGTCTTCATAATATCGTGCCCGTCATGAATAAATCGCGGAAGAATGCTTGTGAAATCGCCGTCTGAACTCATCGGATATATTGGCTGAGCAGAACCGAATTGGCGTAAAAGTGATTCAGTTTCGGGGAACCTAACAAGTGATTTCGTTTTCGTGGACCTTTACAATGGGCGGAAATCGGAATTTTGCCCAACACCGGCTGTGTGCCCTAATCTTGAATCGCTTTAACAAATCACACCGGTGACTGAAATGCTTTGCGGTTCTATTTCCCTGCCCTGCCCTTCTTTTTCTAATATTTATTAATTTACTTTTCCAACCACATGTTTTCTGTTGGAAAAATGAGTTTCTATTTTCCCCCTCGAGCAAGTAAATGTTACGCATCATTCATTCTTATCTTTTACAATGACGACGCCAACGCACTTTTAACGTTATTTGATGTAAATGAACTCGTATTATCGCCTGGGAGACGTTTGTTCAACATGCAAGTCTCAGCTCATAAATCTGCTTAGTAAATGTAGCTCAAGTAGCTTGTATATTGTAGTAGGTAGTATTTGCGTCAGTGTCTTTCAAATGTGGAGATGTATTACGGTACACTGAAACAGTTATGTAGCATTCTTCTACAAGCATAGGTTGAACATTAAATCTGTTGTATTTTGAGAAATTATTCAAATTTTACTGTTTCTAGTTTCCATAATTTATCACTAATGAACAAAGTTAGCGATGTGTGGTTTTTTCGCGACCGATTTAAAACATTTGAGATTAAGCCAAACTAAATTTTTTATTATTATTATTAAAAAAAAAAAAAAAAAGAATACTAGTAACGTGGGTTACACATTACTAGTATTCTTGTTAACCCCTCCAGCTAAGCTTAACGCTTGTGTTAGGCGTGGGTTTACGGCGGTAGTGCACTGGGTGGGGTTCGAACCCGCAAACACTTGATCGTAAGTCCGACGCCTTAGCCATTACGCTACCGCCGCTATTATATCTTAGAAAGTTTTTTTTTCAGTTATTAGGGCTCTTGGAAATATAATTTCTTCTGATAAAGCCAAGACATCAAACGGAGTACAAATAAATATAAAACCTCTTAAGTTTGGTTAATTTCAGCAGTATAAGAATAAAGGTACTAAGCCTAGAGATTAACCTAGATTAGAGAAAAATTTTAACAAGAAAGCTTCTAGGAAAAATGTTTCTTGGAAAGATTAGGATATAATATGTAAGTTTTTTAAAGATGTAAGTTATGGAAGAACCTTTTAACTGTTAGAACTTTAAGAATTCGAAGTAAGTTTAAACTTATAAAATACGTTGATTTTCCTAAATAAGGTACAGTAAGGTTTTGGAAATTGTTTTCTAAGTAAAGCGTTTATATTAACTTGACCTAAGTATATAATATTATCTATCTCTGAATGTGATGTAATCATGTAACTGTGTTTTTATTCTTGAATCTTTTTGAATATGACGAAATTATACTGGGGGAGCGGGATGCGGTATATTACTAAAATTCCTACTTTGGACAAAATATTGGCTAGTAAGAAATTACTGAGACTCACCAAATTGCTCGTCCGCCATAATGCAGTCTTTACGGGATGGTTGCTGTGGGGCTAGTGACCCTTACTTCTTGATCGTTTGCTTTCATGTTAAGGTCATTCTATTCGGATATCTGAATACCCAAATCATTTGGGTATCCACTAAATTCTACATCCGGATATCCTGTATACTACTATTCCAATAAAACGCATCATTTGAAAAAAGTAGGTTTATTTGTATGACCTGTATGTAACTACTAAACCGGCTGAACCGATTTTGTTAATTATGTCGTTAGATTCGTCTTTACTGCACGAGTGACATTGGGTATAGTAAAACCAGTACCCGGGCTACCGACCTTTTTGTAAAATCGTCATTTTTTATATTCTTTTTTTGTAAAATTGTCTATCTAATTTTGTAAAATTGTATATCTGTATATAAAATTTCATCAAAATCGTTAGAGCCGTTTCCGAGATACCCGAAATATAAATATATATACATACATAAATAAATATGTACATACGAAAATTGCTCGTTTAAAGTAATAAGATAAAAAATAAAGTGGATGCTTTTTGGCAATTTTTTTCTCCCAAACTTATCGAGAGAGAAATAGTACCTGAGGGTTTCAAAAGGTGATTACAAAAATATATACAACTTGTAAGTATATTAGTTGATATTTTTAACGCAGACGAGTTTTTAAATATTTCAATTAATTTATATATGTATGCACATACACAAAAAATAAGTAAAAACATACTATGTTATATAATTCCGGATACAACGAAGAGGTAAACAAGAAAACCTCATTGTATATCTTCATGATTGTATGGAATATAAATACTGTTTGATGTAGTCGCATGAAATATCTTGGACTCTAAAATAAATTGTGCATGTTTTTCCGCATTCGTGGAAAATAAAAGCTTTCCTTATTAAAACAGATTTTAAAGCATTTGTCAACAATGCTGCGGACTTGTGCTTGCTAACCATTATGCATAGAGCTTTTAAGCGCATAATTTGGACTCAACGCCACACCTATTCACAATAGTCAGAAGCGTAAAAACACATGAATAGAAAAACGCAAATTAAAGTACCATTTCGTCTCTCACCTTTTAATTATTTTTTAACAAAAAATGTTTTTGTTTTTTTGCTATTACGCCATTTATTTATTGATTTTAGGCGACTCTTGAGAGCGTTTATCAAAATTCAGAGACATGATGTGTAATTTTATTCCTATTTTTAAGTATGGAAAGGTATAGGTGATACCTAAACTGAAAAAATGAATAATGTGTGTACGAGATGAGTCTTTTGTTTAACCATTTAAACTGTTTATATCGTAGAAAATATTTGTTAGACATAATGTTTTACGGGTGCGCTAATCAATATTTTTTTTAGATCTGTAATCGCTTCGCTTCGCTGTTTGAGATCGAATGTCCAAAGTTAAGCAGAACATCGATTTGTGTTGTTATTGTAAATACAGGCCCGTAAGCAGAATAGTAAAATAAAAAGTTACAAGTTTACAAAGAACAATAATATTATCATAAATTTACGCTATTGCATGCATATAAAAAGAGCGTCAACTTCCTATTACAATAGCTTCCAGAGCGACTGTTTTAAATAATTTAAGGGTTAAAATAATTTTGCTTAAAATTGTTAGTTGTTACATGAACGATTCACAAACAAAGACGTATTTAAGATTTTTTACGCTTTCGTTTAGCACGCTTGGGTGCAAAAGTGTGCAGCAGTGAGAGTATGCGCACTAGCTTTTATGTCCACTCATTTCAAAGTCTTTTCGACAACGTAAGGTGAGACAGCATTCTTTTTAGAAATTCTCAGTGATAAGTTCTTCGGGTCGACAAGCGTGCTCTTTATTACTAAAGTTATATGTATCAAGGACAAAATCAAGAATCACCCATAAACTGTACACGTATTTTTAGGAAAATGTTTTCATTTTGTAAATCCTACTAATATCATAAACGTGAAAGTTTGTGAGTATGGATGGATGAATGTTTGTTACTCTTTCACCCAAAAACTACTAAACCGATTGCAATGAAACATGGTATGTAAGTAGATAGCTGGAGACCTGGATTAACATATAGGCTACTTTTTGTCCCGATATTCCCACGGGATCGGAACTTACGCGGGTGAAACCGCGGGGCGCTGCTAGTGATTTAATAATTCGTCTTTATCTAATATTCAATCAATAATAATCTATCTTATACCGTATCTTTTGTCTTGTCTCTTAATTTTAACATAAAAACAAAACGAAGAATTTCCGTGCTAATAAATCCTTATTAAGAATTGTAGATGAACTTCTGTAGTTATGATGATAATAGTATTTTTATAACACGTAAGGATTATTATTATTATATTTCTTACCCCTAAGGTCATATATGTTTCTGATGGCGCCTGAAGCCCTATTTTGTGGTTTATATGAATTTTGCTTTAATAAATTATGCTCAAATTCGTAAAACACAACAAAACTATTTCCTACTACTATTACTTCCTATATACTATTTCCTGACGTCTGCCTAAGCAAGTCAAAAAATCGTTTCATTATTTTGCACTAGGTACCTATATATAATCCAACAAAACGTATTTGGTTTCTAATTACTTTTTTCTAAAAGTCACTATTTTATCAGTAAATAGTAGATCCCGCGCGGCTTCACTCGCGCGTACATATTTATATATTTTGCGCGGAACCCTAATTCTTTCCAAAATAAAAGTAGCCTTAGTTACTCCTTATAACAAAAGCTATCTGCAAGCGAGAGTCCCGTAGAAATCGGTCCACCCGTCTTGGAGATTAGCCGGAACAAACAGACAGAGAGACAGACAATAATTTTGAAAACTGAATTTTAGGTATAGTGCAATTAACTGTAATTGCTTAAAAAAACTATTATTTTGACATTACAAGCAGACACTTCAATTTTATTTATTTGTAATGATAATGATGTCCGTTTAAAACTTGTTTCATTGCTGGGAAAGGACCACCCTCAATTTGAGGGAGGTTAGGTTGTTCTTCACTATGCCTATTGCAGATTGGTAAACTCCACAGAACTTTGAGAACATTATGAATAGTAGTATATATAAATATGTTTGAATTTATTTTATTTGTAAAGATATTTAGGAAATGAAATCAGAGCAATATGTTTTCGTAACAGCCGGGACCGATAGTTGTACGTGCTCCCCGAGGAAGGGAGGACGTGACTTCTATTATCTATTTATCGCTCTGTAACAATATTCTTCCATTTAATATTAAATATTATGTATTTCAATTCCGAATACAAAACAATTCTGATATCTTCCTCAAATCATATATATAACTACTACTAATTCACTACTTTGTGCACAACTAATTGTTGTAATTATATTTTTTTTTCATCTACAAAGGCCGTTTGTGGCCACTGTTTGTAATTAATTATTTTTTGTAATGTCCATGTTGTGGTCTCCAATAATTGAGGAGGGACAAGACAAAAATTTATTCACTGTAAAACTAGCATGTAGTATTTCTTGTTGGAAATCCAAATAAAATAAAAAATAAAATAAACATAATATGATATCTGGTATCGTTTTTTTGTCAAGAAATGTGTAAGAAAATAAGCTAAGTAATAATTATTTCCCTGTTTAAAGCTCCGCTCCGCTCGTTTTAGTTAATTAGTACCTATTTTTTTTTTTTTATGTGTGGAAACCCCCACGGGTCATCACCTCATCGGGGCCAAACGGCGAGGTGGTATGTCGGACTCGAACCGACTAAAACCACACAGTGTTCCATCACCGGGTCTTATAACCGGGGCCTCAGGTGTACCCTAGGAAGGAAATCCCTGTGAACCCCGGCAGACTTGGCCGCATGTTAAACCAGGCGACCCCAATATGAGGTGCAGATGGTTCTATCCCCTCTAGTTTTGAGTCGCGGAACATGTCGCGCCACCGTCTCGGGCCTGCTTCTGCTAGAGTGATAGATAGCCCCTTCTGTCGCCCCCAGGCCAGTGCTCATAGAGGCCGGAGATCGTTTTTCACTCTCCGGCGCCTGGTGCGTCTTCTGCGGGACGGAAGAGTACTTATTCTCTCCCGTTCCCTCTCATTTAATTAGTACCTAGGAGACCGAGCTTCGCTCGGTAGCTTTTTGTAAAATCTTTAACAATTTTTCTGTTGTAAAATTGCGTTTTTACAAAAAATACAACTATGCAGTTGAACTTAAAATGCAAAACTGTATCTGTATACAAAATTTCTTCAAAATCGTTAGAGCCGTTTCCGAGTTACCCGAAATATAAATACTTACATAAATAAATATATGCATACAAGAATTGCTCGTTTAAAGTAGTAATAAGACATCGTGCCATTGGGCCGTGCAACTGAGTACGGAACAGCCCCGGCCCGGTGTATCACTTTTTAGGGGTAACGTGGCCGAGTGGGGACCAAACATCTACGGATTTTACCGAACATGAATCATTTCTAACATAATTTCATAATTACAAGTATCATAAATACTAAAGACTATTCATATTATAAAAACCTAAAGTAATAAGTGCGTGGCATGCGGTCCTATCGCTATTGTAATTGACTTATTATGACGCGGTTGCTGGAATCCACTAATAATGAATGACTACATTGATACACCTCCGCAGATAACAAAGTAGGTCGAGTTAAAGTTTTATGCTGTATTTATTACTTTAAAATTCTTAGTACAAAAAAAAAACTGACTTACGGGCTATATTTTTAACCGACGAAAAAAAAGGACGTTCTCAATTCGTCCGTATGTATATATTTTTAACAGACGAAAAAAAAGGAGGTTCTCAATTCGACCGTATATATATATATTTTTTTTTAAGTTTGTTCAGCCCTCTCTCCGTTATTTATGAACAGATTTTGATGATTCTTTGTTTGTTAGATAGGGGTGGTCCCGTGTCATGGAAGACAGCATCTGATGATGGGATCCTGATAAAATTGAGAGAAACCCTCTAAAATTGTAGGAACGATGAACGATGAAGCTGAGCTGATGATAGAAACGAGACATTTCCAAAACAATCAGAAGTTAGATATAAAGACTGTAGTTTTAGTGACAGAAACCACTTAATATGCTTTAAAGAAAAGACATTTGATAGCGTTTTAAAGAATTAAATATATTAAAAGATAGTAGTTGTCTGAGTAATAAAAGATGACACTAACCACAAAAAATCATACAATAATTTTTTTTTAACAAATAATTAAACCGACGAAAAGAACTAAAAAGCAAAAAATATATAAACCTTGTAAGTATTGAGCTTATTTACATAAACTATAAAATTTTATACAAACAATTTTTGAGTCGGCGCCAAATAATAAAATAATTACCTACGTAGAGCCACAGTATACGTATATACAGTATTGTGACTCGGCCCTTTCCTACAGCCCGACGGTACGTAAGCAATGGGCTGCCTATAATTTCATCTACCTACTTGAGTTTCTTTCTAGTTTTGTAATTGTAAATATTATAATTATTTTTTTATTAAAATATGAAATTCGTTGTGAATGAAATGAGTAGTGTTCATAAAGTACATATGTTTTTATATTAGTAGATTTAATAAAAAAATCACTTATAAATTTGAAACTGAAAAATATTTGCGCTTAGAATGTGACGTACGAAAAGCTTTATTATTAAATTTAATACTAAAAAAAATCCGCATTTGGATAAAAAGTTTTATTAAAAATAATTTTGGGAAACATGGACAAGGAGAAGAAAAAGGAATATCTTTCACTTGGTAATAGATACCTGCAGCTACTTTACAATTGATATGTTTTATTTTAAATGACGACGAAAAAATGGAGGAAATATTCCGATTTCCTCCATTTTTTCTATATAATCCACAAAATCATCACCGGGTACTATTAAACAAGTTTGTGAATTATTCTTACTATAGTCTCAGTACCTTAAGTACCGACTCTCTCTACTGAAATTATGGCTTCTTTGATGGAGCTTCACGTACGACTTCAAAGCCTGACAATCATCATGTCTTTCCAAACAACGCTTAAGAAGATTTATGCTTTATGCTTACGAAACAAATTTATAGAAAGTTTTTGAAGTGAAAACTTCTTTAGCGGCGTCGGACACTTTTTGAGATGGGTAAAAAATGTTAAACTTTCGTCAGAATTCAGGGTCACGTGGACCCTGATCGAAAATGTATGGAAAATGTGACCGAGTGTAATATGGTCACGTGCACCCTGATCGAAAATGTATGGAAAATGTGTCCGAGGAAAACTGATCGAAAATGTATGGAAAATGTGTCCGAGTGTAATATATTTAAAAAAAAAATTTTTATAACGAGATCGAAAATTCTTAAGACGGAGGTGAGTTTCTTATATTGTGCACATGTACAGCGTCAGAGAGACATGGAGAGGGAGGGAGGGAGGGAGTGAGAGAGAGATGGAGGTATTGATATTGGTAAAGGGCTCTGTTTCCGCATTTAGACTCATAGGCGGTCCATTATGCGTTCAGATAGGCTGGCTAGTTGAGCCAGCCTAGCTCCTTCCAGAAGCACAGAAGCCTCCTGGGGCGTTCACAGGCTTCTAGGAGCGACCTCGCTCCTGCGAGGATATTTGCCCGTTGTGTGGCCACTCCGCATTAAGACAGCCTCTACATAGAGAGATGGAGGTAGGGAAGGAATCTAGGAAGGGAGAGTGGGATAGTGGGAGAGGGGGAGGGAGGGAGGGAGAGTGGGGAGAATGAGGAGAGTGGGCATAGTGTGGAAAGTGGGCAAATTGGGGAGAGTGGGCAGAGTGCGCAGCGTGGGCAGAGTGGGCGAATTGGCACAGTGGGAAGTGTGGGCAGAGTGGGAAGAGTGGGTGAATGGGCAGAGTGGGCGAGTGGGCAGAGCGGATAGAGTGGGCAGAGGGGGCAAGTGCGCGAGTGGGCGAGTAAGTGAGTGAGTAGGAGAGTAATGTGACGTTTTAAGTTCGTCGTGTCGTTTAAGTTTGCACTTCTGTCGGCAGCCCCATGACTGCCTCTTTTTTTTTTACTCGAGACCTCATAATGAACCTCATCTTAAGTATTATAGATTATCACTATCGAATTGTGAAATAGATAACTTCCATCTACAAACGTCTAGTTATTTGTCAGTTTACTTATCTTCGCTGTAGCTATTATATTTAAGCTGTTACAAAGGTTTTTGTTATCAATCTGTGGCCCAATTCCGCGCGATTCGACTCCGCGGGGGGGCCGTAAATTTTTTATTTGATATTTCGTCTATTTCATACCTACATACCTACCTATTAAAAGAGAAACAAATTACGTACTAGTAGGTACATAAAAACTATTTTGTAGTCTTACCTTTCGGAGTTTCCAGGTAATTTTAAAAATGTTTTCTCTGGGTGCGTTTTTGAAGAATTCAAGCAACCAAGAACAGCACAACATAGTCTATAATTTCTATTTGCCATATTAAATACTTAAGTATTTGTATTTATTTCAATGAAATACACAAATCGCATGCTTACTGCTTAAAAAACGACCACACCGTATGTTCGTCAGTGTTTGTGTACCGAGTGTTAACCAAACGCAAGGCGTGTAGGTAAGGTCTCGCGATCCGACCGTTTGTATGAAGATACAATACTGTATATACTGTGGTAGAGCCATCTCCATTTCTACGTACATATAAAATTTAGATAATTAATCAGATTGTTGTTTGGCGCCGAATCAAACTTAGTTAATATAAAATTTTATAGTTTATGTAAATAAGCTCAATACTCTTACTCGACTTACAAGTTTTATTTATTTTTTGTTTTTTAGTTCTTTTCGTCGGTTTCACTTTTTGTTAAAAAGTTTTTTTAACGTTATATTGTATTTTATAATACATACTATGTATGTGTATGTATTATGCCAGCAGTGTCACCCGCGTTTATGATCACTGCTCCAAACCTAAGGGTCGTAGCGTGATGTTACAGAGCCTATAATATTCCTCATTAATCTGGCTACCATATACAAAAAATAATTCGAATGCAACTGCTAGTTCTAGAGATTAGCGCATTTTAATAAACAAACAATACAACAAAAACTCTTTAGCTTTATTACTATATAATACATATTTGTGTTATTTATACTAATAGTATAGATAACACAAATATGTATACTAGTTTGTCATATTCACATTCGTAGAGAACGAACACATTTTTTCCTGTACAAATGTTCATAATCTCAATACCACAAACTATACATTCTATGTAGTTAGGTATAGTATAAATAGTTACGATGTGTTTTATGAATTTGAGCGTGTTATAGAGAGACGTGTCAGGTTTTCTGAATTTGAGCGCATATGAAAATATAATCCGTACGCTATGAAACATCCAGATGTTGTAACTTAAATAAGTAAACCTAAGAAGTGCCTAAGAAGTTATAAACTGTCTAAATAGAAAATTTCTACCGGTCAAGTTTAAGGTGAGTCTTGGAAGTCCTTTAAAATCAATTAATCTGTTGCGAATTATTATACGATTATACATCATATTATTTCCCTTTTAAAAATAACAACATTTTTATTTAAGCGGCTTGTTACGCGCGAGACGCCAATAGCTTTTTTCAATCTTTCTTTTGGTACTGAATGATGCTTTTTACCAACTTATTTTCTTTTCCACTTAATTATATCATGCAACCGACCGACGTTGTGACAAAACGAAAACAAGTAACCAAAAACTGCTCTAATTTTTTTTACCGTAAGAGCAAATCATAACACCAAAAATTCGGCCAACTCTTACAAATCATAAGAAGATCACGTATTTTTAGAATTTACTACTATTTGTGGATAGGTACTTCTCATGAAATACTTGTACATATAAAATATAGTTGAATAAGAACTACTATACATGTAATAGATACAAACGGATCCAAAGTCTGCTCCAACGGTTTTAATCTGTCCAAGTTTGTAGCAAGTTGCTTGAAAGTTAATAACATGAAGTAAATTATGCTCTATAATATCTCCTACATAATATCTATTTTAACATTTTGAACCGTAGCTCGACTATCTTAACTAATCAAAGACAAATGTTTGTAAAAGAACAATATTAATATTAGACTCGACTCACTTGTAAAACTGACAAATAAAGAATTCTCACAAAACCCTTAATCAGTAAAGCAACAATTTCAAATTAGAATTTAGAAAAGTTATTGTTATTTTGTAAAAATCTTTATTACATATCGCACACCTAGATCTGAAGCGAGGTAACTCAAAAATTTAAATGTTCGAGTTAGCACACAATCGAATTCCTTATCTAATTACTACTTACTAATAAAACAGATTTAAAAATACCACCACTACTAGATGCTAGGTGCTAAATTCACCAAGATGGGCTCAACTCAAAATTATAAAACAAATATACATTGTTAAGCAGTAGAGAGATAACTACAAAAATCCAAAACATTATTAAAACAAAAGATTCCTAGAATATCTTTCTTGTAGCTTCATATAAAAAGCATAAATCTAAAGCTAGATATACCTTTTTGAGTTAATACCTGTTTAGTTAGATCTAGGTGTGCGATATTATCGTAACATTAAAAAGTTTACACCTAGGCAGTTTTTACGTAGTACGTACTTTTGTTAAGGTTAATGTTCCAAAACTAACACTGTAGATGGAAATTATCTTTGACATAAATTACATTTTATTTTACTGGTTTGCTGATAGAGTGCTTACGATGTGATACCAACATAATAGGAATATAGTAACACTCCGTAGTAAACCTTTTTTAATGATAATTTATTTTAATTTTTAATTTATTGATGACATATTTAATAATGAATATGCAGTTACGGAAACTAAAAAAAATACAACTTTTATTTGCTTAAGCCAACCTTAAGTTGCCAGTAGACCTAAGAATGCATAATGGTGGTAAATTTGCAGGTTTTTTTTTTAATACGGCTAACTTTCTATGATCATTCCTAGAAGAGATGTTCACTCTCATACTTTTATTGTTTCTAAACATTTAGTTCATTTGGAATTTCATTCCGTTCAACTTAATAATGGGGAAGTGGAATGCTTGAGAATGAGGGTTTTATAAAGTTCATAAAACAGTTTTTACAGTTAGTTCGTAACTACTTAGTAATCTGTGGTTAAACTCTTATGCTACAAGCGTCCATGAACTATGGTAACCGCTTGCTATCGTTCAGGCATGCAGTAATAACAAACCACTACTGACTCACGTATTAAAAACTATCTGAAATTTACTAACTAAAAAAATCCATCCTCTGACTGTTTAGACCCTTACATAAAAATGAATATCGCGCAAACTGTCCCACATTGTAAACATAACTCGTAAATCAGATAACCGACAGATTGATATAAAACATTTCGGACATTGTCACTGACTCCAGGGCAGTTTGCCGAGCCGCTCCGTTGGGGCGAACGAGGCGAGCGACGTTCGAGAGGATGTGACGTCATTACTGTCCCGATATCGCCCCATCAAGGGACGCGCGTCACTGACCTAGTGTGACGTATGTTTGATGACAAACATGCACGAATGGGGGAAATAGGGTTGATTGGTTTTATTTGAATAGCATTCAATACGCTGTTGCTTTAAAAATACACTTCGGATATTTTTATTTACACGGTTACTTAATGGTATTTTGGGATTCAATACTTTTAAGAGGTGAATATTTAATGTTTAAAAATATATAGTTGAAGTACGCGATAGTTTTGAGTGCATTGATCTCGTGATCGAAGTTCAAAATACTTTTCTAGGTGAGAAAGTAAAAGCTATAGGTGTACATTTCGTGTGGTACTCAAAAGTAAGTTTACAAAAAAGAACTCATTTTTTAAAACTAATGACCATTACTTTTGAATTTACAGGTTACAATTATGTTAACAGTGGTATGAAAGTGTAAAATTGTAAACACAAAAGTACATACTTTATTTTTTGGGTCGATTACAATATATTTAGAACAACATATATGTATTTATGTCCTTAAACAGATGAATAACAGGGTTTCATACAATTTCCAAGCTGAGAATAACTGGAGCCCCACGGCAGGCAATTATCCGGTAAAACGCCTGTTAGGGGCCATTATCCGATTAACTTAATACACAATTAGTGGGTGGGAAATTTTAATTAACGCATACACTGTTAGCTTTTATATGCGATCGTGTTAGGATAACGCATTTGATGTTACACCGTGAACTTATACTGGACAATTTGTTATCATATTGTCCGGTGCAGGTTCACAGTACAGGTAACCAATATTTTTGAGGCAAACGTATTGGTTTATTTATACATCAAATCAAATCAAAATCATTTATTTTAATTAAACTATTATAGGTATTTTTGAATTGTCAGGAGTAGTAGTCAGTTAGACTAAGTCAGCCGTGAAGCTAGTTGCCTGTTCCAATAAGTAGATCCTGTGGAGAAGAACAGGTAAGAAACTCCAAGGACACTCTCTTTTTTAACATCTTTTTTACAACTCTTTGGTTACATTGCTTATATGCGCAAATTAAATGGGAGGACAACGTAACGTTTTGTTCTAAACTATAAACAGTCGCGCAAACTACTACTATATGTAAGTAATAGTAGTTCAGAAATGACCAGTCCCAACCAACGGCACTCGTTCACGAGCATGACGCACGCGCCAGCCATCGTCCACTTCAACCATATCAAAGAACAAAACTTCTATGTTGTAACCTATTTCGTAACTAAAAATCCTGCATCGTGCTATCTCACGTATCTCACGTTGATATAATTAATTATATACATATACTAGCTGACCCTACAGACATTTGTCTTGTCTTAACTATGAATATTGAATTCGAATTGGTATAATTAATAAAAAATGATTCCAAAAACATAGTTCCGACCGAAACTCTGTTTTAAACTCAGTTTTAAACGATATTTGCAGTGCGCATTCTGTCAGTCGTGCCAACTGTCAAACGACTGACAGTTATGTATGTCAAAAGCTCTATGGTAAACGTTGTCCTGCCGGAACGTAAAAAATATTTTTCCTGTAACTTTATCGCAGCTCCATCTACTGGGTCCAATTGTAAATCTAAACCATTTACAAATCCACCTGAAGACAAACTACAGGACTAATCCGTGTAAGGAAACTCGACTCTTTTAATCGGTGCGAGTCCGACATAAACACCTCTTTCTAGTGGTTGTTCCCGGAGAGGTTCCCCCACTTTAAACAACAGATTCTTCCCTTTGTATTAAAGGAACATTACAACCCGGTTCTCCGCCACGGTGACCTCGTAATCTAAAATAGTCATTACAGAGGTAATCAAATTTCAGCCAGTTTGATTCTTTGGCCTAAGAAGTGATACCGCACGCCAGTGACTGCTCTAGCCTACGCTCTACTCCTACGATAGCGTCTAGGCAATGCACAGTGCCACAGAACTCTTCTTAAATTGACTATTCAATTTAGAAGAGCGTATCTTTCGTCTACAGAACAGGCAGGAACTACGCAAAAACCATCTTGACTCACATTGTACTTAAAGCAGTACGACATTTCAACACTCAACGGCGCGGCGATTCACTGGGACTAGCTAAATTTATTATGACCTAGTAAATCGTGTGTCATTCAAATCTGACTCAACTCACGCTATTGGCACTTTATGCTCCTTAAAAGAGTATTGGCATCCTCATCAATACTATTGAACTTTGTTCTTAGAAAGGAATTTGGAAGGGGCGAAATACTAATTGGTGTCCGTGCTTGTCCGGGTGGATGTTGTATACATGTACACATTTAGCTTGGATGGGGGATTCTCTTTTTGTGTTGGAAAAACATCACACACCGTTCAACACAATCTAGATGAGCACGTGCCGTATCTAAAAGCATGGCCTCTTCCTTATTGTTATTATTATAAATCATTTTCCTAAACTTTTTTATAAATTAAGGCCATTATTATATAAATTGTTTTTATTTAATACATATATGACAAAACATTGAAATTCTCATATAACTTCACTCAGTGCACAACAAACTACACAATATGTACATTGTTTTTTTAATCAGTACAATCAAAGCTTTATTATGTGAGAATGTGACTACGCCGCAACGGGTGTTTTTTTCATCTCATTCAACAAATAAACATATTTGTGATAATTACAAAACTAGCATTTACAATTATAACTCAAAGTACCCATTTTGATATAAAAACAATGATTCAGTAAATGCTTAATTCAAAACGCGAAATTATACAAGCTTACATTATGTTTAACCACGCGGGGATACTATTCAATTCGTGTTTATAACGTGAATGTACAATGTAGATTGAGTGAGTCCTTCCCTGAGGACCTGTATAAATACCTAGTGGGCTCTCTACGCCTCCTTATTCTAACAAAAGGGAGAAAAATTGTGAAGAGAAGAGCCGTGAGTTCAAAGTGAAAATGAAAAGCCGACAGTATAATAAACCTTTTTATAAGACTCTCCATGCGTGCTTGCTTGTGCTCGCATCGTGTAATTTTGACACTTGATTTCTTTATTCAGAAGTCGTAAATCTTTCTTCGAATAGTATCCCGCTGCTTTCTGATTAAAATGCTTAAAGTTTCGAACTGAATAATCAACTTTACTTTTTTCCAGGTTCATTAAGTTACAAAACAATTATGCCGTAAAATCGTTGAAGTCATTTGGTGTGTTGTAAGATTGTCACAATCAGAACACGAAACATAATTACAAAGGAAAACATCTATAAACTATAGTAATCACAATACCCTTGTAATTATTCTAATTGAATATTTGTTGGTAATTTAGTTAACGTGTCGCAGTACTTATCAGATAATGGCAGGGTACGTATAATGACTTACAAGTACAACTTACTATGTAATAAATGGTATTTAATTGACGTAATTACAATAATTTGTATTAATTAGGATCTGATAAAGAGCCGAATCAAGTATGCGTTTGGATTATCTTGTGTTTTTAGGGTTCTGTATATCTAAGAAAAACCAAATATATACGTAGGAGAGCCATGCTTCGACACGTATGGGCCGGCTCGACCGGAGTGATACCACGACCTCACAGAAAACCGGCAGTGTAGCAAGAGTAAGTGAGGTTACCGGAGGCTCTAACCCTTCCCCCTTCCCCTACACCCACCTTAAAGGCCGGCAACGCACTTGTGACTCTTGAGTTACAGGTGTCCATGGGCGGTGCTAGTAATTTACCATCAGGTGGCTCGTTTGCCCCCTGCACCATAAAAAAAACCAGGATCCTTATAGGATATATTTGTTTTCCGTCTGTTAGTTTGGTAAGATAGTTTTTCTCAGAAACACATGAAAGTCTCAACTTAAATTAAGTATACAATTAATATAAATTACTTACTTAGGTGTCTATGGTTTCTCGGACTTGTAAAAATATATATAATATTAGGTGAACGCAATCAATAATTATGGTTATTTAAACCCTTACAACGATAACGATTTTCTCCAACGCGAAAGAAAGAAGATAGATTTATGGCGTACTTGTGCCTGTCTGGCTAAGGAGGTGTTCAGTCACAAAATAATGTCTTGAATGACAATTTGGCGTCTGTGACTAAATATGTTACAAGCATACCGTATTTATATGCTCATACTTGCACCTTAGAACCTAAATGATGGCGCACGGTACGGTTCCAGAGGAATTACCTCCCGCAAACGCTCCGGTCTTGGAATGAGCTCCCTGCCAAGGTTTTCCCTAGGGATTATAATATGGAGTTCTTTAAGAAAGCAGTGTCACACATTGATAGTATAGTTGTTAACCCCTCTAATTAAGCTAAATTCCTTGTGTAAGGAGTGGGGACGTACGTCGGTACTGCACTGGGTACGAGTCCGCAAGTCCAACGCCTTATGCTGAGGTTATACAGTGCGAGCTAGCGTGCGAGCTGGCCTAGTCAGTTACTGCGGTGCAGCTACTCGGATTGTGTGACCGTATCATACGAGTTACTGTCATGTGCGAGTTAGTCAGTAGCTCGCATCCGAATTACTACAACATTTTTTGATTCTGGTCGCCACTTGCCTTCCCCCACCACGTCACAAGCAGTAACTCGCAGGCGACTCGGACGTCAACTCTCACATCTTTACGTACGGACAGTTGCTCGTACGCTCGTGACCACGCCATGTGAATTCTCATTATTTATACTTATATTCTCGGGGATCGTCATTACAGTATATTAGTTCTTTAAATATAAAATTCGTTGCCCCTTTCCTTTGCATCCCATTTCTGACCTAAATACTTCTTTTTTTTTGTCCAGCATTTTCATATTTCAGCGCAAAGAATTTTGATAACCGATTTTATTGTGGTATGAACCAAGAGCAGTCGTGTGAGTTTTGATAACATTGCCCGAGACATGTCACACGAGAAGTCGGACAGAGTGCACAGATGCAGTAGCTGTCTACTTTCACACCAGCAGCTCCCACTTGTGTGACCGGGTGAGGTGAGTCGAGCTACTGCCATGCGAGTACACGGGTGCAGTAGCTGTCTACTGTCAAGTCAGCAGCTCGCACTGTGTAACCCCGGCTTTAGACGATGTCGCTGCTTTTCTTTACGTACTTTTAAATAGTATTCAAATGTAACTATGTTGCTGGGAATAAACGCGATCACGTATTTAATAAGTATTACATACATAATTTGGCTGATGTTTCCACCAGGTTCCACTGGCCGTGGTCACAGGCTCACTGGCTCAGATCTGCACGCCCTCCGTCATCGAACCCGTGAGGTAGAAGGTTCTACATCCACCCGCACATTTTCGATTTTTTTGATAAACATATTAAAAATTTCGCTATGTATCGCCACATACTATCCTAATAGTGTCCCTATCGTGTAAGCAAACTTAAGTGTCCCTATTCTGCAGTTTACCCGACTGCGTATAAAAGCGTCGACAAAATAACTTTATCAGCGAAAGTTTAAAAGTTAGAGCGTTCAAATGTGATCATAAATAATGAAGGCACTGGTGGTTTTTTTCTTTACAAAGTAATGTAACAGATGTGAAATTAATTGTTTATAGCCTTATAACATTGAATGCGGTGGGACAGGGCAGACATAATAGAAAATCCATTGTTTAAGAACACCTGGTGACCACGACAACCATAAAAGGGTTAAATTGTTTTACACTCAACTTACTTTACACACTACACTTACACTGTAGGTATAACCGATTATCCAAAACTGAAGTGAAAAATTCAAAGCATTTACTAAGTACTCTATCTTATATTTGTTTGTTATTCTATGAAAATATCTTGGCTTGGGTAATTATATAACTTTTATATTTAATTTCATGTGCACATAAATACGTAAACATATCCATAGTAAACCTTCCTTATGCGTAATTACAGGAACGACATTCCATTTTGTTACTACCTATTTAATTATATTATCTAGAACGTAGAAAGTATTAAAACTTACAAAAAAGGAGGGAAAGAATGAAAGTGAAAACCCCAATCCGCGTCATCAACACCAATATTAATCAACTACAAAGAAAAGAAAACCTAATCGATTGACTGACTCAATTAAGCCTATTGAAAGCAGCTCGATTGAAATTAACGCGACGTTTTTTGTTCGTTGCCGTTTTAGTTGGCCAACAAAAGCTTTGAGAAGTTTGAGGCCGGCACTGAATGCGCAATGAACGATTTTAATAACGTTCGCTTTTTGATCAGTTTAGACATTCGCTCTAATTAATTAACTAGCTATTAGTTTCCTTAAATATTTACGAGAGTATTTAAATTCGTATCAACTAGTGTTAGTTAGTTCGTTCCGTTATTACAATCAGCAGGATTTAAGGCTTATTTTAAAGTTTCAAAGTCTTCAATAATGAGGAAGATTTTTGATTTTGTATTGAATTTTAAGAATGCTATTTCCATAACAACCTGCTTTTTCAGGACCATAACAAAAGATAGTAACAAAATGTATGTGTAAATCGAGACTTAATCGCAATAATATTCATAAGATACGTTTTAACTTTCTTGTTTACCCGACCTTTCGTCCAAATTGCACCCATTGTGGTCACGAGTGAACTTTTCCACTAACTTATTCCACCTGTGATGAGCAAACACTTAAAGAAATAGCTGATTAAAAAATGTATACGGGCTTTAAGCAATAATTTTATGGTCATACATATAAACCTGACCATAAAAGCTTGGTGTATGGTTTCTGGGTGAGAAAAGGATATTATACGTAATGCTTATTTGATTTATATTGTATTAAAAAAGTATACATCCTATATTTTAAGCAAACGAAAATAGTATGTTTAATATGTTTGTGGCAACTTCCACATACAGGAAAAAACATACTTCAACATCACCTAGCGAAGACAAGCCGGACTGCTTAGGCACTACTAATCTTGCAACGCGAACGAAAGTTTTCGGGCGGATAAGTATACGTTCAACTTCCCAACATCACCCGTTGGACCACGATCCGCCAGGCATGATCACCTAGGCTGGTTGTAGGATCATCCCTTTATATTGGAGGGACATCACACTAATTCCTCCATATGTTATTAAAAGGAATAAATCTCCAATATATTGCTCTGATAGAAGTCAACTAGTAATCCAATAGATAACAGTCAATCTGAGTTATATACTTGGGATAAACCTTATTTGACATGTTACGTGAAGCATCCCGTCTTCATTATTATTAAGTAAACTATGCATTAGGAGCGACTGTCGACACTTGCCAGGGCCTATCTGAATTACAGTAATTGACGGCCAAGTGGCGTAAAAGTGAATCTGAGGCGTCTCGGATGTTAGGACGCTGGTTCGCGGGACCGATCGATATCCATCCCCTTTTCCCCTTCTCGCGTCCTCCACCCCGCAAGTCAGGTTCTTCGAAAACGTCAGATTTTTTGTTTATAGAATCTGTTTAACCGTTTTGTTTATAGAAAATGAGCCGATATACGATTGTGTATTCGACCTGGGAAATACCGAGAATTATTGAAATTCCGACAAGCTATTTACATTTGTGAGTCATCTGAAAAGGTTTATGTTAGTAATAATTGTATGTTAATATGTTTTGTTTCAAGTGGGTTCTATAAAAGGTGTTTATGTTAATTTAAAGAATGAAACGGAAAAGTATGTAAGTAGTTTAGTTGAAACATTAAATTCCCATTGAGAATACAGATCGAATAAATTGGTTAAGTCGAGAGTCAGACAATGATAGACTGGGATGTTAGGTAGTCTAGTAAATTAACGTCAGCGCAAAATAAAATAAGAAAGGTTTTAGTGAGTATTAGCAGCCTTTTCCGTTGTCGTTTAGGGATCAAAGAACGGATAGCAAGAGCTCTTCCGCGACGCCTCTGAGAATAAATTAAAGAATAATTCGTTCAGCTGTAAGGAATCTTAAGTAATACAGCTACGATGAGTTGACAATTTGATAGCGTTACAGATTTTATCAATAGTAGACGTCATTGATTGCTACAAGCTTTTATTTATTATATTATTTGTAGTCTGTTCTACCTAACTTATTACAGTTGAGCTGTGTGTGTGTGAGGAGAGCGGAAAATCAGTGCTTGGCAATACAAGCACTGATTATCCACTCAGCTACACAACATAACCCTGTTTTCCTTTCATCTTGGCAACAATTATAGGGCCAAAAGATATCCAGGACTTAATGAGCTATTATTAAGACGGCATGGAAAGTGGTATAGAAACATTTAATGTTAAGTTTATACTTAAAAGCAAAATTTAATGGTTTAAAAACACTTCATAAAGAGTGAAATTAACAGCTTCCAAACTGTTGAATTTCGAAGGCTTGATGACGTAAGAGCCCAATACAAATAATGCTCATGTTTACATACCCCAGCATACATAAGTATTATGAGTTAAGTGTTCACTTAACAAAGAAAACTTTACACAAAGTTAAACAGATTCTCCTTCAACTTAAATGGCAAGCTTGAAGAAACTCGACGGACAGTCTTTGTACAAGTTTGGCGGTATATCGTTTTCACCTATTGTACTCTCTATTGACAAGCCGAAACACTTAAACAAAACTAACTATCCTCTTATTTCCACTGTAGTCTAAGAGACAATAAAAATAAAATACGCCGCTTGAAACAATAATAACACTTCCGCCTAGGGCTGTCAGATGTTGGTTAAACGAATATTTTTCACGTGTAAAAACTAAAAGACGGGCTTGTTTAACTTTAATCAAATTGGAATATATTTAAAAAAATACTTAAATGATTAATGGTCACAAATATTTTAAATAATTAACTACATGACAATGAGGATGCTGACGTGCTATAATGCTTTCACGAGATCTGTTTCTTTTGCATACGATTATTGCACGGGTAAAGAAAGCCGCGAATACCTTGGTATCTAAAAATGAGATGCGTCTTACCACAAGCTTTTATCGATAAGAGCCGTGAAATTTTTAGAACTGAGATCTTTGTAGTTACCTAAAATAAAAGGTACCCGGCTCCAGGACAACAATTGGAAGATTTTGATTCATTCCATAAATGAGTCTTGAGAATTGTTGACTATCTTAAACTATGCGCTTTGACAAGAAATTTCTTTTGCTGACTGTTGCCTATTAATCAATTGTTTCTAACTATTTTTAATTATTGTCTAAAATGTGGTGTACTATAAATAATGTGTTATCTATCTTATACCGCGGAATGTGTTACTGCCATCGTTTAACGAATACAATACAGGCTTCTTTATAAAGGATTTTTAAATGTTTTTGCAAGATCAACAGTGATCAACATTTGCTTATTCTTAAACTTGCTGGATTATTTCATTTTAAGCATGGTGTATCTGTGGCGGAAAATATTAAAGGGCTATTTGTGTTCAGGGCTACTGATATTCACTATGTTATTCCAAATCTGAATACATTTACTGTATAACATAGATATGTAATTAAGTTTACAAGGATTAAAAGATTTGGGTTTTAGGATGCAAAACAATTTCAAATAAGTTAATACCTATATAAAATTAATATAACATCTTCCATAACTTACTATAACCGGTTACCATTAGGGAATTAATGTTCTTATGTTACTTCAGATGTAATAAAATATAGACTTGCTGTATAGAGATTTTTAGCTGTTCATTAAAACGCTCTCTTATTCAAATTCTTAAAACTGCCAACCCTACTTCTAAGGTCGACTGTAGAGGATTAACTTAACGAGAGACTTGTCTTAATTATACGGAGAGCGGATATTTCTGTTATGCAATTTATATCTTTATTATTTAAGGAATTATAATTTGTTCATTGATTTATGAATTTATTAGAGTATAATAAGATTTCTGTTTGAATGACGATTGTGGTACGTAGAACAGGTGTTCTAAACCGACGGAGACGTGCGACGGTTGGTTCTATTGGAGACTTATTACATTGTTATAAAATACTAGCAGCGCCCCGCGGTTTCACACGCGTTAGTCCCGATCCCGTGTGAAAAGTAGCCTATATGTTAATTCAGGTCTCCAGCTATCTACATACCAAGTTTCATCGCAATCGGTTCTGTAGTTTTGGCGTGAAAGAGTAACAAACATCCATACATACGTACATCCATACATCCTCACAAACTTTCACGTTTATAATATTAGTGGGATTGTATAATAATAAAACTATTATATAGTATCAAAATTACATGTGTCGCAATTGCCTAACGAATGGCGTCTCGTCTTCTTGAAGTTAGTATGCGTATTAGAAATTTTACTTTAAAACCATCTAAGAGTTCGCAATAATTTTCTCGAAACTTCATAAAGTCTGGCATCTCGCACTATGCAGAATATAGCATATCTCCTTTTACACTGAGTGAAGCCCAGCATTTGAACAGTTTATAAATAGACTATTATATTAATAGTCTGCGAAACCCAATCACCACGCACAGTGGCGTGGTGAAATATATAAAAAATTGCATCATTTAAGAACTACTGTGTTTACAAATGAGGCTATTTTGTACTTGCAACCCAAAGGATAATTCAAGTACGAAGCAAAATATTGTCGAAATAATCATATAAGTGCTCGGCAATACAATCACCAGCCTAAATAACCATAATGATTTTTGTATGATCTGTGCTAATAACTTTTTATGATGAATAACTTTCACACAAGTGGGAGAGCCATGCTTCGGCACGTATGGGTTGGCTCGACCGGAATCATAACTTGCAACGCACTTGTGACTCTTGAGTTGCAGTTGCCCATGAGCGGCGATAGTCACTTACCATCAGGTGACCCGCCTGCTCGTTTGCCCTCTGTGCCATAAAAAGAAAACTTCGAGGACACACGAAACGTCAGCGGCTCCACTTAACGCACTTCGCCATCTGTACTGTCATTGCCTTCCTTAAATTCATTAGGCACTATAATATAATAAATAGTATAACACATAATATCACTTACTGCTGTTATACATTGGTGTATTATTCATCTATTCAACTTTTATTTAATATCAGTCGGGTAAAATTTCATTTAAATAGAGAAAAAGCTTATAAGAAACAAGGTCACATAACTACTCCTCGAAATATCATTATTTATTTAAAATAATTTAAAACTTACAAACATTTTAGAAGAAACACACAGTTTATAAGTGTTGGAAGTTATAGATGTGCTGTTGTTGCTGTGTCTGACTAATGGTTCATAATAGCGTAATGGTTAAGGCTTCGGACTTGCGAACCCCACTAGCGACGTGAACCCACTCACACAAGCATTCTACTTAGTTGGGGGGTTAACAAGAATACTAGTAATTGGTGACTCACGTTACTAGTTATTCATTTAAAAAAAGATGCCTGATCTTTGAGGGAACCAGTCCTAAATTTGAGATGAAACGTAAAAGTATAATAATGTTATGTACTATAAAAAAGTTTAGTATAGTAGAGGTAAGCCTCTAGTGAAACGGTTGTCTGTAGATAGATATCGACGTCTATAATAAATAAAAAATCAAATTAGATCTTAAGTTTAAAATTAAGCAGAAATATCTAGTTGGCATGACATCAAATAAGAAATGTAATGTCCTTTATTCATTCATAAAACATCCCATATTCTTTATTTTATCAACCACTAACTTTAAATGGAAAATACAATATGCAGCAGGAAAGTGGAAAATGATATTACAATGGAGACGGCTTTATGCGGCCAAAGAATTTATCCTTATTGTAAACAACAATTCCTTATTATGACAGCTTAGGTTGCAAAAGAAATGTTTTGAAAACACTCGTGTTGTTATGTTTTGTTAGTAGGGTCTATAATTTTTTTGAGAAAAACGTTTTTTTCCTCAACACACAGCACAATACAGAATAATGCTGATTTAGTAACTTATTCACATACATACGTGGGTCACAAAAGTAGCCGATCAAAAATTTATTTAAATATCAAATTAGAAACTCTTTAGGAATCTGTACATGTTTAATAATTTCATATGTCATTTGTTTTTATACATTGGCGGCAATTTAAAAAGTGTCTGTCGTGCATCGAAATGGATTTGACTAGAGAAAATTTTCGCTCAATGATTTTATTACGACTTTCGTTGCGGTTTTAATCAAAAACAATGTTACGATAGACTTCGATAGGCGTCAGAAAGCTTTGTACTAGATGGATACCTCATAATTTGACGGAAGATAAAAAACGCCGTCGTAACGACTGTTACTGCAGATTGGTATGTCAGTCATTGTCTTCCAGTTGTCTTGGAAAATGTTAGACAGCAACGCCCAAGAAGCAGGATCCTACTCCACCACGACAACGTTCCAGCTCATTCCGCCAGACAAACTATCGAATATTTGTCTATCGAAGGTGTGGAGCTAGTGAGTCATTCTCATTACAATCCCGACCTGGCACCTTGTGACTTTTATTTATTTCCAATAATAAATGATAAACTTAGAGGAATTTGTTTTAACCCTGATGATGCCGTGGCAGCATTTGCAAAAGGCGTGCAAGAAATCCCTAAAGAAGAGTGGGCTCACTGCTTCAGTCAATGGTTTAATCGCATGCGACGGTGCTTAGAAAGTAACGGAGACTACTTTGAAAAGCAATCAAAATATTAACAGGCTTCTATTTCATTCCGTTTTTATTTTCTTAAAACTTTCAGTGTGACCCCCCGTACATATTATTTAATTTTTAAACAATTTATTCACAAAAATAACTTGTTCCTTCATGCCATAAATCTTTATTCATAGGGCGCAATCGAGACCTATACTGGCGAAATGTTATTAGCTTAGGAAAACTAATCTTTTAGAAATAAGTGTCCAGCTCATAAGATTTATTTAGAGCCCAAAATAATACTGCCAAATTTAAGGAAAAAATATAAAAGCTCTTGGCAAAGCAATCTTCGGTGATACCAGAACATAGACGTGGCATTCTGGTAAATATAAAGTTAATAGATCTTTTTATTCATCCTTCATGTATCTTATACATAATAATATGTTTGAATACTCGGTCAATGTTAAATATGAAAGAAGGTCAGAAGTAACTTATGATTATCTCCTCTCTATTTATTATCAAATAATTTACTTTTTGAAAATTAAAATTACGTATCATTTAAATATTTATAATAAGTAAACTAGGTACAGTAGTATTTTATTTTAAAAACTTTTAGAGTTCTTTTAAGGAGCAGATATAAAGTTACGTTAATATATGGATATTTTTAATTTAATAACTTCCAAATATAGATTTGTCTATATAACATATATAGATTTGTCTAATAAAGAAACCATAGGGTTTCTTTACTAACCTTTGCATCAATAATTTTAAATAATAGCAAAAAAATCGATGTCACGCTTAGTTCGATGTCACGTTTAACACCAAACAGACACCGAAAATTTATGAGTGGTCAACATTTGTATGGACTAATCATTAATTATACTTTAACTTAACAAGATTTTGTCATAGATGACAGAACTTTACATCAATTAAATAAGGACAAACCTAATTTCTTTCATCAGTATTAAAGTACTTTCTTGAGACCGTTATTCGACAAAAAATAATATTGTTTTTGGGTTATGACGCCATTGTCAAACCATGTGAGAAGCTGTAATACTTTTTACATACCATTAATGTTCATAAGCATATTAACAACAAAATATTTAATATAACAGCATATTAAAATACAGAACCATCGCAACATACAACGGCTGCAGTGAAGGCCATTCAAAAACTTTTATTGAAATAGTTCGGCCCCGCGGTACCGACGTGCTTCGCAAAAAGCATTTGACCTCAATAAATATTAGGAACATCAGCTTTTTTACGACTCACTGTTTCACGGTAATGAATCCGCTGAGATTTCTGCGTATGTTTTAACCTTTATAGAATAACTTTAGTTACGTTTATAGTAATCTTGCTTCGCAGGGCAACTTCTATATTTTACATAGAGCTGTAGTATCCTCAATTAACAGATACTTTAAATAATATATAAGATTCTTTATAATTATATTGTTTCTAAGGTCTTCAATTTCAGAGTCCTATAACGAATGGGTTCCTCTACACATATGTATGTAACTAAGTTGATACCACAAAATAATAGGCCTTACAATTAAACGCTCAACAGCCTACAACATAATCCATCTACCTTTTTTTAACTGTTAGCAAAAGGTGGTTATCTTATCTTTTTTTTTGTAGCCACTAATGACGGCACGTGCTCGCAGGTATAAAATTCGGTTAGTCTTGGTTCTTTTTCAACAAAAAACGAAGAGTAAATCGTGTCGATTCAAGTTTATTTAGGTATATTTATGCGTGGGCGCCCGCTGTCAAAGCAGATGTAACCATTGACAGGAATATGTATATTGCTTTTGAGTTCTGTTTATCAATTATTAGTTACTTTGTGTTTATATTAAATCAGTTTTATATTTAGGGTTATTTCAATAACTTTATTTTTGATTTATCTAAAAATTGCATGTAACAATTGTTGTAAATATCTATACTAATAATAAAGCTGAAGTATTTGGTTTTTTATTTGGTTCAACGCTCTAATCTCTTAGAACTATCAGTCGCATTTGAATACATTCTTATTACATTTGATAGTCCATTTAATGCGGAAGATGGGCTATTTAATATCACGCAAAGGCTCTTAGGAGCAGAGCATAAACGGTGAAACTGCGATGAACGGCTAGTTCTGTAATAATCATAAGCAATCAAGGAATTATTTCTTGCTTCACTTCACACTACTCCCTACAATTCCGTTACTGCGAAGAAACCCAAGCGGAACAATAACGGCCATCTGTCTTGGGGCAAATCATGCAACAAAAGGTCTTTTTTTGCTTTACTGAGGACGGCTGCATGATTGGGGTATTAAGAAACGGGTTGCAGCTGGCATTTTGTCAATTATGTCTAATATTCAGTTATACCTCATGTTTTCATCGTCAACAAAGTATTTTAAATGTTTGTTTCTTTTTGTTTCAGAATGTGATTACAAGAATCACTTCATCGATGACGAAAACTTTTATCTGACCATAGGACAATGCGGTCATCACCTTCAAAACCCTTACCTAAGAAAGGGGACTTGAATAAAACTTCTTTTAAGTGCTCAACTTCTAAACAAGCTGTAAAGAAAACTGTTTCTCCGAAAAATGTGAAAAAACTAGTTAGCAAAAATTTGATAAAGGGTAATAAAAAAAATTCTTCCAAAGATGACTCAACAAATTCTAACAAAGAAGATGAAAACTCATCTGTCAATAAAAATGAAACAACGTCTGAATTTACAAAGCCCGGGCCCTCTAAAGCATCTACTTCGCGAAGTAATTCGCCAACAAAAAAACCGAAACCCAAAAAAGATGCAAAAGAGAAAAAAGACACGATTAAAAATACTCCAGACAACAATGTAAAAAAGACAACTCCGAAAAAAACATTAAAAACGAGCAAGAAAGTAAATCCTGGCAAACTGACTCTGAAAACGGGTAAAGATAATAATGATGTAAAGTACAAAATTAATAAAGACATAGCTAAAAAATCTGCACATAAATTCTCTAAAGCTAAAACAATGGTTAAAAAAAGGAACATCGTAAGCAATGATAAAAAGAAACGTGAAGTCCTACTTAGAGAAGACAAGGAACTTAAAGAAGTTAAGATCCAAAGTAGCAAAGAACATTCTAGCAATAACGAAGGAAATAAGTCAATTGAAGAACAAGGGAGTGAAGTTCCTACGGCCAAAAATATTACAGTAGATGATGAAACTAAAATTGTTTCTGAAATAAACTCTTCTGCCAGTAAAACACAATCAAAAACAGCCTTTTCCAATCAAGTGGAGACAACTAAAGCTGAAACAGAGCGACCTCCTAAATTTTTTACATCTAGTCGATCTCCACGTATGGTAGATATTGATGTCAAATGTTGCAAAAACTCGAAAGGTAATTTAAGCGTTTCAGAGAGGTTCTTATCAATGAAATATGAGCCCAAAACTGAAGAACACACTAAAGATAAAAATGCATCAAACACTCTCGTTTCTCAAGGTCCTGAAATAGACGTGTATACGTTTACGGAAAAGGTTGATTCACCAAAAAGTATCCTATCTGATTTCCGTAGTCCTATAAACAAAAACGTTGGCAGAGTTCGACCCATAGCTAGAGTTAAAGGCACAGTTATTGACAAAAAGACAGAATCAGAGAAGAAAAAGTATTCACCGCATAGACCTATTGAAGAAGTTGTAAAACAATTAAAAGCTAACAAGCGCTCAGAAGAAATAAATGTTAGTGAAAATGAAAATGTATGCGTAACCAGTGAAGAGTCCAATGTAGCAATTGCGGAAGTAGATGAAGATAAACCTAAACCGATCATAAGTAAATCTTATAAAATGGTTGCTCGAAAATCGAGTATAACGGGAAAACCTTTCAGTCCTCAATTTCTTGACCAAGAACAACCTTCGCCAAGCAAAAGTGATAAAGTGGATAAGCCTACCAAGTCAAGCCCTATTACTAAAAAGTCGCCAGCAAAACCTAAAAAGCAAGGTAAGAAAGGTAGTTTGTCAGATCACGAAATCGATAACTCTAAATTTGCACTCAACACTAAGAGCTTCCATTACACCTCTTCTGAAGAAAGTGTTAGTGAATCTAATGATGATAATGACACCAATGAGTCTTCCGAATATGATACGCCAAAAACGAAGAAAACCAAAAATAAAAAGTACAAAAGAATCACAGACAGTGCTAAAAAAGCTTCATCAAAAGAACTTAAAGAATTATCAAAAGACTCTCTAATCGATCTTAAAGATAGTTCTTTGTTAGGTAATGAAAAACCGAGTAAGAGACGGCTTAAACTTTTGTCTATGTGGACTGGACCTAAGAAGCACAGAATGGCATCTTTGAATGCAATTGCAAAAGTTCATTGCTTATATGAAAACGAAAGTCGAACCCATATGGAATTAGGGCTAATGAAAACAGTGGATAGGCAAATTCTGCCCAGTACTTCTAAGGTTACTCCAACTAAAAAGAAAGAATCTAAAGTTAAGGAAAGCGAAAAACGAGAAAGTACGTCAGAATCTGAGTATGAATCCAAAAAAGAGAAAAATGATGAAAGTTCCGAAAGTTCTGATGATAATCCTCCTCAGAGAACTTTACGCGGCGTTCCAGGTATAAGAAGCGCTGGTAAGTACTGGGACCCGAAATCATCTACATCATCTAGTGAGGATAGCGAAATGGAGACAAAGAAAAAAACTACCGAGAAAAAGAAAGCCACCCCTAAAGCTCCGATAAATAAATCAGACTCAGACAAACCTCCACCTAAAATGAAAAAGACTGCCGGTGTACCCGTTAAGAAAAAACGTAACAGAAATGAAGTAGTAATGGACTTAAAGGATATGGTCGTACAAAAACGAATGGCAAGTCTAAATGCTACCGCCATTCTCGCAGCTAGTTATGAGAAACGTTCGCCAAAATCGAATAAAGATGAAACTACCACTGATTCCGGTAGCGACGAATCATTTTCTCACAAGCCAAAAAACGTGCAAGGTTCCGGCTTTAAGTCGGAATTAAAAAATGAATGTGAACCAAAACAAGAAATAGATGACACTGTAACTGACAAAAAGCAAAAAGTTGAGGTAATTGTGAACCAGGACACTGACGTTACCATTACAGGGTTATATTCTACTCATCATCATGAAGGATTTTGCACTGTGTCAGGAATGCAATACCGCATATCATCAACAAGCCACACGCAAACAACAGCAACTGCCAATTGTGAACAGGTATGTGACTGCACTTAATGTTCTCTTACTTAATCTCATATTCATATAAATATTTTCAAATCCAAATAGTCAAACAAATGACACATATTTGTTGATTTAATTATGAGATCCCCTTTCTACCATCAGAAAATTAATACGAATATCACCCATAAGTAATAAAGACTATAGACCCGCCGGCGTTTCAGTTCTCATTAATACGCGGTAATGAAGTAAGTTCTATGTAAACACGCCTCGGGACCTCATCCGCACATTATCCTTCATCGCTTTACCTCTGCAAAGCTTACAGAGAAAAATATGCCTTTTGTGTTTAAAGTCAGCGGTGGTTTTGGTTTGTTTACTGATAATCAATTGGGGTGTGAATGATTTACGCATGAAAGGAGTAAGCATCGTGAAACTCTTGACGCAGATTATATCGTCTGACGCTTTAACTCTTGTAAATATGCTTAACAAGCTCGTTTAAGATACGTTAGCAGCGAGTGACATTACATTTAAATAAAGATTCGGATAATATGTTTAGTTCAACAATATTATAAAATATACAATACCACTAATGGTTTTGTCAGTATTATAACATCCCAATTATTTTGTTTTGACAGGAGGGATGTTCTAGAGATGATGGAGCGCGCTACACTCCACTCTCCGCTCTGTCATCTATGCAGCCACCCGCCGAACATCCTCATACACATCCTCCACCAGGTAAACTTAAATAACTAAATAACGTAAATTAAAACACTAAACATTACAAAGTTACGAATTGACACGTTATTTCCCCTAAGATTAGAGGTTTATTAGACTATGAAAACAATGACTTTAGGCAAGATAGTGATCGAATTTTAGTTGTTGGATATTTACGAGATACTGCAAAAGTATTCACAACAAGCGACGATAACATATAAAAATGCTTCCATAGTTACCGATAACGTTTATTTTCTCAATTTAACTTTAACATGAAAGTATATGTCATTCTTTGTGTAGAGGAATACTAATATAGTAATAAATGGATATAAAGAGCAATGAATTATATAGTTACAACACGAGAGAACACGAACTTACAAAATAGACATCTGTTATAAACAAACCGTTTCACGTAACACGTACAGAAATACAAATGTTTTTCGTACAAGTATTTTCCAAACACTTGTGACCTTTTCATAAATAAATTCTGTGCTCAATAACTCCAATTAAGGTCGTATAATGGCTCTAAGATAACATTAATATACTCATAGAATTTACTGTTCGGGCTACCTCATACATTCCGAAGAAATCTAATAATAAGGATAAAACATTAAGCATATTTCAGTACAATTGCTAACAAATAGCTATTATTTGTATTTTCGTATGAGGCAAAATGTTTTTTCACCAAAAATATTTCATTTTGGAGGAAAAACGCCAGTGATTTTCCTTGAAGGGGATATAAGAATTTATTAGCATTAGACACTGATTTGGTATTGATGTAATTCTGTTAACATTCTATCGATATATTGGAGGATTTTGTTGCTTTCGATCTTTGGAATGAAGTGTATTATCAACCTTAACATCTGGCTAAGCTTTCGTATGATGGAAGGTCCATATAAAATCCATAAGCTGCTTTCGTTCACAAAATTTTACTTGCACAAACAAAATGTTATTTCTTTTAACTAAACTAGCCATTAACAACAAATTTACAAAGCGTCGCATCGGCGTCGCTCTAAATTTTTAACTTAAATTAATTAAATAAATTTTATGGCGTCTTCTTCTTAAAATATCAAAACCTCTAATCTTATAATAGATATAAATTTGGTTTTTACTGTGATATTTAGAATATACAAAAAAAAATATTACACACATATTTACCATATACCTGAATTATATACTGATGAACAGGTATTTAGAAACATTGTATAAACTAACAAATAATACGAATTTCAATTTTAAATTTATTTGCCAAGTTGTAGTCTACCAAATTAACGCATAGTGTTGCTTAAAAATCCATGAACTTAAAAGATGTATAGAGTTATATTAAGTGCAAATATCTATTATTATTATTGTTTTACGTGCCTAGTGCTACCTCGACCATTTCTGGTCTTTTGTAGCGCACTCTTACTTTATAGTTCACTGCTCAGACTTGTAACTTCGAGAAACCTCCAGATCCTATCAGCAGTGATTGTTTGTATTTCCTGCGCTTGCATGATGTGCTCCTGCGCTTGTATGATGTGCAACCCTAGGTTAATACTACGGTGCCGCATTAGAAGGCCACAAAAGCATAGAATATGCATTGCAGTATTTCTGCCTCTCGGCAGAACCTGCATATAATATTCTCACCCTACTTTAGGTTGAACATATGGTTGTTCAGTTTCCAGTGTCAGTAAGGATCCGTGTTACCGCACAGGTTTTGTATATTTAAAGCTCCAGAAATTCTTTTGATACTTTGTTATCATAGCCCTTTAATAAGTCTTTCGAATGTCAGACCAGTCGTGGTCTTCCATCTCTTAATTACCATTGATGTGTATTCGGCGTTTACGATTGAATGAGCTCGTTGTTAGGTGATGCCGCAGAATGGTTCCAGTCCATGCTGTCCGTTGTCTGCACCAGCTCTGGCCAGTTCATTGGCTTTTTCATTGTAATCGATACCTGTATGGCCTGGTGGGTAAAAGGCCACTCAGGTATCGATGGCATCCATCCCATCTTGCAAATAACTAAGTTTATCAAAGTAAATAAATTACGGTGAACATGTTAATTATCAATATATCCCATAACTCTTTCTCTCAAGCTCACGATCTTGTGAATGAAAAAATAGTTACAAATGTCATATTTCAAATACTGAATTAAAAAATGGTGGTGAATAAGCAAATATCTGAATTCCAGTACGTCTATCAACATGACCAGTTGCCTCATATCGCCCGTTAATAGGTCAATGTTTATAGACGAGCGGCGACCTCGTACCGGCGCGGGCGCACCCAATGTGTCGCGTTTCACGCACGATGTTTAACTTTTTTATTCGCATTTCGCTTTGTTGTACCACCGTCTGCTCTGTTTACTGTTTTGTTTATTTATTTTTATATCATGATCCGTTCTCTTAAATTGATTTATTGTAATACAATATTGATAATAGCATTGTTTTATTTACCATTATATTACCATTATTTCGCAGGCCTTGTATCAAATTAAAACGTTAGTTCCCATGACATATAATTTTGTAGTACCTAACTAGTAGTGTTATGTCATGTCTGCATTCACTGTCCTTGCTAACTTAAAATTTGTTCACACATTAATTCGCTTAATAACATAAATGTTCTCAGACATCTATGAACGTGATAATAAATTAACTTTAATCTTTAAGACCTTCAAAATATAAATGAAAATTTTATTTCTATATTTACGAGAAATTCAAAGCATTCAAACTTCAGTAATTACTGTTATGCGTAAAAATTGTAATACCCATAACATTTTACGATTTCTGATTATAATTATCTTTTCATACCTAGGGTACACATTTTCATTTTATTTTTAGAAACTAATGCGTTTAAGTTTTATTCATCAACACGATTATATTTGGCTGAATATATAAGATAGTGATACCCCTCTTTGTCTCTTTTCTTTTAAGTCTCTACTAGACTTAAAAGAAAAGAAACAAATGTACATTACCCAATGTGAATATTCTTGTTCACTCCTGCAGCTAAGCCAATGGGTTGACGTTGACGTTGTTGGTATGCTAGATGAGTTTCAAAACCGCAACCATTTGATCTCAAGTCCGACATATCATCATCATTATCCATTTCACACCCCATGCCCATATTATATTACATTAGTCATTTCACTTTATTTACTTGCTTGACGTGAAAATTTAGTTGCCCGCAAACTAAATTCTAATTTACATTCTGTATATCAATCCACATTTACTACAAAAACATATAAAGTTCAGCAATACTAGATTTAAAAAATAGGCAACAAAAAACCTGTTCTCGATTGAAATTGATTTTGTGTCTACAGTAATATAAAAACCTCAACATAATAAAATTGGTAGCTGCATAGTTGTTACAATGTCCCAAACACTTTATAAACAGTCTTGAACTTAAGCATAACAAAAGTAGACACGACATGAGCTAGTTTGGCGCGGAGCCAAGCCTGCAGATGTCGAAGCTGAGTCTTGGCCCCCAAGCTCTTCCAAGAGAATATTATAACATCTATTAACATAATCTCTTATGTTTCAGTCTCATTTGAAACTGATGTCCTCTGTGATCGCCAGTCAAGTCTGCATTGAATTTGAAGTGTCTTATTTTCGCTATTTATTGCGCGGGCGATTTCAAAAGATTCCTTGAATTGTGATCGCCTAAACACACACCAAATTGAGATATACATTATTTCCTGAATTCAGTTATAATAAAAACAACTGGTGGTAAGCTTAATATTATTAGATGTGAATATATTTCTATGGTATCTACGGTGAGAAGATATTGTAATTAGGTATTGGTTTTCTGAGATCTGAGCTCATCGAAGAGGCATGAAGCCTATTGTTAATATATTCTTATAAAAGCTTTTGTTAAACTAATATGAGTCTATTTTTTCGATTGATATGAGATGAAAATATTTTAAATGTATACTACGATATAAGAATACGCTTATTTGTTTGTTACGCTTTCACGCCTTAACTACTCTACCGATCATAATTAAATTTGCCTTACACGTTGTTTGGGATAGGGCATAGGTAACTTTCATTTAGAGAAAATTGGGATATAGAAAAACCGTTTACGTAAGCGAAGTCGCAAGCAAAAGCTAGTAAAAAAATATGTTTTCTATAAAACTGGAATTGATATAATTGCCCACCATATGGCACACTCTATGCCCCTTTAGCGAAACGATCTTAAGTAACGAACTTAAGTAACGTAAAGGATCACGTTCGAAGATCAAAACAAATGTATTTAACTATACCTACGATTAGTTTAGAGTGATATAGAGCTACTGTCTCACACAGAAGGGAGGAGAATTTCTCTGTCTAGAAAAGAATTTTTACGCGATAGCACAAAGCAAAAAAATGAACCATAGAGACAGTACAAGAATATGACGAGAATTCTTCTCTCTGCCCTGTCCATTGAAGTTAAAAAAGGGTTTATACTAATAAACAGATAACAATAAGTGTACAAAACTCATTCATTCTGACTCCAGCATAAAAAACTCTAAAGGTAAACTTTTATCCAATTAATCCAATTCAGTTTATTTTCGAGAACACGCAACTGTGCGTTTATAACATAGCACCCGAGACTTGAGTTGTGTTATCGCTGATGCATTCTTAAACCACAACACAAAATTCCCTAACACATTTTATGAGATTGTCTTAAACACTTTTAAAAAACTATAGAGCACAACCTCAAACAAACAATCTCCTATGCACTAAACATCTTATTTATACAGCTTTCATAATACATTTTCCATTTATAGACTTACTCTCAAATATTGTCAAACAGATTCAGTGTTTGTCAGCGTAAAATAAACTTTAATCCTTCGGAGTGGATATGCTCCAACATAAAATCCCTGTAGAGCTGACACTACGCTGTAAGTTGAAACTTATTGTTAGACCAACAAAGTACTTCACTGAAATTAGAAAAGAAAAACAATAACGGAATCTTGTTTAAATTTAGAATTTGGGGTCGAGCCCAATTAGGGGTGCATCTACGCTTGCCGCACCCGACTGAAAATGATATCTATGCATAGTTTTAAGTACTAATGAACATTATGTAATGTTTTGGTCCTTTTACACCTCTAACTAATCCCGGTAAACCAGAAAGCGAAAGAGATTGCTACGATTTATTTTGAATTTCAATTGAGTTAAAAAATTTCTAGTGTTAATAGTACTTTCAAAATAAACTGCTTTTTTCGTTTAAGTGCAGCAGTAATCAGCTGACTATTTTTTAACCTTCACGATATTGTGTTAGCTTTCATTTAACAAATTTTACGTGAGTGGCTACCGCTGCTCATCCTATCTACAGAATACCCCAGCTGACGTTCACGAGTTGATGATGTTATATTAGATTTTTAAGATTCAAATCTGTATGGAGACACCATTCTTAATTAACTCTTATGAGTATAGTATATGATACGATAAATATATGAAGAGCAAAGCTAAACGATAACGCCGATTTCTGTCAGATTATGTCCTCCAAATTTTAAATCATCAGCAACCACCCTACAGAAATCCGCAACGGAATAAAGCTATTTGCATAGTATTGTGTTCTTGGTGATTAGGGTCACCACAGCACTTTGGTACACAACGCGCATTGAAACTTCAGATGTTGCGAACGTTTATAGGTCACTGTTATCACTTTTTTATAGAACTAAGTTGCCTCATCTTGTTCAGTTGCATCATCATCATCATTATATTAATACGTGAAAAAAATTATTTAAAATCCCTTTTTAAGCAAATATCGAGCCAGGAGAAATGTCATATTTGGAATATTTAAAGTTTATATGTAGAAGAAGTGCAGAAAGCTGAAATGTTTAATCAATCACTACATATTATAAAACAGTCCCCCGCATCTGTCTGTCTGTTCGCGATTTTCATGCGGTTTTCACTAATAGACAGAGTGATTCATGAGGAAGGTTTGGGTGTATAATTTGTTAAGATTTTGGGTAAATTGATTGAAATACGTTGATGATTGTTGAAGATGTCTCTGCTACCCGTAAGCCGGGGCGGGTTGCAATTTATAACACCTACTAGCAGTATGTGTTATAAATTGAAAAATCAGGTCTAAACCCCTACAAAAAACTACAGTAGCCCAGTATAAATATTGACCTACTATGGTACGGAATGTCTATGCAATGACAGTTCAAGTTATACACACTCATGACTCACGCTTATATCCCCGAAGGGCTAGGCAGAGTTTTATTAAACATCCACATATTGCCAACTATAACTTGATACCACCCACGTTATATTGGCAAGCCTTTTGCCGGCAACCGATAGCATATTGAAAGGGAGAGGTAGTTAAGAAGAGAAGACGCCGGAAGGAAACGCATATTGCTTATACGGATGGATTGGAGAGTGCAAGAAATAGCTTGAGCAGGTCAGGGTTTCATATATAGGGGAGATTAACCAATATTGAACCGGCGCTTAAATTGGACAACTTCTGAGAAATACAGAAGTGGTCCAATTTAAGCGCCGGTTCAATATTGGTTACTTTCCCCTATAACACGAGCTGGCTGTTGTCCGGGAGCTCGAGCCCTCTAAAATACTGGTCATACATATAAAACACAACGTTCAAAACTTAATTAGGTATGGTCGAAATTTAACCACCAGGGACGGTATCCGCTTACTATTCTAACTAATATTAAACGGCTTCCACACGATACAATTTTACTACTTATCAAATTTGCGATTGAATTGGCTTACGAACAGATTTCGGGTCCAAAACGTACTCATCTAAATTTCAAATTTTCATTTGATTTTATTTCCTGTGCTGGCCGGACGTTTGTAAAAAGGTTCCCGTATACTTCATACCGTATAACTTTTCTTTTTGAAGAAATGGTACCTGTACTGACCTTGTAAGATAAACTATAAATCATCTTATAAATATAAACACCGAACTGATAAAACGTTAATACACACCACTGTAAAAAAAAACTGGAACATATCCGCTCAATATGCCGTCTGCAAGCAGTCTAAAATTATAGAATTGGCCGATTATCGTCCACACTAACCAATTTCACCCGATTTGATGTGACACGATCAGTCAGTCAGGCGATTCTGACCACCCAATTACTTAGAATTGAACGACATGCGTCCACACAGTACGATTCAATTGAAAATTGTGCTGTGTGGACGCCGATTTTTAAATGCGGCAGTGAATTTGTTTGTTACACTTTCAAGTTTTAACTACAGAACCGATGAAATTTTGCATATACGTTACCAGGGGAACAGAAAAGGACATAGGAGAAATAAAAGCACTATTCCCGAGGATTAGACAAAATAACTTGACGCAAGCGGAGCTGCGGTCGAAAGTTAGTATGAAATAAAACTATAAATGTATTCGATATGTATTAGTTATTAGCGTACGCGACACGACAGAAAGATAGATTTATAAATAAAAGATACATTTATTTTGTGTGCCATTTAATCTACAAACGTTATCAAATATGGGAAATGTATTTTCAAGAAGTGTTTTAGAATATATTTTATTTTACACTTAGATATACATTTAGGTAAAAAACCTATATCGTTCAAAATAATAACAAATGAGTAATAAGATATACTATGTTAAAATATAGGGGCAATAAAGCTATTGCTATCTAAATTAAACGCCTTGTTTGACTGTTCTTTCAAAAGACGAACAACATGAAAAGACATAAAAGTGGCCAAATGTTAACAGGGAACTTGCATCATAAACGACTTGCCGACGAGTTTATGATGCGACTCCAACTCAGAGATGCTTTTACTTCACTGAGCTTAACAACCCAGCTTAACACTAAGCAGTTAACTTCATGGTTAGTTTGGAAAATTCCCATGTATACAACATGTTACAGAAAGGTGTGGCATGGAATCTACTACAAACACTTTTTAAAATGGAAATGTACCACTACATCACTATTCACTATCACTGTCACTATAATAATGTATTATAAAAGTCTCCCGCGGCGTCTATCTGACTGTCTGTCTGTCTGTTCGTTATAAACTGAAAAACTATTGAACGGATTTTCATGCGGTTTTCACCAATAGATAGAGTGATTCATGAGGAAGGTTTACTTGTATAATTTGTTAACGTTTTGTGTAAATAGGTTGAAATATGATGATGATTGTTGAAGATGCATCTACTACCCATGCGAAGCCGGGGCGGGTTGCTAGTATTATATAAAACAAAGTCCCCCGCCGCGTTTATGTCTGTCTGTTCGTTATAAACTCAATAACTACTAACTACTACTAATGAGGAAGGTTTAGGTGTATAACTCATTAAGGTTTTGTGTAAAATGGCTTAATATACGATGATTATTGAAGATATCAGAAAAAATAATTATAATTATGCTGTACTACCCGTGCGAAGTCGGGGCGGGATGCTATTTCTAAATAAAACAGTTATTTTTTCGATATGGCATCATAACTTGTCTATATATAACTGGCAGTCCGAAATGGCACGACGCCAGCTCTCTCCTTTCTGACCGATATTAAATAGAAGGCACTTATCTAAGCACCCGTTCGCCGAGCAGATTCCAAATCAGCACTATCTTAACCGTTTGATATTCAATTTAGTTCCGTTCCCAGATAATTTTAAATTGAATAACTTCAAACGTGTGCGAAATTTCACAACGCTTCACAACGAACCTCTGTATTGACCGAATTAGGTTTAAAATGTACATAATAGCAAAAAACGCCCCGCTGGACATTCATAAACCGGTGTAAAAAATTCAAGTGCAAAGTAAAGCGCAAAATTCCAATATAAAACAATTCAAAGTCACACCGCGAAGTTCGGGTGAATTGAGAAAAGTTGGTTCAGATCGAGGTTTAAATTACAGGCCACGTTGAATTTATTTAATTTTCATCTCGGGATAATTTGAATTTGAGAGCGGAGCATTTAATTTTCATAGCTTAGCGAAATCCCATTTCGCCGAAACCCGATTAGTGTCTAAGCGGCCGTGGCCTATTTGTTATCTTGCTGAGAAAAACCATTTGAAGAACATTCAGCGGTCGTAGTGAGTACACAAAGTGAGGATAGACTAAAGGGAAGAAGGAAGTTAATCATCAAAGCCGAACGCTAATCGCCCAACATTCAGCGTCCTGGACTCACTTTTTGTTTTTTTTTGCTGTCGGGATAAATGTATGACAACTGTCGAGATATGTTTGAAGAACATTTATCTGTACATTTATTGTTTCAACTCGGGGATTCTTTTATGTATCATACTCGAGTTAGACATGAAAATAATTTTAATATTTTGTGAATAAGTATAGAGTTATCCGGAACGGTGTTTTATATGATTTACAATAAACCTAACTTTTGCCTGCAGCTTTGCTCGCGTAAACACTAAGTTTTCTGTCCTTCGGGAACAACCTTTTTTTTCTTGATGAAAGATGACCCTAATAAGGTTACCCTATGTCTGTACCACTGACAACGTGTGTACAAAATTTAATGATATTCGGTTGAGTAGTTAAGGCGTTTCAGCTAACAAACTCACATTTGCATTTATAACATTGGTTAGCATGGGTTTAAGAATCGTCGCCCTACTTAAAATGTTTTTAAGTTAGCATTAAATATTAAACAAAAACAATTATGAAACACATCTCATCATTACAATTTTACTATGTAAGAATATTGAAGAGAGCCAGTTTTTACTAAATTCGTTTTAACGATTTTTTTACGATATACGATAAATTCGTTTTTTACTTATTGAGAATTGATAAAAAAAAAATCCGTTCTTCTCAAACGTTTCACAATGACAGTGTCCATGTATATAGGTTTCTGTATTTCAAACGCCTAAAAGTTTTCATATACGCAGTTCCGGAGCTGGGAGGACTGTCACGCCGCCCTGGGTGCTCCAGCGCATTCTCCGCGCCGACTGCTTCTCATCACGAACCAGGTTAGTACAAACTATGATATCATCTCAATCGCCTTTGTGTCCCATGTATTGTTGATAACTATCATTAATCGTATGATAAGGTTTACTTATTTATATTGTTCACCAAAAATATTCTTGCTGTCATGAATCCTTTAATAACTTCAAGGCAAAATGTTAGGCATGATTATCTCCACATCGTACTAAATACGGTACAAATTGCAGTTATGGAATTTCAGTATTCAGCCGGTCCCTTACAGAGGCTAAAACCAATACTTACCTACAACGTCTTTGGAAATGATACCTACAGTTAATACGCGGTAAGACTCTTTTCCAAAAACAGAAAACACACGGAATAATTATAGTTAAGTAAAATTAAAAAAACAAGCTTTAACAGCAAATCTAATTAAAATCCTGGTTTCTAAATCTGGCTTCATCACCAGACCATCGTGATCAAGTACAATCAGTTGGACTCGTCAAAACAAATCAAATGAGTACACACTCGAAGGATTTACTAGTAGTGGACTGCAGTAATTCACCTCCTGGCCCCATCATCAGGTCAGCTCCAAGATGCTAAATTATAGTATTGTCATCCGAACTTTGTATGTATTATGTATAATATATGTATATTATACATAATACATACAAAGTTAGAATTAGGAACGACAATTAGAAGTAGGTTAAAATTTACTTCTATTCTAAGACTTGTTTACATTGTTAGTTACAAGTTAAGCTAATAAAAGCATATTACGCAGTGGTTGCCGTACACTACTTTATCGCAATTGGCTTATCGCCGTATCGCCACATATGGTGTAAAATGACCAATGACGTCCGTTTTATTTTTGGATATTAGAATAGAGTTTGCAAATGTGCCTAATTTGGTGTCACCGATCCCCGCTCAAACGCAGCATCATTTCCCTATAATTAGTCGGAGTAAGTCAACAATTACGCAATACACATTAATAGTGAATATACTTAGTCCATTTTGATTTATATCTGTTCAAAATTTGCATAACAGATCAGTGTAATTAATTACTAGTTCGCAACAACGCGTTAAGTGAAATATGTATGTCAATGTTACATCACAGAACGATAAGCGGGAAGTTTCTTGTGACAACAAAACTTTGCTCGCTAATATTAATAGAGGATGTAAGTTTTGACGAACATAAGCTGTTGAGTTATTCTATACAATCTACAAGGAAAGAAGTTGCAGTCACTTACGTCACAGATTACTGAATAGCTTGTTTGAGACCTTGTACTGAAATGAATAATAAAATTATTTTTATTAACAGAATTAAAAAAGGAGGAGGTACTAATTTTTAAGAATTATTATTAGAATTAGGTTACCCTAGTCTTCGGTACCGTCTTTACCGTTTTATACGAACCGTATTAGATTAAGCCAGATCCAGAGGTGCAATTGTAAACTTTAGGTAACTGTAATTTTGTGCACTAACTTGAGGGTATGTCACTGAGAACTGAGAAAATCATTGTAACGATTAAAAAAGAATTGATGATCTTCGAACGGCTGAACAGATTTTTTTGAATTATAGCTAAGAACACTCTCGATCAAGTCACCTTTCAAACAAAACAACTAAATCATAATCGGACGTAAAAATTGAATTTACTATTTTTGGCGATTTCTCCGCCGTTTTTGCAAAACACCTTTTTTACGTTTTTACAAATTGTGGCAAAACTTACAAAACAATGTTCACAACTTTTTTATCATAGCTGGGTATCACTAATACCTACAATTTAAGCCCAGAAAAAAGTTCCTAGAAGTATTAGAAGCCCTGTAATTGAATGTCCAAAAATTACGGATAAACTATCTCTCGGATAAGCTAGTAAACCGCGAAGCACAACTGCACGACCCACGACCAATCCTTAGTCTTTATATTTTTATTCACCAAATAATCTTAGACACACTACAAGCTATCCACTATAATTTTTAATAAACATAACATTTAGGACGGTCTTTCAATAACCATTTGAAAAATTAAGAATGGTAAATACAATTTTGTTTGTGTAAACTATATATAATGGAATTATCTATTTATTACGCGAACTATATAAACGCGGACACCAACTGCCTCCAAACCTAAAACAACTACTCACATAGCAGTTTCGTATAGGAAATCGGACGTCTGTCGGAAATCGGAACTCCAAAAGTAGTTGCAGCTTAACCAGCAAAACTAATGTGCTATCTGTCGGATCGCATCCTACTAATATTATAAACGTGAAAGTTTGTGAGGATGTATGGATGTTTGTTACTCTTTCACGCAAAAACTACTGAACCAATTGCGATAAAATTTGGTATTTAGATAGGTGGACACCTGGTGTAAAAATTGTAAAAAACACATATACTACTTTTTATCCCGATATTCCCACGGTATCGGGACTCACGCGCGTGAAACTGCGGGGCCTGCGCTAGTTGCTAGTTAGATATCATTTAACTATAAAAACTTTTAACAAAAAATTAAACCGACGAAAACGAACTAAAAAAGAACAAATAAATAAACCTTTAAAGTCTTAAGTATTGAGCTTATCTATCTAATACCTTTAAACGAGTAATTCTTGTATATATGTACATATATAATTTGAATCAAGGAAACGGGTCCAACGATTTTGATGAAATTTTGTATGCGGATACATAGTTTTGCATTTTAAGTTCAACTGCATAGTTGTATTTCCTGTAAAAATGCAATTTTACAAAAAAAAAATACGGTTTTACAAAAAGCTACCGAGCAAAGCTCGGTCTCGTAATCTACATTTTATATGTACGTAGAAATGGAGAAGGCTCTACGGAGGTACTTAATCATTTTATTATTAGGCGCCAACTCAAAGTTAGTTTATATAAAATTTGATAGTTTATGTAAACAAGCGCAATACTTAAGACTTAAAAGGTTTATTTATTTCTTGGTTTTTAGTTCGTTTTCGTTTGTTTAATTTTATGTTAAAAAGTTTTTATTTTATGATTTTGTGTGGCTGTTCGTCATCCTAGAATACTCTGACAACTACTATATTTTAATACATTTAATACTAAACACTTTAAAACGCTATCAAATGTATTTTCTTCAAAGCATATTAAGTGGTTTCTGTCACTAAAACCACAATTTTTATATCTAACTTCTAATTGTGAAGGAAATGTATGGCTTCCGTCATCAGCTCAGCTTCATGATGTGATGACTCCTAAACGCAAATACCTGGTTCAGTTATGAATAGTAAACAGAAACACTATTCGTGCCCACAAATTTCGAGGGTTTCTCTCAATTTTATCAAGATCCCATAATCAGATAATGACTTTCTTAACATGGGACCACCCTTAAAGTATACCCTATCTAACAAAAAAAGAATCATCAAAATCGGTTCTTAAATAACGCAGTGAGGGCTGAACATACACAAAAAATATATATAAATACGGTTGAGAACGAGTACGAATTGGTGAACCTCCCCCTTTTTGTCGGTTCCCCCCCCCCCACACTGTGATACGTCACATATTTTGGTATAAATTATTTTTAAAACTAGGAAGGGACAAGTATACGTAGCTCTCACCAGAGTCAAAACTTTAGAAGGATAGCTCTATCTGATTTACAACCCTCTAAACTGTTAAGTAAACCCCACAATGAACAAGCATTAGCAGAAATGCACCGATTGAAAAACCTCATTTCTGACGAAAGGCAGACACCGGGAGAGACCTCCTTTTTTTAAAGTCGGTTAAATATTAATTTTATTTTAAAAATTTTTGTGGAAAGTAGATGTATTTTGTTTAAATATAATATGGGTAGGCCAACTAAAAGCACTGCTCCAATGAGACAGCAAGGTTTCGGAGTAAACGAAAATATCATTAATGTATACAATTTTTAGAAATTTCTTGATTTTTCAAAAATCGCTCGACTGATTTCGATAAAATTTAAATGGGACCACCCTTTGAAACAAAAAAAGAATTTTCCAAATTGGTTCAGGCATCTTCAAGTAATCGGTGAACATACATAAAAAAAAGTTTCCGACGAATTAAGAAACTCCTCCTTTTTTGAAGTCGATTAAAAATAAAAATAACTCAAATATTAGTCAACTCGTTTAAGCCCTCAAATTTCTATACGAAGCACTGCGACCAATTTAAAAACTTTCAGGAAACAGGATTCAATTTATAACTTTTCTTCAGCACTAATTTATGAGCTATGTGCCTATGAATAAAGTTGAATTTGATACTTATCTAAAAAACCCAAAGCTAGTTAATCCCTTTCTTATTGTAGCATTATGTTAATGATAACTTAAGAATGTCTAGGTAATTTCATAAATAAAAGTTATTATAAGCTGCTGAGTAGCTAATATTATTAAAAGATAAACCATTATTGCTTGTAGAATTGTCAGTTTATCCCACTATCCCACTAATATTATAAATGTGAACGTTTGGGTGGATGGATGGATGGATGTTTGTTACTCTTTCACGCCAAAACTACTGAACCGATTGCGATGAAACTTGGTATGTAGATAGCTGGAGACCTGGATTAACACATAGGTTACTTTTATCCCGATATTCGAACGGGATCGGGACTTACGCGGATGAAATCGGGAGGCGCTGCTAGTAAACTCTAAATCTATTAAAGAGGAAATGTCGACAACCCCCAATGTAGCAGGTGGCTTTAGGCTACAATAAAGGTGGTCATGATTAGAGCAGACTGGGGTGTATAAAAACCACCTACACGTAAAATGAATTTTTAAAACTGAGGTCGGAATTAAACATTTTCTCTTAGGAGAACCATGCTTCGGCACGTGTGGGCCGGCTCGACCGGAGTTATACCACGGCCTTACAGAAAAACAGTTTGAAGAAATGCTGTCGTTGTGTTTCTCGGCGAGTGAGGAAACCCATCTTGCTCGGTTGCCCACTACCCCATTAAAATATCCGACTCGGATGACTGACATGTGAATGACTCGCCTGGCCGAAAGCGCCTACCAGGCTAGGTACAACTAAGGTATATTGTAATAAAAAAGACAAAATCTTATCAGTAACAAGCTTCAAAATAAACAATAACCATTTAGAAACTTGTAAATGAAAGCAATTTTGGTTAAACGCAATTACATTGCAGTCGTAACTGAATAACTTCGGTTGAAGAACGAACAGTTGTGACTGATGGCCTTTGTGATGCTAGGAAGGTCTAATTAATAAATATACGGCACGGCTTATAAGATCCGCAATACATATTTATTAGCCTGTGTAGCATTGAGGTATAAGCCCTAACAACTTGATGAATTTTAATGGATAGTGTCGGTAAAAAGTAATATTGAAAGGATCGCATAGTAGTTCGTTACTTAGGTCACTTATAAAATTGTTGTTAAACAAGCCTGTAACACAGAATACAAACGACTTACTTATTAAAGACACTTACATAAATGGCAACTCTTGGTTATATGTAGTGAAGTGCAAATCAGCTTAGAAAAACTAGTAGTAATCAATAATATTCAAATAAGTGATTATATAAGCGACATACATGGAGGTGTCAATATACACGTGTAAGACATTTTCCTAAAATAAAAAATAATGGAACAATTTCAATATATATAACAATGGAATTAAAAAAAAATAAAGGAGGAAAGGCAGTCTAAAAAAAATGTTACGTAAGTGCAACTAAAGTTTTTTTTTTTACAATATTAATTTATGATTTACATATCACTCTTTACTCAAAAGTCTAACAGCGTACCTTCATATTTCTTAAAATACAATAATTGATAACTTTAAATGAAATCAGGACGATACTATGATCGTTATAAAGAAATGAAACAAGAAATTTGCGTTAAATCAAACAAAGAGCAATAAATCCAACAACTGTACGCCTAATTAAATGGACTAGCTAGCATTAAAATACACGCAGTTGACGTCAAAAGGTAAAGTAGTAGTCTCAACGCTCGCTGCTCGGAGCTCGCCATAATTCTCACCGGGGAGTTCTTTCACTACCCCACCGACAGTCAGTTAAGTAATTAATTCTTTTGCATTTCTGTTTGGTTGAATCACTTGGTAGTCTAACTTCAACGTTATAGTTAACGTTTCCATTTCAATTTTAATAATTTACTTAATAGTTCGATGACATAGTTTGCTATAGTTGTTACAAAATTCAACGTCTAACCTTGTGTTGGTTTGAAACTTAAAAGTTTCGTCTATTTCGTTTCCTTTAAGTGTATCGTGAGTAAAATGTTTCAAACAATTTTACAAGTTGCTGTTTAAAGTGTTTCTTGTATTCTTTAATTTTAGTTTGTTTATTGAGATACTCTACTAGGTGCTGGTAAGTGTAGTACGATTCAACCATGTTTAATAGTTCGAATAGTCAATGTAGGCAAGAGTAATATTCCTAATTGAGAGGTTTTTACCCAAAGGTGGTGCCCGCGCTTTTGCAGGCAGGCGCTTGGAGGAGACCGGATGTCTTACTAAAAGGGACAGTATTACCATACTATGCCCACCGTGTGATTTTAGTCGGTTTGATTCCGACACACCGCCCCACCGAAAAAAAATGACGGCCCCAGGGTATTTCCACACGCATAAAAAAAGGCTAGCAAGCAATAAGGAATCTAAGAACTAATTTGCTTTGACCTGTATGCAGGTACATTTAAGCCCGTATTTAAAAAAATTCCCATGTCATTCAAGAAAAATGTACAAATATCTGTTTTACTAAATAGCCTATTCGGTCTGAACCAGCTCCTGCGACCAATTAGGAAGGTATTACATCTCATACTACGAAATATTTTACATCAAAAACGCCTAAAGGCTAATTTTAGGCTCTTCATTAAAAACGTGTGCCAATTACGACCATTCTTTGGTTGATACAAGCAAAGCCATTTCTCTAAATTCGCTCACATTACCTGTCTAGGGAGGACCGCTTTGCTAAACAAGACACATTGTATTGTATTATTTAACGAAGTAACTAACTTAAGGCTCAATTGTCTCAAATAGTAGAGTAGTATATGCCATGTAGTAGTATTGTGCTAATAGCAGGAATTGTTTTGGTAGCTTAGTATTTTGACTAACCTACTTACGTATATTATAATATGTATAACATGAAATGGCAAACATCTGACAACATCAACTCAACACAACATCAACATCTGACTGGCAACATCATGACAAGCAAAAATCTTTAGTACCAAAAAGGAATTATGTAAAAACTAAACATTGTTTCCTAACAAAACTTTCAATTTAAAACAGATATTATTTTATACATGTAAAAATATTTTCATAAAATAGTTATTCATGTTAAAATGTTTTACACATTTTGTAGAGAATGCTGCTCTCAAATACAAACGAAATATTTGTATTTCGTATGCAGATACTTTGAAAAAGTTTTTTTCAATCAATGTGTGCATACTGTGCATTGATATTTAACACACGTTGTATGTTGAACTAAGTTAGAACATTTACATGAAATTAGAACACTTCGTTTATCTTATTGATTACTATTAAACAGTTATAACCTTCGGAACCGCATTTCAATTGTGAAATAAGAAATCTACTCGGTAATAAACCTTTGTATACTTTATAAAGGCATTGCTTAGATATTAGGTAGCTAGTGTATCACTTAAGAATGTCACAACTTACAATTTACATGTAGCGACAAATTCACAATGCACACGACAAGCAAGAAAAGATTCCAGCAATATATACAAACGGCAGCGCTTTTTAATAATACAACAATAAAATTACAATTATGATATTATAATAAATTGTTGTACTAGCTGGAGCCCGCGACTTCGTCTGCGTAGAATAATTATTTTGGGTAGTGTATTTTTGTCCTAGTTTTCATCAATCTCCATATTAATTAAATAATTATAAAAATAGTTGTGTCTTAGCAGAGCTTACATAATTCAACGCATTTTTGTTTTTTCACCTTTTGTGGGTTTGATACTCTTGAGCACATTACATGTAGTTACCCACTGTAAAAATATTTTTTTATAAATGTACACCTTTTTTGACGTGCAGAAATCCCCACGGATCTTTACCTCACCGGGATAATGGCAAGGTGGTATGTTAGCCTCGAACCAACTAAAACCACATGGTATTCTGTCATAGAGTCCTACTTCCCAGGGTCTCAGTTGTACCCTATAGAGGAAATCCCTGTGAACCCCGACAGACTTGGCCGCCCATTAAACAATAGGTGACTCTGAAGTGCGAGGGGCGTTGCCCCCTCTGATTCAGAGGTTTTTGCTAGGGTGACGCGATGATGAGTAACCCTGCCCATTGCACGGAGATCGTTTTGCACTCTCTGATACCTGGTGCTTCTTCCGCGAGAAAGGAGAGTACTTCCGTTCCCTTTCTACCGCCTCTTAGGCCAAGATCACCTCTTCGCAAAATGAGGCGAAAGTTTCGGACCATGAACAGAACCTGAGAAACTTCCCGCACCGAAAGCCTTCGGCGAGGTAAAAGCGCTGTGACCACGCTGAGCCCTACCCTAAATATACATCTGCTACCAAAACGCATGGATATAATGAATTCTTATATCCCTAAACTTGACAAATGGTTGGTCTCCAACAAAAACTTTGATCCCTATTTTGCCTAGTAGCTTATATCCTTATTTGCCTTATAGCGTTACTGACAGACGGACAGAGTTACTTTTACATTAATGATATTAATTATTATTAGAATAATATTCTAACTAAGAGTTCTATTTACTAAGATTTTATTTTATTTTAATTTTTTTAAAACTCATTAGTCCTGTGTCGCGGGACACTTACATACGTTCAAATAACGAACACAAAGAACACCCAAACTCGGGACAACAATTTTTTCTAGATCACACAATATTTTGACCCATGTAGGATCGTTGTTAAGATCGCGTAATAAGTCAATTGCACAATTATCTGAGACTTTTCACAATCAAATACTTCTGCATACAACAATTATTTATTTAACTAAAATGTTATACCAAATGCTTCATTATAGTTTAGGATACGAGAATATAGGAATAAAATGTATTTTGATTAAGAAGTTTCATACTAAGTATGAGTTTAGTACGGGAGGATAATTTACTCTCACTACTATCACTTCAGCCGTATAGCGTGCCCTTTTAAATAGAATAAAATATGCAGGTCTTACAGACATTAATTAGTCCACAAAATCACTTCGTACCTTCATGTAACATTCTCCGATTCTTTTTTGTAGTAGGGAAAAACTCCTTAGTTCAAATATTGAAATACCATTAAAAATGTTTAGAAAATGGGATGCCTTAATGTTGAGATCGCTTCACTGCTAGAACTATGGCGGCAAGTATGTTCCGACATACTATTATCGAACAGAAAGAACATTCTTTGCCTGCAGTTTTCTTTGTTGGTATTGGTATAGGCATCTGTTTCCGCAGTTAGACTCAAAGACGATTTATTATGTGTATATAAGGCTGGCTAGTTGGGTTGGGCCAGCCTTGTTTCTTCCAGAAGCACAGAAACCTCCGTAGTTTTCTTTATGAGGAGTGGGGGAGGGGGATGAGCTACCTTCATCCTTGAGAAAACTACGGAGGACGAATAGGAAATTCCTTCACATTCTACAAGGTCGCGGAATCATTACTCGATAAAGCCGCGCTTCGTGACAAAATTTTGAGCTCGTTACTCCTCCCTAAACTTCGACTAATCTCATTTTAAATTCATAAAATCATGTTAATAACACTTACTAGTATAATAAAGTAATTGTACAAGTTACGTAACTTGATGAGTATTTGATTTAGTTTCTCTTTATTTGTTTTACGATCACTATAAAACACAGATGCCGAGTTTATTTTAGAGACGTACCATGAAATCTATCTTACTTCACAGAGAGGCCAAACAAACAGAGTTCAAAGGCCTGAGTAGTCATCCAAATACCGTTTAATACACTCTCAAGAGATACAAGCAATATCCATCAAGTAAATAAAATAATAGTAACAAAAGCGGGAGAAGGGTAGATGGTTTGACACGAAATCTCCGTTTAGTTTAGTTCCGTGCAGAGCTCCTATTTGCAATAAACACGTCCCGTGTGGTCCCACAACTAGGAACAAGTTTCACAGACTTGTTTGCACTTGGAAATGTTAAAACTGGGACTTTAGTTTGTAAACGGCTTGAAATTCTTTGGTCTCTCGTGAACTCTGAATTAGCTACGGTTGAGATCTTTAAGAAATAGGTTTACCTAGTTAGAACTACATGAGCACATTCAACTAGCAGAAAACTTTCGAAAAAGACGAATTTAAAAACCATTTTTAAATGTCTTCTTCTAGCTTTAGCGAAGGAAATTCAACTTAGTTTTATTCGTTTCAGAATTGTTTAATCGAAGAGGTATTTGAATAATATATTCTTAATTGAAATCCACGGTCGATTTTCGATTTCATTAATTACCATTACGTGTTCAATAAACTGAGAAATATTTAGTAATCGCCTGTCAAATAATTAACAATAAAAGTAGCTTCTGAAATTCCTTTATCGTCTAAGCAATGATTTCAGCCGTTAAACAAAACGAAAAGCCCGAATATGCATGGTGATGTTTTTTCTAAAATAAAATGAAGTGCGAACGAGACTCGAATAAATATGTGTCGGTTGTCGAGGAGAGGCTTATTATGAAGGCAATATTTCGTAACACGCCTGGCATTTATATTTAACCACCAAACTTTACCTCTCGGTAATTCGGTGTGACGTAAATTAGACCCATCGTAAACTACTTAAAATTCTTTTATCGACTAATTATATCAACAGAATAAACAAGTATTAATTAAAGCAGAAAACGGTAAACTCTAATATTACGCTTTAACGACTTAGGGGAAATTTCTTAACAAAGTATCTCAAGAGTATTGATATAAACAATTTGTTGGATCAATAATTCTCAGAAACGGGCAGATACCAGACGGATTATATCATAACTCGGATTAGGACGGGTATTATATCGGTTAAAGGATTTTTATTTATATTTTGCAGAATCATAACATTTTCCGAGCTTTATTTGTTGTTCGTAATCTTTTTAACATGATAAAAGTAATTTAAGTCAATAAATTTTGGAACATGGGACAAATTGAATTTATCAGCGGTTTGCACATAAGTAGCGTGACCGGTTCGCTTCGAGGTATATTAATACTATACATACGTCGTTTGGCCGCAAGCTGGTGACTCACTAAGAACAGTCCTAGGCGCGCGTGCGGTGTGACGTAATTGTCCGATGTGAAGTGAATTCATTACTGTAAAAAGCACAAGTAATTAGACATATTATTTCGTTTGGTTTGGGATCTCTAGGTCAATTTATCTTGTAGCAGCAGATTGGCACGCAATCAGAATTAAACTTTATGTTGAAATGTAGTTAAATTATCTTGTTAAACCTAACCGTCTGTTATACTTCATGAATCTGTATAAGTAGTGAATAATCAGTTTCTTTTCAACTCAGTAACAAAACGTCAGTTTTTGAGGTGTTATTTTTATTTAAAACGTTATTTGTATTCGGATAACACGTTTTATACCGTTTCAGAACGAGGCGTTCGTTGCCCGGTGCTCTCCAACGCTAGAGCATAAATATTTGATATGAAACAGGCGTAAACCACATTTTAACTTTATCACGGGCTGCGTTGTTCTATCTAATGTTTATTTTCGAAAGTTATTCAACGTTTGCGGGTGATAGTCGGCGGTTTCTGGCCGTTTAACTAACAATTAGAGGTAATCTTCTTGAAAATATAACTGCTAATCGTAATTGAGTTTTACTAAGTAGTTATTGTCCATGGCTTGGTTGTCGTGCTAAATTAAATAAATCATTACCGACATACGAGTTTGAGATACTTCTCTATATATGCATAAAAAGCAAGACTTTTCAAAATTTATCCCCAAGATGTATGTAAAAAAAAGGAAAAGTATAAAATATTTCTTAAATATAAATTATACATTCTTTTTTATAAATATAAAATGTGTCATGATATTGGGACAAAAAAAGTTAAGAAAGACTGCTAATACTATAGTGTTAATCGTACATATTATATATTTAATAATAAACAATTTTGAGTAATTTATGTGTAAATAAATCAACATAACATATTTTGAGTAATGACAGTAATCTTTGTTCAAACATTATGAAATTTTAATTTCAATAAAAAGGCGCCCTGAGTCCACTCGGATACCTGATCTTATTTATTCTGTTAAAATTTTATCACTTCTTAAATATTGAATGCCTCGACAATTTTACCCTCCCTGATATTGTATCTAAGAACCAATCGTTTTAAGGCCAAACCTAAATCCATTCCTAAAAACAAATAAATTTAGAAGTCCTTTTTATTTTCTTTGCATTTAAAAAAATGGAGGGAAGCAAAATATCTTTTATAAAAACAATATTAAGAAGACAATAAACGATATCACCTCAATAAATGACAAAATGTATGAGGACATAGTAAGTGGTCCAATATTGTCGAGTAATGAGGCCACAATAGGCTATTATCGTTATCCTATATTCATTGAGGCGGCCCTGCCTTACAGAGAATCCAGTGACCCTTGACCTAGTCCGCAAGGGTAGCCTCCCTTCTAACCCCGTCCTTTTTCACTCCCAATACCCCAACTACTTTTACGTATACAAAATCTCAGTGTTACGTTAAATTAGGATGGTTCATAGTCACTTCTGTGATACTTTGGCTCTGGTTACTAAGTCAGGTATCCGGATATTGCCGGATAACAAATAGTAAAAAAAAATGTTTTGTTGAAGTAATGGATAAGTATGATATTGTGGTGATTGAGCGTGTGTTTAAATGGTTGCAGGGGGAAGGTTTATAAAACATAAACATAAAATTACTTAAAACTTAGGCTTGGCACCAATTTCTTGTCGGATATTTGAATCAGTTAAATAATAAATATTAAAGCAAATTCTTAATATGTTAACAATTTGAATGAATACATACTGCGACAATAACAGAAGACTAGTATTGTTTATGTATCACAAATTGTTCTAAAATCAAATATCCAGTGTCCGGAAAGTATTTCACCCTTGGCACCACTAATGTGTAAGCTAACAACTTTTTATGCCAGAGTGCCAAGAGCGCTTAAAATAATACTAACAAATCGTTAAGCACGGTCGCGTCTGAGATTATATTGTTAAATAAGTTTTAATATCTGAGCTAAGCATGATATAAAATATTCTGAATTACTTTTTTGTTTTTTGTTACATGTTTGTTCTGCATGTTTAAGTTTTTTCGTTTGTTAATTGATCAACAGTAAAATGTCACTGTGTTTATTCATTAATAAACAGTGACATTACTTTGAATATATTAAAGGTATTCAATAAATCCGACTATCGCTAGTCCATACAAGTGTGCTTCTTACAAAACTTAAACATTTTTTTCGTGATTCCTTAGAAAATTAAACATGCTCTACCTATACCAATAAGCCTACCTACCTGATAAGAAAAGCAAGGTTTATTAATTCAAAAAAATCTTATAGTTCTTTTCAGTTTTTCCAACCAAACACGAAGTTATTTCACGTAAAATTTAAGGGTTTTAATTAGTAAGTGATTCTCTCAATCACGATACTTATAAATAGTTAATGTCCTACATAATTCAATTACAATAACCGCAAATTTCTGCAAATGTTTATGTCATATCATTGTAGGCACTAAATACAGATAACTTTTCTCATTAAAACAACTTTGACATTTTCTCATTATATCACCCTATATAGTAATGTAAAATGTCAAAGTTGTTTTTAGCCTTTTATTTTTGATAGCATGATTACTATTTCAGTAAAATTACTAGGTGCTAGGTATAATAGGTGGGTGGGTAAGTAAGGTATATGTGATCTGTCAATATTTATTTTCGGAATATCGGATTGTAAGGAAATGTTTCCAGAACGGAATAATTCCGAAAAACCGAAAGATAACTATACAAAATTCTAACACTGTCGAGAGTTATCACCATGCACTGCCCGCAGGGTACGTCGGGTTCGTAAACGAAAAAAAAAGCTTTATTTGCAATATTGAGCACACCTTGATCAAAATGTGTGCGTTTGTAATTCATTTGTTTTTCCAACAAATTATTCGAAAGTCGTTGACATTTATCCCAATGCACAGTATTCTTATGTATAAGTTTTTACAGTTTACGATGAACTGTAGAAACTTATACGCACTAGAAATACTAGGAAGCTGAGTGTTATCGTTTGATATGTTAAACCCAAACGAGTTAAACTTTTTATAAGAAACACTAAACGTAAAGTAAAGTAATTTAAATAATACTTGGAAATATTATTTCTACACCAAAATCATAATGTGTAATCGAAATCGTAAGAGAAAGAGGCATGCTCTTTGTTCGGGCTCACAATATGTTTGTTTATTTTAGATCGAGTGTTTATACCAGGCACCATTTTATTATTTGGCGCCGACTCAAAATAAGTTTATATAAAATTTGATAGTTTATGTAAATAAGCTCAAGACTTAAGAGGTTTATTTATTTATTGCTTTTTAGTTATTTCGTCGGTTTAATTTTTTGTTAAAAAGATTTTTATTTGATGATTTTCTTTCATCATCAGCTCAGCTACATGATATGATGATTTCTGAATGCAAATACCTGATAAAGTAATGAAAAGTAAACAGAAACACTATTCGTTCCTCCAATTGTCGAGGGTTTCTCTCAATTTTATCAGGATCCCATCATCAGATCCTGACTTCCTTGACATGGGACCACCCTTGAGGTATACCCTATCTAACAAAAAAAGAATAATCAAAATCGGTTCATAAATAACGGAAAAAAAAATATATATATCTACGGTTGAATTGAGAACCTCCTTTTTTTTCGTCGGTTAAAAACACAACTTCATAGCCAAACTGATCCACGCCAGCTTTAAATAAAAATAATCTTAAGCTGAGTTAAAAGTGCGAAATCTCTTTAAGTAAAGCAGCATGGAGAATGCGGAGTAGCTAAATGGTTCAGGGGTGGCCTTGCTAGCAAGTTGTTCTGGGTTCGAACCCCGTTCATTACACTATACAACCCAACCACGTTATTGATAGTCTGACTCGCTATCTGAAACATATCATCACAATGTAAAGTCGTGTTAGCCATGTAAATGTTTACATCGCAGTATGAACGTGTGTAAATGTATAACTCAGTTCCAATCGGCTTCCTTTTTTAGGCATGAATATTATCGAATATGCTGTGCACACATGCCAGACTTTGTAGGTAGGAGAGGTAAACATAAGTTTGAATCCACTCATATCTACTTGGTGGAGATCATAAAGTACGCATTCAGGTTATATCATAAAACAATATAGTTCACTACATATATCGCTATAGCTTTCACATTAAATATGTTCACCCTTCGCTACTGCGATTTGGAGATTTGAAATTTTAAAAGAATATTCCATGAGTATCGGTGGACTTAAGAGGATTTTTTTGGACCTCTAAGATGGAGAACTTGTTCTCCGCAAATTTTATTAGGTACAATCGGATTTATAAAATTTTATATTTATAATCTCTACATATTTTTAGGATATACATATTTTTAAAAATCCGTAAATACTTAAAGTATTTCCGGATTTTTAAAAATATAGGGTAGGAATAGTTGTTTCAACGGTCCTTTGCCAGTTTTGAAGGTAGTAGCATTGTATACTCTTTGGGTAGTAGTCTTTTGTGTAATTTGGTATTGCCATGCTACATATAAATAAAACATCTAAGTCACGTATCGCTTTTAAGAGAAATTTGAACTTTGAAGTAAATCCATTTTTTAGATGTAAAAAATGAACCTTCTGTTCTAAACTAAAAAACTGTTCTAAGAAGAGTTCAGTATCTGCAAGGAATGGGAGGCGTCTATTTTTCCTGATAACACTTCTCTATTGGAGCAATATTTTGGTGAAAACGCTCACCGTGTTCCACTCACTCCACCTATATATTTTCAGACAAACAGAGACACCTTTATTGTATTTTCTTTCTTTCTTTCTTTGCGATTAACTTTTGACATCCTTAAAAAAAATAACAGCCACTCAACGTGAGTTATTTTTTTATCCTTAGGTTCAAGTTAAATCATAAGTTGACCAAAAGGCATCCACGTTGGTTTTCCATTGAATCAGTTCTCAAATTTTGGTGGCATTAGTAACGGCACACACGTATGGCACCCAGTATTTGTCATAGTTGCGGATGTCTGAACCAAAGCATTCACGAAAACACTTCGTAATCAAAGACGTACTTAATAGTAAACTTTGGCGAATATAAAACCGTAATTTTTTATATATATATATATATATATATATTTTTTTTTAATTTGAATCGTATAAATCTATTTAGATACATAACAGTCAAAATAAATAATAATGAATGTCGAAATTACAATAAACCTATCTATCTATTTAAACCGTAAATTAAACAAATTAAATTCGGAGAATTAAAACAAAAGTGAGACATGGCGACGGATCTAAATGTATACAGACAGTACAAAATACAATCGTGATTGTTTTTAAGAAAAATTGAGAGAAAAAATGCTTTCTTTAATCAAAGGAGGGTCCTTTGATTAAAGAAAGCATTTTTTTAATAAATATCTTCTTTTCCTTATGTGATTGAAATAAATTAATAATTTTCTGGTAATAGGTGCATGATTATCTACTAATTTTAAACGGGGAATTTTGAGTGTCGCTAAGCTATATTACGCGAAACTAAACAAACGAGCATTAAAGTACTATTTGCAAATAATGCTTTTAAATTCAACACCAAATTGTTTATATCACGGTTGACCACTATTAAACCAATTAGCTGGCACTGCTAACTATAAATTTATATGCAACGCAGAAAGTCACAGTCTCAAGAATAAGCTCTAGCACGACCTTCGAATAGGTTAACTCACTTCAGTGACTAAAGAAATGCTGTGAATAAAGAAATATAAATATATATCAATTGTCGTTATCAATCCATATTTTATCATGGAATAGCAACGAAAAGCGCTCTCATTGTACTCGTATTTCGTGATTCATTGTCAAATAATTCTATAACATTAATGTTTGTACTGAAAAGATAAAATAACAATCGACGAGCAAAGTGACTGTATTGTATTCCGATGTGATATATAAAAAAATATAATGATTTTGTAATTGTTTGTGGTTATTTGATTTTTTTTATTATTATATTTATTTATACGCCATTGTTTGGGGCAGACTTACTATCATATACATACATATTTTTTAAGACTTAACTGTTATAAATTATAATATATTAAGGTCTAAAAGAAATTAATTTTCATGCTTTAGTAACTAGTAAGTGGTAACTTATTGATGTTATTTTAAACGTAAACTTTGTAATTAAAGGCGTCTGAAAAAAAGTGGTCGTGGGTCTTTTGCTATTGTATTGCGAAGTTAGCACTTAATAAAAATGTAACTTCTGACGTTCATAAGTAATGTAAAATAATTACATTAAGACTGATGTATGACTTTTACGACTTGACTTAAAAACAATTGAATGTACAAATTAAAAAGAGAATAATTTATCGTTTGTTTACAGCTCATACTTAGTAATTACATTTTTACTAAAGTTGTGTCTGTATAAGTCCAAAACTACCAAAAGTATCTTTATTAAACTTTCAACATTTTATAGACAATTAAAAACCATATTGTTTAGTTCTTATTTTTTCTCTTAAAGATCTTCTTAATTTGTTCATTTTAATAAATAAAAATCAGCAGTTAAAGTCTCATTGTAAAAGCTTCCTACGAAGATGTTGATAGAATTTCGTTTGCGTTTTCACCACAAGGGGCGATTATTCCTTGATTTTCTTACTTAAGGTATCTACATATTTATTAGGCCTTAATATGAATATTAATATACGTACAATTGCGGTAGCGTTACTATTCGAAGGTAAATTAAAAAACAAATTAATCTTGATGAAATGATAATGTCATATTTTTTTTTATAATTTTGGTGAATGATGAGAGACATATATTTTCAAAATGTCAATTTTTATTATAATGATTACAATCTCTTTGCCACGATTACAATCGCTTTTCATTGTGATTACGTAGTTCTCTTTAATCTTTTTCTCTGCTATAATTTTTATCAAAGTGACAGTTTTACCTCATTGCAACCCTTTCTTTATTTCTTTACTACAATCGTTATTATTAATATTATATAATATTCACTTTCATGACAGCTTTTTCCATTTGTCGTTAGTGTCGTCAACTATCAAGTTCATCACTTATTTGAAGGACCTCCACGATTTGTCAGTAAGCACACCCTAAGACTCTATTAAGTAAATAAATCCCTGCTATAATTGAATGGCCTTTCAAAAGCCACAGTCACAAAGATTATTAACGTCAGGAATGTTAGTTTATCATACTAAAGTCGGTACTAATTTGAGGTCGGGAATCGGCACTACCGGAGCCTTTACACAGAGACAAATTATTGAGGAAACGACGAGGCGAAGTTCAGGAATATGCTATAACATGCCAGACGCTTATTGAACTCTCTTCGTCGAGAAGGATTATTGGACGTAATTACGGGTTAAGACACATTCCTCCCGTTTTCGTGATTACCTTTTGAATGACAGGATGGCTTTGTTTCCGTCTTCCAAGATAATGTGGGTATATAATATCGAGTTTATTTGTAACAGATCTGATATGTGTGTTAGGGAAAAGTGTAGTAATAATTATATTATGCTTAGTTTGATGGGTGATGTTTCTGGTATCCTTGTGATTTGTGGTTTTTAGAATTAAACATTATTAGAATAAAACACCTAAGAGCGCTATTCATATTTTTGTTAAAGATGTAGGTTGGATGGACTCAACGCTTTAATATACAGGCTGTAGCTAACAATGTGATACTTACTTAAATAACTGAAAGGGCAGAACTCTAGCATGAAGTTACAAAAAGAATTAAAAAAAAACATAAAAACTAACTTCAAAAATTATGTATTATTTTTGAAGTTACTTTTTAATTCTTTCCTCTATAACGGAGTAAAATGTTAAAATTAAAAAAGTATGTTTGATTTAAAATCTTTAACTTTACACATTCCCCCTGCTTGTATAAGAACCCGTGGCGATAGTATCGGGAAATTCAAACGGTCAGAACTTTAAAACCGATAGTTTTTTTTTCAAATTCTTTATATGACTGCATGCGAGAGTTGTGATCTTTCGGTGATTTAACGAAGTGTTCCATTTTTTGGGGACAACCTGTATATGTACATACAACTATACCTACACTATATTTTAGAGATGCCCGACTAGATTCGGGCCCGACTTGAGTCTTGTACCCTTTGGTAAAGCGACATGTCGCATGGGTGTCAGCGGCCGCCCTCAAAACAAAAAGTCTCACGATAATTCATAATGAGACTGGAGTTCATTCAGCTAACTACTATGAAGGTCGTAATTACCGTAGCAACGAGTATGTTAAATTTCAGTTCTATTACAGTGGCATAATACATTCTTTGTAATGTTCTATATAGACCAGATAGACATTAGGCCTTGATAAATAACAATAATAACTTTATTCATAAAAAGAGATTGTAGATAATACTAATACTTATTACAAAGTAGGTATTGTAATGATTTATTGTTAGGTATAACGACAGAAACGAGGCACTAAGCATTGAAAATGATGATATCACTTAAATGGGAAAATGGGGAAGCTAGCTAGTCTTTTTGGGGTTGCTTTGTAATTTTTATGAATTTCTATAAAATATATTGATCCAGTTATCTTGTGCCTATGCTCAACACATATTTTATAAAAATATGTTCTTACCTTGTGCCATATGAATTAAAGCATTAATATAAATAGGTGTGATGTTTATTGTGTAGTTGAGGAAAGGTACACAAAGGTACTATATGGAATGTATTAAGAAAAATATTATTATTTGTAACTAAAGTCATAAATTTAGTTATAGTAAACCGTTGCGCTTAAGAGTACTTTTATCACTGCAAAACAGTTTAAGTAGTAATTAAATGTCTTTGAGTGCGGAAATAAAACATTTATTTACTCCTTTTTAAAACAAATCTTATGTGACAAACATAAATTGTTTGACTAATCTAGTCAAACAATTTATATAGTTTGGGTAATTAGTAAAAATAAAAGTTGTTCGTAACTTTTGAGGCGTCAAAGACATAACTCAGCATGAAGAACATACACAGAGCTTTCTGAACAGCGAAGCATATGAGCAATATCTTATTTAAGTGTAATGTTAAATACACAAACTAAGAAAACCACGTTCGGGGTTTAGAACGCGAATAGACACACTTGAAACGTTTTTATTTTGTAAATAGATACGTTCTTTATAGAGCAAATGTTTTCTTTTATTGAATGAAATTCTTATTTTTAATATGAATCATAATTAAATAAAATTACTCTCTTTCTTCTTAGAGACTATTGTGCGTTTCTAATTGTAAAAAAATAATGTCCATAACATTACAGTTTAAGCTTAGCTTATCCTTATTAATTGAATTTCATAAAGGCAAAAGTGAATTTGTTTGTTTGTTACGTGTTATGGTCATTGTGCGTCGGCACCTCCCCTCCTAAATTTAGCACATATATCTAGCCACGCGGCAATGTGTCAAGCCAAGTTCAAGAAAAAATAATTAATACATAAGTCATGACACAAATACATAACATTACGCTTTCACGCCTCACGTCAGGGGTACAAAAAAGGATAAAATAATAATAATAAAATATATGTATCAAGGAGCACGGATCTACAACTTACTACCCAAAAATATAAAAGTTGCGAAGTCGCTGATATTATTCGAAAAACTGTTAAAAGAACACATTTTCAAAGGCTCCACCTAATTAAATGTGTAACTCGGGACTTATCGCAATAATAATAATCGCTTATCGACATTTTGGAAAAAAATAACTCTACACATCTCACATACGGCCGTCTGATCCCAAACTAGGCAGAGCCTGAACTATGGTTACCAAACTGCTGATAAACATATTTATATATTTCTAAATACATACATATTATAGATAAAATACACCCAGACACAGTACAAAATGATCATGCTCATCACACAATTATTTGTCTTGAGCGGGAATCGAACCCACGACCTCTGATTTGCAGTCAGGATCTAATCCTAGACCAACAGACCAGTTATAAGGATAAAAGATTATCTAGAAAAGAGTTTTGTTCCCAAAGGATATCTGAATTAATCACGTGACATACGTCTGACGTCATTGTAAAATGGTCATGAATATATTAGAGCCTTTGCTTATCCTCCATCGGATGTCCCGGACGGTGTCCTAGTTTCTTAATTCGAGCTAGAAACTTGACACAATTTCTCGTCTTGAAAATGAAGTCTCTTTACAAATAGTTTATATGACAAGAAAAGTACTTATGCAGTGAAATTGATAAAATTGTGGTACGTTTTGTGAATAGACCACAAAGCGCGAATTAACGACCAAGTATAAGATTTTATTCGGAAAGAAACTAATCTACTAGACCGGTCAGGTCTCTTCCAGAATCAGCAGGCAGTTTTTAGAAATAACTCGAATTAATTTTCATGTTAAGTTTTGCAGTGCAGTGCCATAAATGGTTAAGGCTTCACGTTAAGGGGTCACGCGCTCTAACTCCTTCCTAACATTTTAGTAACCTTCTGATCTGAAATACTAAATGGGAGTTAAAAATAAAAACCGGACAAGTGCGAGTCTGATTTTCGCACTGAGTTAAATAGTTCGCTCGGAAATCGATCCTCAAAAATGTTTAGTCGTTTTTTTCGAAAGACAAACTTAACTTTGCAGTTTCAAAAATACTCTCCCATGCATCTATGTATGCCACAGTCAATTTTCCAACCGCAAATTTAGGTTAGTTATCGCTTTTTTTTTTTGTTTTTGTTAAAACAGCAAATTAACGAATTTCGGATTTTTTTCTTTACTTGTACTGTACGACCATGCTTGTTGCCAAATTTCATGATTCTAGGTCAATGGGAATGGGTTTTAATTTACCATTTACGTAATGTACAAATTGGATAAAATTTTAGGTTTAAATTGGCGTATCTCTTGATTGCGTTGACTTAGAAGCTTGATTTTTTTACAGACAGAAGTATGTGATGACAATTTAAAGTTAATACCTCCAAGCGATCCTGAGAACAAGGGTAAGACAGACAGACACAGACGGACAACAAAGTGATCCTATAAGAGTTAGTTTTCTCCTTTTACGGAACTGAACCCTAAAAAGTAATTACATTTCTCTTAGAGTTTGAAACATTTTGCAAGAAATGAAATGTATTATATTGCTACACTAAGTGTTTATTTATTCTTAAAACCTATAACAACTTACACTAATACATTTAGCAACTTAAACAACTATAAAGACATTAACAAGTAAACAGTTATTCACATGTTAACACCACATGCAGTGATATTTGAGATATAATTTTAAATGGTAAAAATTAAATGAAAAGGCAAAAACAAGACAAGTTGCATTAAGCGTAGGTATACATATATACTTAACACTAGACCAAAGTTATTACCAGGTTTCAGGTATTACGTAGGTATTTATGTAGTACTCGTACCTATTCAGCATATCATTGACTATGCAGACAGTACAATCCCTCGGCTGGGCCTAGCGGGATATCACTACGCGGAATGCAATATACATGTACATATTTCCAATTACGAACGTGATTAAACAATTGACTAGCTAGTTATTTAATGGACAGTGGTTACTAACCCTAATTAGTTTACATTACAACATGTGAGTACTATGATACTATCATAGTAATTCGTTTTTACTATGGAGTAGGTTCGTAATCGTAGAATTACTCCGTTTTCGAAAATATCTCTTTTAGATTATTTTTATCTAAGAAAAGAAAATAATTATGTTCTAGTCCGTTGTTTATTCTGTTTCCACTGAAAATAATAATAACGTCAGACATCTCACACACGGCAGTCTGATCCCAAACTAGACAGAGCTTGTACTATGGTAACAAGACTGCTGATAAAAAAACTTATATATTTCTAAATACATACGTATTATAGATAAATTACACCCAGACACAGAACAAATGATCATGCTTATCACACAATAATTTGTCCTTGGTGGGAATCGAACCCACGACCTCTGGCTTAGCAGTCAGGGTCACTAACCACTAGACCAACTGGTCAGTCATAAGCCAGATAAGTAGGGTTGCCAGAGTTGAATATGGGGACAGCAATACAAGTTTATTTTTGTTTTTTTTTATGGTATAGAGGGCAAACGAGCAGACGGGTCACCTGATGGTAAATGACTACCGCCGCCCATGGGCACCTGTAACTCAAGAGTCACAAGTGCGTTGTTTAAAGTGGGAATAGGGGAAGAGTGGGAAGACGGGAGAGGGGGATTAGAGGGGAGGAGAGGGGAGAGAGGGGAAGGACGGGAATAGGGGAGAGGGTAGGGTTAGGGCCTTCGGTAACCTCACTCACGCGGCGAAAAGCAATGAAAGCATTGTTTCACGGCCGGTTTTCTGTGAGGTCGTGGTATCGAGCGGAGTCGAGCCGGCCCATACGTGCCGAAGCATGACTCTCCCACGCAAAAAAAAAAATAAAAAAATATTTCCTTTACAAGCTAACAGAATAATCCATGCGCAGAAAGTGATATTATAAACGTCTAAAATTTAAAGTACAATCAGTCCTATAAGATTAAAAACAAACTTCAAAATTAAAAGAAAACAAATAAATAGTAAAATTCTTGTATAAATTAATATTAATTAAAATTGCAAGAAAGTAGTAAAAATTAGATATAAATACAATTCATTCAAATTTTAAAAGTAAATAGCGAATTCTAGCATAATAAAAACCGTCCAAATTGTAAAATAAAGTAAATAACCTTGCAATTAAAGTTGCAAAAATAGTAAATCGGATATAAATACAATTCATTCAAATCTTAAACATAAATAAAAATAATGAGGCACAATAAAATCTGTCCCTAATGTAAAATAAAAATAACAAAGTAAGTATGTATATAATAGATCCATTTTTTGACAAGTGACAGTAGAGCACTAAGTATTTCTGGACACCTATAAGCGCTTACCATCAGGCGGGCCCATTGTTTTTTTTTTTTTATATTATAGGCAAAGGCAAACGAGCAGACAGGTCACCTGATGGTAAGTGACTACCGTCGCCCATGGACACCTGCAACTCAAGAGTCACAAGTGCGTTGTCGGCCTTTGAGATAGGAGTACGCTCTTTTCTTGAAAGTTTGAAGGTCGTATCGGTCCGGAAATACCGCAGGCGACAATTTGTTCCAGAGATTGGTTGTGCGAGGCAAAAAACTTCTGGAGAACCGCACAGTGGTGGATTGCCAATTATCCAGGTGATGGGGATGAAAGTTTTGTCGCGTTGAACGATGGCGAAACGTTGCGGCCGGTATAAGTCCAAACAATTCCTCGGAGCACTCCCGTGATACATGCGATAGAGAATGCAGAGTGAAGCTACATCTCATTTGTTGTCTAAATTGTATAAAAAAAGTTTGTCGTTGTCCTATTATTATCAAAAATGTCGTCATTGATAAACATTGACCGATTAGAATACGGAACCTTTTAGTTAGTAAAAAGAGGATGATATTTGAAGTTGCCTTTCCTTTACTTGCTTATCATCACTCATTTATTTGCTAGCTGTTGCCCGCGAATTCGTTCGCGTGGTAATTCAAATTGATCCCACGGGAACAGTACATTTTTCCGGGATAAAAAGTAGCCTATGTCCTTCCCCAAGGTATAATCTCCTTGCCAAATTTCATTACGATCCGTTCACGCGTTAGGTCGTGAAAAGGTAACATACAAACACAGTTATTTTCCCATTTATAAAATTAGTATAGATTTTTAACAAGACATCGTTTCGTATTTTGTATATTCTATCGATTGCATTCAATAACTTATAATGTATCCCTTAGAGCTCATTGTTCACGCAGAGTTTAAAATTGCCATCAAATTTTCAAACTCGAAAACCGCGAAAGTAACGAAAGTTTTAAAAAACGACGATATTCTTTCAAATGGAAATAATTGGCAAGTAACTGACATAAAAGAAGTAGTTTCGACAAGTATTACACCGTATAATTAAGTTTAATTATTTAAGCACAATCCGGTGCAACTACAAATTAGGCACAAAGACGGCATTCCCAGTTATGTCAACAAATACTCTCAGACGGAGGGCTTGAAATTGCCACAGATACTCAACAACAACTACTGGAAGAAAGAAATTACAACTGATAATTTTAATGTTTTTTTGGTTTGAAATACTTTTTATTACAGAGACATCTTTAACAATCATCATCATGTGTCAACCAATTTACACAAACGGTTAAAAAATTACACCTAAACCTTCCTCATGAATCACTCTGTCTATTGGTGAAAACCACATGAAAATCCGTTCAGTAGTAGTTCAGTTTATCACGAACAGACAGACAGACAGACGCGGCGGGGGACTTTGTTTACTCCGAAGGAAGAAAGGTGAAAGTTTATGTATGCAACAGATTAGATGTATATTTTACAAACAAAACAGTCATGGATTTACAACGTGTATTGATTTAAATGAAAAACTGAATTGTTTTAGTTCTTTCAATTCGCAATATCTTTTATTCACAGGTATTTTTTTATTGACGTAGCAGTTGCACAATGAATAAAATATGACGTTGGTAGCAATGCAATTCTGCTACAGAATTATGTATTGACAATATCATTATATTGATAATATCGTGCAATTGTTAAGGACTAAAAGTAACTAATAGCAGTCATGTATTCTTCAAAGCCGCTTTTCTAGAAACCAATCAGGTCTATAGAGCTATTACTGAGGATATTTCGAGTAAATTTTCACGTTTTTGCGTATCATAATAATGTATGTTATTCGACTATTCTCGATGTAATAACAGTTTTGGTTGAAGGTTATTTATTATCTTCGTCCTCTCAAGTCTTAAGCTAAATCTGTTCTAAGTAACAGTACGCAAAGTGTTCTTCAAATACACAATTCACATTCACAAGAGTACAACTGCTTGAATTTTTACACGTTTCAATACAAGAATATCTGGTCTTAACAAAACGAGTATTCAAAAAAGCTACATATTTATATGATCCTGTGTTATTATTACACATGCTCCTGATACAGTTCAGTATATTTCAAAAACTATACAACACCGTAATATAATTTTGCTCTAAGTAAATATTTCTTAATAATTCTCCTCTAAAATCGTAACAAATATATTCATTTAAACAAAAAAAAAATAAAGTTGGTGAGCTCTTCTAGTATTCTTAGCTCCTGTTACTTGCTTCTTTCTTAGTTAATTGGTCTCCATTATTTATTTTCCTGTCTTGTTTTCGTCGTCTTTTCACTCACTGTGAATGACAAAATGAAATGCTTTTTGGGCTCTTTTATTTCATTGTTAGTAGGCATTATATGCTCTGCACCTTGTATAATGTATTTAGTAAAAAACAAGACAGCTCTTCGACTTCTTTGTTTATATAATGCGTTACCATAAACAATTACGAACTCATTACGCTAGTAAATATCTTAGCGAAAAGAAGTAGAAAACCGAAATTCTGAATTAAAGTTTAAGAAAGTTTTAAACGTAGACGGGTTCAACATTCCAGGACGAGTCTCAAATAGTTCAGTTAAAGATGAGTATGGTATAGCCGCCTTTGCGTGTTTGACTCTTGTCCGGAATGTTAACTACCTATTTTAAATTAGAAGAACAAGTCGGTATGAACAAGTTAGCAATTATTTAAACGGCTCCCTAAACGCTGTTCCTATTCAGTAGCTACAGAAATATTTTAGTTACAAAAATACTTAACATGCTCGTTATTCAGTTATTCGTATCACCGATGCGAAAAAAAATAAGCCAATGTTTAAAGAGAGATTATCTTAATGAAATTAATAGGTAGGTATTATGAATTGAAATTGATTTTTATACTACTGATATCTTACATAATACATGTAATTACCTATTTCTGCTGTAGCACAGAATAGCTATAATTATGTATTTCTAGATATTCTCTACTTATTTGATACACTCATCGATACCGTCGGTAATGTCGGATACTGAAGAACTACATAGTTCAGACGTACATCTCGATATTTTAAGTGTCGTTATAATGCGTGTGCAAGCTAAGCGCTTATTAAAAGAGTGCCGACACCAACGTGTGTAGCAATAACAACATATATTCATAGAACACAGAATTTGTAGAATTTTGCAATGAATGAAATTGAATGAAATTTGCATAATGTATTTTTTTTTAATTCTGTATAGACAGTTATAGGTATACACAAATAGTAAAGTAGTAATGAAGACCACTATGGCTAACACCGTGTAATCAATCCTCCTGTAGATCGCGAAAGTATTTCTTAAAATAAGTTAAAATCCTAATTAACCCGTTAACGAACCGACAAATAAACGAAAACTCGAAAAGGCAACGTAGTCTTTATTAATTATTTTCAGCAAACGTGGAAAATTTGCGACGGAATGGCAGTAGCAATGAATACGGTTTGCACGGATAATTTCTCTGAGAGTCGATTTATGAACCAAATGAAAACTATCTTTGAAATTATATTTTAAAAGCTTTCAATTGTGCAGACTGGGTGGCTATATACAGCACTTCCGAGAACTTCTAAATTAATAAATAAGAGATGTATCCGTAGCAACTAAGTTGTTTTTAATACATTTTAGGAAAAAATGAGGTCCTTTTATCAATGCAGAGTGTAAACAGGCAGACAAATAATAGATGTTACCAAACCTACTTAGATGACTACGTTCCTAACCGCATGATTTAACTTCTAAGTACGTACGTACGTACCATACAATAGCATAATATAAAACACGATTAGCATTAAAAGTATCCATGAACTCGGTTCGTTTTTGAATTAAATGTATTTACGAAAATTAAAATTGCAGACGTCTACGCCAAACATTTTGTTTAATACGAGATGTTAAGACAAGAAGAAAACGCTAAAATGTTTTATGGGCAAAATAAATAACGTACCTACTGTCTGTCATTTTCCATATCTGTAAAGACTTGGAGTAGGTATTCCACATCTTTTAGGATTAGTAGAAAGGGGGTGTTAATTTAAATTTATTCGGCCGGTTTTGGCAGTCATAACTTAATAAGAATTATTGCGGAAAACCTCAAAATGTATCCTCCTTTTGTGAACTACCACAATGACAATGCTAGGACTAACCTTTATGTGGGAGAGCCATGTAACATACAAACTCACTTTGACATTTATAATATTACTTGTTAGTTTATTATTTATTATTAATAAAGCTGAAGATAAGAAATAAACGGGCTAATCTCTAAAATAACAAGTGTATTTGATTTTTTTTTTCACGTCATTTAATATCACACACACGAACGATCCATAGGTACGGAAAAGTCACTAAGAACGCTGGTGAAATTTAAGGAAACTGCTAGTTTACAATAGATTTCGATCATGTAATACCTGATTCAATTTGTTTATAATACATGACTTCAAACTACTCTCGACATTTACTCGAACACTCAATTTTTTTATGTTTGCCTTTTGCAATATGTACGAGTAAATACGAAAGGTGTATTCGTGATCACGTAAATACAGCATGCGTATTGATATATCACTTAACGGTTAGGTAAGTAAATTGAACTCAGATTTACTTCCCAAGTACCTACTGGGGCAAACCCGACACAGTTCGTCAATCAAAACCCTCATTCCTTCATCCATTACCTTTATTAACGGTTTTTGTTCTTATGTCTTAAAGTAGTAAGGGTTTGTAAACAGCAATGTATACCCACCCGCAATTTCTCAAAACGTCTTATTTCATCTCATCGTACACGTGTAGTTTATGAATTGTTTCTTCAACTGAATAATTCCGTGGCTGGCATGAATACGTTGACATGTCTAAAATTGCTATTTGTCAGGGTGGCCATTTTTAAGTTTTGACGGTTATATGTATATGGTGAGATTTGAAATAACGAATATTATTTTGGTGACTGAGTGTAAGTTGATATAAGAAAATATCAATGTGAATCGTTAATTTGTCTTGAGGTTTTGTCAAGTTAGACATGTTAAAATGCGAGATATTTCCAAAGTCGATTGCTCCAAATTTATTTTTTATTTTTGAAACTGTATTTTTTTAAATATAAATTCCTAATGCGTAGGAAGTATAACGCCAATAAAAAAAAACATGGAAGTCGACATGTCAATGTGTTCACGCCAGCCACGGAATTAGGTTTAATATTTTTTTTATAAATTAAATTATTTGTAATACCTTTCATACAGTTCTTGTAAACATCCGTTCACAGTTTTTATTTCTAATTCAATCGTCAATATTGCAACACAAGGCATTGATAACGTTTTAACCGCTGTTTTTACGATCTTGACTGTGAAATCCGATTCTTCCACTTATCAGCTCGGAGAATGTTATCGGGTTCACAATTTACTTGACACACAATGTTTTAAAAAGTAGAATATCTGATAAAACTAACATGAGGACTTCTAGTAATTTAGTGTATCGTAAAACTAGAAGTAGATATCATAAATCGGTCAGAATGTCAGTGGAAGGAAGATTTACTGTATTCAGTAGTAAAAATGTAGAAGAATAAGATATTTAATTGTGTGATTTTTATACAACTACTACTCTAAACATACCTTTGTAACTATACTACAAACATAAACTATTTTACCTCAGATCAACTAGCAGTAAATCAAATAAATAATGGTCCGATGTGGATATTGAAACTACAGCACTACACCACACTAATTAAACCATTCAGTGCAGTCAATTATTATAAATGTTTTGAGTATCTGTTTCTTTATCGCTGCGAAACGTGAACACTAACCCAAAAAGACAGCTTGGCAGTGTTATACAACATGCATTTAGATTTTTTTTTTACCAAAAGCGAATGACTCTGGCTCAAACATAAATGGTAGTAGGGTTAGACAGCTATGTCTTTGAGCCACCTACTTTAAAATTCGTTTTCTACGTGACCCACCAACCCATGAAAGTTGTAGTCGTTTCGTAACTGTTCCCTACTGTTGCTTAAACATTTAACGATCGAATAAACCTTGAAATATTTACTTTGTGTACATATACATATATCTATATATTTCACGATCTTACTAATATTATAAAGGTGAAAAGTTTTTGAGGATCGATGGATGCATGGATGGAGGTTCAGGCGAATGAAGTCTCGGTTAACAGCTAGTATGACATAATAATATGCTTTGTGCCGTGACATGTAATATATGAAGCATATTAATTAAAACCATATCGAGGGGTCTGGGGCGAATTGATTCAAGCGCCACATTGGACGATATTGAGATAAATACATCGTTGCAATCAGCGATTTTCGCTGAACGATGTATATAACTCAATATCGTCCAATGTGGCGCTTGATCGCTGATTGCAACGATGTATATAACTCAATATCGTCCAATGTGGCGCTTGAATCAATTCGCCCCAGACCCCTCGATATGTAAATATTATGAGATGCATCTGTCTCTGCTTTTTAGTATTATAAAATGCAAATTTCTATGCATTTAATTCGTTAATTTCTTTTTGTATATTATCTTGCAATAGGGTGGTTTCAATGTCAATGCGATGCATGTAACTGCCTACAGAAATCTCTAGATAATCTACTTCAATTGGAATAATTTTATACAAATAAAGTATTATTTATCCATCTATCTATCTATAACACGGGTTAGTGGTATTATGAAGACATTTTCTTTATAAGATCAAACAACTGATAGTTACAATGTAATGGTGCAACATCTATGTATTTGACCTCTACAACGTCTAGTCAATGTGAATATAGTTGTAACTTTTAAAAGCTCTTAACGACAGTCATAAATGCCTGACAGCTAAGGAATGTGTTACAAGTTGTTTAAAATGTATACCTTAACTGATGTATAAGTACAGTCAGCAACGAAAACAGCTTACCTGTTGGGTAAACGAAAAAAAAATAATTTTCTTCGGAGAATATTTTTATGTAGACTTTTCAGAAAATTTGGACATTTCATCAGCATCCTTGGTATTAAATACCCATAGTTTCATCGATGTCAGCCCTCTTTTGTACGAAATATTAGCTTCATCGTTTATATTATAAATTTTCAAGTTAAATTAGTTCAGAAATAAGGTTTCTTTCTGTATTAAATTTTCTTAAAATTGTTCTGTATATCTGCCATACGACCCTAAAATTTGACTACACCTTCTGTAACACCCAGTATACGTATAATTACCATCCATCAAGAAACCATTAAATGTAAAATGTTAACTTGAGCTAATTTATTTGTGTATAATAATTTAAGTTAATAATTTTCATACACCTAAAGAACAAATTATAGTTTTAAAACCGTCTGCTGTGTTATTTGTGGATGAGTGTAGTCGTCAAATAGAAGTATATTAGAACCATTGAATAGTCCCGGTTGTTTAAAAGCGAATTTGTTCATCATCATCGCAGTACACCTCTGCAGTAATTGTTGTACCGGGTCCCAATAACCTGTGATGAACAATGCCGGCAGTTCTTTTGAAACAATTAGCGTTTGGAACATAGTTTAGGTGCCTCCCCTGTGACGAGAGTAACGGACGTTTTGAACAAAAATCACAGCATCCACGTTTCATCACAAGTGGCAATCCGATTTAGATTCCTCTCCTTTGCGTGACATGCAACCAATTAAGGCAGCTTTTCGACGTGATTTTAATTGAATTGTTCAGCTTTTGCAAATATATCGTCTTTCATTTGTACAAAAATATGTATACATATGTACAAACATATGTATACATATGTACAAACATATGTATACATATGTACAAACTAGCATATGCAAGAGAGAGAGATTCAAAGTCAAAACACGCATACGCATACGAGTATACTAATATTGCCGAAAACACCTTATTGTTGGAAGGTTATTAAACAGAACAATAGTCTAAATAATTCCATTTCAATTTTTCAATTTCAATTTCATTTATTTATTGCTGAACACAGGTACATAACACGGTATAAGAACCAGATGAACGTATCTACAAAAATGTCAAAAATCGTTTTTTTTTTTCATAATACGGGTCACAAAGTGCTCCTTTAGCTAATGGCTAGCTAAACCACAAGGAACTAGGTAAATTCTCGGAGTATTCTTTGCTCTCCTGTAAAATTAAGAAAATGTAGATACGTTCATCGTGTTCTTATACCGCGATAGTTACTAATATCTAAGGTGTTACATGATGATGTAACATGCGATTTCTTAATTAATTAAACACCAGTCAATAATGATAACTTACATACGGAAAATAAAGCCAATACTAAATAGAAGTTTTTAAGGATAATGGATACTCATAATTATGTTGTAATTACCATATAATGTTCAACTTTTTCCATTATTTCGGCAGTTTTTTTTCTACATAATGTATAATTTTTAGCAATACAATGAATACAAATACTTTACGCGTAAAGGCAGTTAATACATATGTGCATTTAATATTCTATGATCATTGATCATGCCTGCTTCGTGGATTGTATCGTCTAAGCAAGAAAATTAGGATGGGTTTCAATTCAGAAATATACTAAGTGAGATAAATATTCTGTATTTTTGTAAACGCAACCATTTTTACTTTTTAAAGACTGCCGGGGTTCTGGGGGACTAGAATCTTAGGTTATACTCGAACCCCTTTGCAATAGACTCGCTCATGACTGATCACACTGGTCAATGTGTGGTTTTATTTGGTTGCATTGTGACTGTGCACTTAGGGAAGAAGTATAAGGTCAGCAACGTGCAAGTGTCACCACTGTATTGAAAATGTTTCTGGGTAATGCCGCTATTAGACAGCTGTATTTAACACTTTGGCAAATAATTTGTTGTCTTAAAAATATCTGTTCGTTTGGAAATAAATTTGCCTGCGAAGTCGTAAACACGGAAGTTAACATAAATCTCGATACGAAGATGTTTACCGTTCAGAACTACATCTCATGAATATGTTAACTTTCGTATATTTGCATAATTTCATCGGGTTATTATATCGACATGAGATTAGGTAGCGCTCTGTTTTCATACACTTGGTTAACTTTGCAGCATTAGGGTGCGTTAGCACTTGGCAAATATTTGTAATTATTTTTAACTTCGAAGCTCTATGATATTTTACTGTTACTGTTTTTATTTGTGTAGAACATATTTTATTTTGATTAAATAAACAGAGCATAGGTATTTGATTTTTAAACATTACCGTGGTTGATACTCTGATGCTATATCCGTATCATATATATAGGACGGCACGGATGGCTCAATGGTTAAAGTGTTCGATGGAGTGTTGTGGATTCCAATCTCACACGGAACAAAAATTTGTGTGGTACATAAAAAAAGTAGTCCGGATACTGGGTGTTCTTTGTGTCTATTGCTTGAATTTTTGTAAAGTCCCCAGCGACACAGGAATCATTCTAAATGAGGGAGTTGTCTTTTAAAACACCAACAAATAATAAAATCTGTAAAAGTGTTAATACTAAAAGGTAATCCTGCTATTATAGCACGGAATGCCGTACACTGGGCTCATTTTCCTTGGGTGCACTTTCACAAACCCAGCAGATCGTTCTTTGTAAAGACACTACACCTAAATGTTATTGCTTTATATTGTCAAAATACTGACCATACCTAATGTCATGCCAGTTTCTCAATTTAATAGTCCACGTAAAAAGTGTGTTTTTGTTGTGAATGAGTATACCAACTAGTTAATCCTAGAATAATTTCTACCGCATTTGTATATTTGAAAAAAAAAAACATGAAGTTAATTAGTCACAAACTGTTTGCCTTACCGCTCAGTCCTTAGTCTGATCAACTCAGTTAAACGTTTTAGTTTGAATATTCATCTATAACTCAATTTGTCTTAAGAATTTAAGTTCGAACAGCAACAGACTATTACGTTAACTGCCAACATAGGAACCCGTTTCTATTTAAACCTAATTTAACATTTTAGTATGTCAGGTGTCCCTTATCGATAGATTATTACCAATTAGTAATATAATTGGATTGTGTCACTACTAGCACTATATTTACTACTATCTAAGACTAAAAGGACTGTCCTGAATTTTATTAACGCTTATTTGCATTTATTTTATTACGTTTTGCTGTCGTCCGCTTCAAGTCTGAAAATATAATACAAATTAAATAACTAACTTTTCCCGCCGCCCACTTCGGGAAACATTCTTTTTTTTTATGCCTGGTGTAAAGTAAGCTATGTTCTTTACGAGGAGACACTTGCAAAATGTCGTTATCAATTACAGCAAAAAAAACTAATTGATTTTTTATTTTTTACGATATCAATATGGATAAGCAAATAGTTGAGATACGAATGTTAAGATGTGTGTGTAGTGGGATAAGAGTGGAGGAAAAAAAATTATGACAATATTAGAGATCGTATCAAAGTGGCTTTACTTCACAGGACTGAGAATATGCATTGGTTCCGTGCTTCAAGTTACTGAAAAATTAAGAAAAAAATGAAATTGATGACTGTTGGAGATTACTGAGTATCAATGTCAAAGAGAAGTAGAGGAAATGGAAGTCTTACTTACTTTTAAGTTAAATATTAAGTCAAACACCTTTTGCACTTTTAAGATGTCATATCGCACAAGAAGTATGCGTTCACACGTAAAACGCTTTATGAATAAACCAAGCTCTAGAAAACAATGGGAATCTGTATTAAGCGCGTTTACAATACATACTACATTCAGCAATTATAATTCTATACGATATTCAGCAATTACTTAACAACTATCATAGACTGCTTCATTATTATACATCCGGTGTTGTATTCATCAAATTAGAACCTATTAAAAAATAAATGAGTGCCTTTATGCGCGGTTATAGTAATAAATCTTTGATGTTGTGGTAGGCATTCTTATTAAAAATTTTTGTTTATTTTAATTTTAGAACTATGTGACTAGCAGTCAAATGAAAAAAGATAAGCATAACGTTCTTTATTACGGAACAAAACTGAACGCTCCAGCTTTTAAATAACATGTGGTTTTTTCTGATCTTAGTGCACTAAAAATGAAACCATAATATCTTTCTACTGTTCCATAAAATAGTTATTAATAATACTTTTTTACTTTTGATTTCATAGGCCATACACAAAATAAACCTAGTTGACTTAAAACGATTATATTATATAGGTTAGACGATATATATATTGGGCACGCCACAATTGTGGCGGTAAGACCCGTCATGGAGGATTGGCTAGAGAGGCGACATGGCAGCCTCTCCTACCGTCTGACGCAGGTACTTACCGGACACGGCTGCTTCGGTAAGTATCTGTGTCGTATAGGACGGGAGCCAACGTCTGCGTGCCACCACTGCGGAGGCTGTCGTGAGGACACTGCACTCCACACATTAGTGGAGTGTTCAGCGTGGGTGCAGCAGCGCCTCGACCTCTTGTTCAGCGCCTCGGTGGGGGAAGCCTTTCGCTGGAGACCATGGTACTGTCTATGGTCCGAAGCGAGAGTGCGTGGAATTCCGCTGCCTCATTTTGCGAGGAGGTGATGTTGGCTAAAGAGGCGGCGGAAAGGGTACGGGAGAGGACGAGTACTCTCCCGTCCCGCAGAAGACGCACCAGGCGCCGGAGAGTGGAGAACGATCTCCGGCCTCCATGAGCGCTGGCCTGGGGGTAACGGGTAAGGCTGTCCGTTACCCTAGCAGAAGCAGGCCTGAGAAGGTGGCGCGACGTGTTCCGCGTGCGCCTCTCTAAACCGGATGGGGGCAAGGCCCCCGTACTCTATGGTGTGGCCGCCTGCTGACCAAGAGGCGGCCAAGGTCTGCAGGAGTTCCCGGAGGCTTCCTTCTTAGGGTATTCCCGGGTCCCCTGCAATAGGCCCACTTGGGACGGAACACCGTGTGGTTTTAGTCGGTTCGATTCCGACATACCACTTCACCATTAGCTCAGGTGAGGTGATGACCCGAGGGGGTTTCCACACAAAAAAAAAAAAAAGACGATATATATATATGCACATTGCACAACTATATGGGAAAAATTGTTTCTTGTGGTAACATACAAATACACTTACAAACTAAAATTAAGAAGGTATCGCTTATAATACAATGGTGTGTTCATAAAGTCAATCGCAATAATTTTCCTAAACTTACTGATCTATTTTACTACTATCAATTTAATTTTTGAAATGTCTTTGGTATCAATGGTATCATATCATTTAAATTTAATTTTAAAGGTCAGCACCCCCGGAAAGTGAATCAATATTTTTAATAAATACACTCTTTACCAGCTATCCAATTAACCGACACTGGGAACACGTGGCCAATTCACTTTTATTAATAAATCGCAAGCAACGGCTGTGAACTGACAATTTGCGCCGGCCGAGCCGACCGTTCCAGCTTTATTATTTCACCACTTCATATTTCGGGTGTTTATTAATGATTTTGTAATTGGTGGGCTGTCACCCGCACTCGTATTTACGTGCTCCATTACTCGAGATCGCCAGAAATGCGAATCGACACGGAGAATCTGTGATGCCACAACAGCGCACAATGGCAGTGCCAATTTTTGTGGGCTATCGCTTTAATGTGTAGTAGATTATGGAATATGTTAGACACATGTACATATCGCTCATCTTTTAAAAAAAAGAGTTGTTTCACTTCTTTAAATTAAATTATTTTCAACCATTACGATAAACTCACTGAAAACTATAAGTTTACCTAAAATGGTTAAGGCAAGACAAGACAAGCATTTAGCTTAGCTAGAGGTGTTAACAAGATACTAGTCATGTGTAACTCACGTTATTAGTATTCTTTTATAAAAAAAAGACAAAAAACTGCAGTAAATAAAATATTCTACTTCTATACATTGGTCTGCTCTGCTCTAACTGGAAATGTAAGTACTTACCCTCAAATTATACCTAGGGGCACGGCAAGAAACCGTCCAGGACACTTACGACCCCTGTAACATCATTGTAGATGAAGCTAGAAGCCTGAATTTCAATGGCGAAGATCGCATTACATACCAAAATATGTCCCCAAATTATATTCAATTTGAAATGGTCGTTTAAGAATTATTGCCTTAGAAGAACTGCGCTGCGAGACTTTCAATTTAAACATGTTATGTTTTTTAATAGGATGTTTTTTTACACGTAACTAAATAAGAAAAGTAACTGCTCTAAATACCTTTTCAAATTTAAATTACTATTGACTTGTTTGACATTCTTGCCAAATTTGACAATTATTATTGGTGAACGGGAAATATCTAAAACATTTTGATCAGTGACAAACGGGTGTTGATCTCGATTACTTTCACTTAGAAGCTCAAAATTTTAATGTAATATTTAATATTATACTTACAAATACCGACAAGAGACGTAGTTTGTACTTTAAACTTTAGAAAAACTTATGTCCATATTTTGTAAATACTATAATTGTGCAAATACTTTCGAGTGTGTGTGTGTGTGTGAAGTGATCGAAACTGCGATTCCAGAACAAAGTACAGTTGCGTATATAAATAAAACTTTTGCAAGGTACGTAATTAAAAGTAATTTATATTACCGGAACCTGATTCTGAATCCTGTCTACTGCAACCATTAACGATATCATAAAACATTACCGATTACGTCGGAATCGTATAAATAAGCAAACAGAAAAAGATAATGGTTATTATTATTCCACTATATTAAAGGTGAGCAACAATGAGATAATTAAGTTATGAATTCGGCACTCCATCTGTACATTATATTAGTCTCTCCTTCTACCCATTGTTGTTAACTACATACGAAATCTTTTACAGTAGGTATATTGTTGTATCGGGCCATCACGCAACATATTATAACAAAATTATTTTTATAACATACTAGCTGTGCCCGCGACTTCGTCCGCGTGGAATAATGCATTTTTATCGAATCAACAGCTTAAAAAATAAGTTTCAAGCTTTTAGCTCTAAATATGACGATACTTCCATACAACTTTTCATCCCCACCTTTCACCTCTACACCCCTTTTTCGCATTCAAAAGTAGCCTATGTCCTTTCTCAGGCTCTAGACTATCTGTGTACCAAATTTCATTTAAATCGGTTCAGTAGTTTTGGCGTGAAAGAGCGACAGACAGACAGACAGACAGAGTTACTTTCGCATTTATAATATTAGTAATTATAACATATTAATACAGCATAGCGTTAAATACTCACCTCGGTCGGTTCAGCGGAATACCGTATTCACAGCACAGCTAATATACGCAGGTATTTCTGCCGCCAGTTTTATAACAAAACTAACGTCTCATACCTGTTTGTCCATGAGTATGCCGACTTTGCAGAAAAAAGTTTTTGTATTAAAAATGAGCGCAGATAAAAAAATATTCAGTGTGTTAGTTATTCGACTTCAGTTTTCTTATGATAAATGTAATATCTTAAATATAATGCTCAACTTACGCAAAAGCCATCATTTTCTTTAGGTCACATGCGGGATTTAAGGAAATGGTGCAAAATAATGGTATATGCATTTAATCACTTATACCAACCATTATATGTGTATACTGAAATAATCAATTCATCACATATTTTAATCAATATTTTAATTTTTTTATAAATAAGTTTTTTAATACATTTTCAAACTTAAAATTGAAAAGGTTATCCTAGTTATAACATAATATCAATCGATATCAACCGCTAACAATATTTTATTTATACATTTAATAAAAAGATAATAATCATGATCATAATCATAGAAGAAAGATATAACACATAAAGCAACTTAAGTATATTACTGTAGTGAGTGTTATTATACATTTATAATAGTAAGTATAGTCCTTAAAGTTTCTTTCTATTCATATCTTTTTATTCATCTTATGCAGCATTCAAATTATACATAATATATACAAGCTCCAAATTATATGTTACACATTGTAATTTAATATTATTCGGTACTACAATGTACTGAAATAAGTATCAATAATGTTCTCGGCGTAATGCCAAATAATCTAATTTAATATCCCTTTATAAAGTAGCGGCTTTGTAACACAAATTTTGTATAATATGCTTTATAACAATTTTTAGTTCTTACACAAATGTAGGTATTACAGTAAAGTTGGGGTAACTTCTCGAAAAAGCTATGATACAGCATTTCATTAGATTACAAAAGTATTAATTGAATGAATTTCCAAGTCGAAGAATCTAATAAATCTAGAATCTAATGATCTATATCTATGTATATACCTAAGCCGTTAATCTCCAAATAAAATATTTTCACTCCTAGCAAAATGAGCCTGAAGAAGGGTAGATAATCATTATAATAAAACTCTTAAGGGTAAAGTTAGAGTACCTCTCGTTTTTTGACTCATATTTTTTCTCTGTTAGCAATACTTAAAAGAACACGTATTTCAGTTTTTCCGGGTGAAAAGTAGATATATTAGTATTTGTATAATCGCCGTTATTTAAACAATGAAAACGCATAATAAATCTCTAGTTTTTACTAGTATTTCAAACATAATTCAATTACAGCTATCGGGATAAAAAAACAGTAGTCTATACTCGTATATCATGCAACGATAACCGAATCCTGAATAATGGTTTTAGTTTTATGAGACAGGCCCGAGGTGGCCTAAACAAACATCATCGATATTTGGGCCATACTTTCTACTTTATAGGCTTTTATAAATGCGACCTTTGTCCCACAAACACAGTTAGGCTTGAACTAGTTAATGGTGAGTTTTATGTAGACTTTCATACGTTTCTGAAATGTTTAAGAACCAATTTAGTTTTTTTTTATTATTAGTCTATTGGCACAGCTGATCTAATCATTTTATCTATATTTGTATTACCAACCTTGTACTTACTAAATTTTGCACGTTAAACAACATTCTGTAAAAGATAAAATTTATTTCTACAGAATTTCCATTTTGATAAACTATTTATTATTAAAATCATCAAGAGTAGAGTACTTGAAACAGGTAACTGAATATTGACTTTTAACATTACTTAAGCGTTTAACATAAATACGATTACTGGGGCTGAAATTCTCAACCCCTCAGAATTACCATTAAAATATATGGTGTCGAAAACTTTGTAAAACTAATAAAGAGTATTATTTTTGGAGTACATTTACTTAACTTATGTTAAACCGTTTAAACAGACAGGTCGGTGTACGATTTCTGTTTTAAATTGTATACATTGAATATTTTTGTACCGAGTCATCGGAAAAACGTATTTAACCGTTTTTATTTCATTGATTTCGAGTTCATATCTTCCAAAATAAAAAAAATACCGATGGTACTTACTGAAAGTAAATTCCTACTGATAATCGATTTTCAAAATCGAATCAGTAATGCCGCAGACTACCCCCTACATTCCAAGTTTCAAACTCAATAACTTTATCTCTTAAAAGTGTTATTACATATTGAAATAAAACTATTTTTAACGGATTCTATCGCGATTATTTGGTGTTATTTTACTATTTACACTGATCCTGACGTTTCAGTTGCTTTTTAGCAGCCATGGTCACGGGTAGTCTAAGATGGTGGTCGTCTCATGTATCGAAGTGCAAAGTTATCTCAGAGTACCCGAGGTTTGTTGATTGTTGGTGTTACTATTTATGCAGAATGAGCTAAAAGTGTCTTGAAGCCTTACTGTGTTTTGTATTTTCTTGGTTAGTTAGTTAACTTGGTTAGTTAGTAGCTAGTTAACTTTCGACAATATCAGTGTTATTACAGCTTTAAGTTCTACCTATACCGAACTGAAGCATAATTATGTTCCAGAAATCCATTGTGTCCATTGTTCATTGACATGACTCCAGTAGGGCTGTTTCTAATATAGACTCATTATACTTGAAACAGTTCTACTCGTTCCTGAAATGGAACCCTTGACCTTACAACCGTTCCGTAAATGTACTCAATACATTTTCTTATCCGATTAGGGAAAAAAAATTGCCTAACAGATCGTTCATATATTTTAAAAGGTTTATACCCACGAAATCAACCTTCCTCATTCTGTCAGAAAATCCGTTCCAAACAGTATTTCAATTATATATGGATGAGAAAAAATACCTCTATACCCCCTGAAGGGTTGATACAGTTCAAATAAATGTTGCCCCGGTGTCTTTTACCTGATCGACTACAGCGATTTAAAAGGCTATCCCGGATAATAGAGGATTTGAAATGAGGTAACGCTTTCTTTACACCAAAGATTAAGATTTTGTTCACGTTATTACAGTCACATAAAAACAGCTACAGTTTTGTTATAGTTTTTGGAGTCAGAAAAAGATTTTATTTTCTTTCTATATACATTTGTAAACACATATAAACACAAAAAAAGGCTGTGTTTTCTACTTTAAGAAATTAGAATAGACAGTTTCTGATAACGTACCCAGAACAACGAGAGCAGCTTCACGCTACTTTAAATGTTATCAGTTGATAGTGATACCATTGTAGAAAAAGGAAAGTAAATAAAGATTTTTTTTTTCATTTTTTAAGTAATAAATAGACCATGAACGGCACTGTCATAGAGAAAGTAGACAAGTATGTGTATCGACTTGGTCAAGAGGTCGTAATGAGAAAAGACAACCAGGGTTACGAAATTGACAGGTGTATAAGAGTAACATGGGCAGCTTACTTCAAACTCGAATTCGCGTTCAACATTAAAATCAAAGCCGAACAAAAAGCTCGCGTTCATGACCTCACCGGTGCTCACGTCTGGGGCTTGCCAAGGAGATCCTCCACCAACTTCAGGTGGCCCAAAGAGCAATCAAGATAAAACTGGTAGGAGTTACACTGAGAGACCGAAAAAGAAATCAGTGGGTAAGAGAACAGAGTAAAGTGAGCAATGTTTCTAAACAGGTTGCGAAATTGAAGTGGGAGACCGTGAGGCGAGAAACGTCCACGAGGAAGTGCATAGATGCGTTAGTATGACGACATCAAAAGACTGGCAAGAACAAAGGGTAGCTTCTACTACTCAAGACTGAGGAAGATGGCATAAACCGAAGAAGGCCTACACCTTAGCGGTTGAAAATGGCTAAAAAATAAATAAAAGAACAGAAGATATAGACCATATTATTCATATTTTGAAGAAAGAGCACAAGAACGTTTGATAAACAATTTTATTTACATATATTGTAAACGGTGTTGACTACACAACGCGGATAAACTGCCACAGTATATTTTACAGCACAACAAAAGAGTCAAAAGTATCAGTTCTATATTGTTATCTACATACCGCAAACAAAACCAGACGCATCTATTTCACAACAACCATATTTGTTTCCCTTTAGCATTTATCGTCCGCCAATAAAAAAGATTTACACCGTGTTCATAGATAACACCGCAAACAAAAATAGATTGAAAACTGCAGGCATTTTTCAATTAAGCGTTATGCTTCGGAAACGGTCCGGGGTGTTCTACCATTCGGAAATAAAACCAAATATTTCCGTAACCGGCGTATCCATGGCTCAATCCAATAGTTAAAACTCTGCTCTTTATTATACAACCATTTATTTTATGGAAATTCTCATTTACAGTTCGTTAGCTTGGATTTATATATAAATATTTTACTTTGTTACAGGTAAGCTTGCTGATGTCATCGAGAATAGTTTTTTCCATATTTTTCAGGTAGGTAAACTGCACGTAGCTAATAAAGACAAAATACAATTAAAATTATCTTACTTATTAAACATACATGTAAGTACTACGATAAAGTTTAGACTTTCACTGTTATAAATGCATGTTCAGATAAATACATACAAATAGTCTTGACGCCGAGCGCCAGAGCTGTTGCACAGTTTGGGACTTTCCTTTATGTAGTTGTGGATTGCGATAAGGTGATTTATTCATTGATTTAACAAAAATATAAAGCCGATCATTAGTAAAGTCTAATGTAAAGATACCTACCGAATTTAATCCGTCAGTAAAAAGGAAATTTCCCGCATTAGATATTTTTTCCAGGATCTCGTAAACTTTACAAATATACGTATAAATAGTTGACATATATATAGTGCATCCATGTTCTGAAAGACTATTTGTTTATCACGCATAAATAGAATAGCGAATTAGCGAAAATTGGATTTCAAAGAACGGTTTGTTATGATAATGTTCTACGAGTACGTTAGTTTTACCGTTATTGGTCTACAATGTTATAATCTATTTAATGGGAAAATTACGTCAGTCAGTTAAAAAATAATAATACTATTTGAAATCAATCTGAATATCTGAATGACAATATTTGTTTGGCATGTTAAGGTACATTACATAAATTTACTCAGGTAAGTTTCAAAGCAGACGTTATTCCATATTCACTAACATCAATAACAATATTTGTGTCGGGTCAACATTAGAGTACCTCTCCGAAAAACCACCAAAGAGTTGTGTCCCTTAAACAACACAATAGACCGCTACTCGACCACAACGGACCTTAAATAATGACCGGGTAATTTGATCACACGTCCACGCAAATCATCTACGTGGTCATCTCGCTGAATACCTCGTAAAAGATCCACTACAGTTATATTAGGGTAATATCAGTGATCTTGGTCATGCAAAACGACCTTCCAGATTCAAGACATCATCTTAGAGAGATAGTAAAAGAGTGCTCTCGCTTATCCTTCATAATATAGATATTATCGTTGAATCATTTCAGTTCGAATAGAGCGTATGTACGAGCTTCTTTGACGTCAGTGTTAGCGACCTTTTTTATTCATATTTTCACTTCGTTATTTATCGTCGGTCGGCACTGCGCTTATGTTGTAACTCACGCCTGGTACGTATATTGACTGGTGCTTTTAAATTTATCTCGTGGTAGTCTTTAATGTATTCACTTAATATGATAACTTTATGTTTTAAGTTTAAAAATGCTTTTAAATTGAAAATATATCACGATACTATATTTATCACTTTATTCCGTTTACCTTGAACATGAAACTGGAAGTAATGTTAATGTTCTTTAATAAGCTGTCATGAAGTTTTTATACATACCTATCTAAAAATTGTGCCAGTTATCGATAAGAAAGTTTTAACATCTGCTCTTCTGTGAAATAACTATTTTTTTAGTTCATATTCATCTTCTTATTGATCCCAAAGGAAATACACCAAAATGAAAGCCTACTTAAGACATATTCCTGCTTTAAATCGTTACCATCGATATCAGAGAGGGTACTGACTAAAGTTCCCTGACCAAGTAACTGGCAGGTTAAGTCCATTTTAGCAAAACAGCATACAATTTTATCTTTAAATGCAAGTCTTTTCATGATTGCCATATAAATTTCACTAAGTTAGGACTAACATTTTTTTATAAAGGCATTTATAAAAATCCTTTGTCTTTTCATTAAAAAGTGAAACCAAACAAAGTTTGTTTCTATTACTTCGTCTGATCCTATGTAACTAAAAGCTCGTATACACGTGATAAACCTCTATTAAAAAATCTCGTAATAAAACACTGAAATCGAAATATAATCAAAGAACTTTTAAGAAACCGACTTTTAACACAACAATTTTTCAGTATTCAGTCAGTCAAAATTTAAGGTGCGATAGTAGCAAAAATATTGCTAACATCTCGCCTTTAAGTTTGAAAGTGACTTTTAATACTTCGCTTTTTTTAAAAACATGAAATCTGTTTTTGGTTTGAATGCTCTTTGCGTAACGTGCGCGTTGAAAGTTCATAAATCCGATTGTAAAAGAAGGGAAACAAGAAATACGAAGTTACTTCGTCTATTAAATTTTTTATTAATGCCAATTAATAAGGAAAGTAATAAATTGTGTGTATAACAAACACCATTTAAACTTTGAAACTAGTTAATAACGAACAGGAGTTTGTAAGGAATCAGGTACGGGGACGCGAAGCCATCCTTGGCCCAATGCCCTACTTCAGAGTTACTTCTAACAATTTTACGTAATATCCTCCGATGTTCGACATATATATTACGATTTGTGCTAATTGCATATACACCGTTTCAATTTGCTGTACGTAAGATGTATTAAAATTACATGTATAACAAGTATTTAATTTTAAAAGTGTTTACTTTACAGTGTTATTTTATAAAATTTAATTGTGTTGTGTATATGTTGTGTTGAATATGAGCGCTATACTTCATTATATATAAACATGTTGTTGCGTGAATTTAAGCAAGTCTAAAGAAAGTGTAAAACAATGTTCTATTATGTGAGCGTTAATAGGATGTGTGTATTTTTTAAGAATTTTGCTGACTTAAGTTACAAAATTTTACTCGTCGTCGTTATTACGTACATAATCGTTACTTTTGCCAATGCTTAAATCCACGTAACAAAGTAGTGTTTTAATTTTTTTTATTTAAGCATCAAAGTTAAATAATATATATATGTAAGATGTACTTCTACTCTTAAGCGTATATATTAAGAAAATCTTTTATATCTTTATTCAGTAAGTAAATTTATTTATTAATGCCGCGTTCCAATAAACAAGAAACGATTCGTTTTGCTTACGGACGGTAAAATTTTCATTGAAAATTCAACGAAATTTTACCGTCCGTAAGCAAAACGAATCGTTTCTTGTTTATTGGAACGCGGCATAAGTCATTTATAAAAATCACAAAAAAGTAATAAACTATCTTGAGGGTTAAAGTATGGGTGATAACTGAAAACATGAAAAATTTATGTACATTGATTCAGACAGCTATAAGAAGAAAAATAGGTCAAAAATGAAACGTATTGATCCGATAATGAAAATTGGGCGAATTTTTATGGGCCCTTGCCCAACAAGCTGATCATAACCGTATGACAACGAGTGTTATTGGATTAACGCGGTCTCCCCCATGTGTAAATTATAGCGGTCAGCCATACGGGCTCACGTTGTCTTATCACCTTCCATAGCAAGCTTTTCGTGGTCGCTTAGTTTCGGTATTGTTAATTATATTGCGAATCTATTAAACTCCATTGTACATAAGTTTAGTACGAAACAGCATTTTGGCTAAGTCTAAGAATAGAATAGGTATACATTTATGTATTAAGTTAAAATTGGCTGTAAAATAGTACATGACTAGTTGAATAATGAAATACCCGAGGAGGTTTCCACACGATAAAAAACAAAATAGTTGAATAATGAAACTTAGTAGAACTATACCTAGAATTTAGTCCTATCTATCGAACTAACAACTAAAATAATTGCTGAAGTTGCCTTGATGGGTAGTGTGTCATAATTTATTACTAGCAACCCGCCCCAGCTTCGCACAGGTAGCAGAGCATATTATATTGGTTTTTGCCGATATCTTCAACAATCATCGTCATATTTCAATCAATTTACACAAAACCTTAACAAATTTTACACTTAAACCTTCCTCATGAATCACTCTGTACATTGGTGAAAACCGCATGAAAATCCGTTCAGTAGTTTTTAGTTTATCGCGAACAGACAGACGCGGCGGGGGACTTTGTTTTATAATATGCAGTGATTATTGTTTCCTTTTAATGTAAAATGATAATACACCTAGTCGTAAACAATGAACAAATACTAATTATAATTTAGTAAAATAAAATAAAAACACGCTTTAGTAGCGAAGTGAATTAATAAGTAAAAAAGATTTCCATTATCTACGTCCTGGCTTCAACATCAGACCATCGTTTCGCAGCCCAATCTGTTGCATGTTGGACTCGTCGAAACGAATCATATGAGCCTAAAAACTAGGGGTTTCGTAGTAGCCACTGAAGAGTTCCACCATCTACCTCCTGGTTAAATCATCAGATCAGCTCCAAAATGCCAAATTATAGTATTGTCATCCAAATTACATATACATACAAAGTTTCATTTCGATACGACAATCAGAAGTAGGTTAAAATTAACTTCCAAGGCTTGTTTACATAGTTATTAGTTACAAGCGAGGCTAATAAAAGAAAGCGTGTTTAAAACAAAATAAAAATAATGTAGTAGTAATTATGTGTATTTTTATAACTGTCATCTTTAGCTAAACAGACTTTCTATTTTATCTACGTTTTTCGTCTCATCTATCTCAAATATTGCATCCAATTCATACAAGATTGCACTGTTTTTATTACTTGTTCTAAGACTATAAGAAACCAATGGCGGTCGCAACGGCATTTCACATTTCCCTGCGACGCGCATGTTTGCGGAAGCCGTTTCTAGAAAACGCTTCCCGCGTTTGTATCCGCGCATGCGTGCTTCACTTCTCATTCCTCTCAGGCGAATTGCGCGCCAGTCTCGCCTGCGCGCCCCGGCATTACGCCACGCGGTTGTCGCGCTAGACATCATAACAAAACCTTTGGCACGATGATCGCTGACTTGCCACCGCTACAGGCGGTAGGACGTCACTGCCTGCATCCCAGCGCCGACGATTCTCACATCCAGTGCCGCGCCGTGCAGCACGCGACAAATGGTACAACACTATTTGTTTTTGCGTATGCAAGCTTGCGATACGGCGTAGTAAGCGCGCCATCCATACCTATTGTGCTATGTACGAGGTACTTTGTAGTGTATAATCTGCGGCGCGCTTTCCATAATGTAGACAAAGGTGACATGCCATTACATGCTTTTAGCAGAATGCCACGCGCTGCGGCAATTTCCAGGAAGTTTACCTACTTTTAATATCAAAATTGGGGTTATTACGCGTCACATGATGTACGTTGTTTAAATTTGGAGAGTTGTGGGTAAGGATAGATGATATCGTAAACGTCGTAACAGGCCGGAAGAGGTCGTACGGGAGCTGTCGAACGAAAACCGTCCCCGCGACTTGTTGCATTCACTGCTTGTTGTTTACAATGTTGTTTCCCTATTACGTTGTAGATTTAGTTTGAGAAATAACGCATGCAGACATATGAATGAGAGATAACAACAGATTACGTAAATAACAAGTCTTTAACCCAATTACGTAAACCACAAAACGAAGTGTTGATATCGTCTCGTGAGCAACTGAAAGTAATTGTTTGCTCCGCGAATTCGCTAATTGATATGAAGCCGCATTGTTTTCATTAATTTTGTTTTCTTCTGCAACACGCTTTAAGTAGATAAGCAGACGCTTTTGTGGAGTTAAACCAGAGTTTTGCGTTATCTTACTTAAAGCTTATGTAGATTTGTTTACTCTTTTATAATCCATGTTAAATTAATATACGTTTGCCTCATAAAACTTCGCATTTGAACAACAGAATGTATAACATCCAAAAGTAAGTAGTAGAAGTAGTAAGTAACTCCATTAGTACATTCCAAATAACAGTCTTAATTATAAGTGTTACTGGAATAAAACTTTAACAGCTGAAGCCACATCACTTATTCGATTGAGAAGGCAATCACGATTAAAACGCCGAGATAAGTCCAATAACATAGTACTTACATTTCTATCTGGGTGGACCTAATCGCAGCGAGCGGTCTGCTAAAGAGGTATTAATGATAGTTCCCCTGACAAGCGATCGAACGAATGAACGAAGGTTATGCAGTCACATGCACCTGCCGTTTTCTTTACACTTATTGCCATAATTAGAGGCGAGGTCACGGTTTGCACATCAATTATGACGGCATTACTAATTACATGCGATAGTATGTAGTAAGTAGCAAATCTATAAAATAGAAGCTCTTTCTATTAGATAAGATAAAGTAACTCATACCATGAATGCATAATTAATAGATGCATGCAATATTACTTCTAATAATATCGCATACATTTTATTTCTACCATTGAATCATTCCAAAGTCTACTTGAGTCTTTGGAAAGATTCAATCTCGGCTTAAACTTTTGAAAGATTCAATTAAATGTAGATTGCAAACAATTGAACTTGATATCGAAAAGTCAATCGTCAATAGCGGGTTTCTGATTTGGGCTTTGTAGGAGAAAGTAATGGTCAATTGGTCTCGAATTATTTAATGTATCGAAATAACTTATATTAGTGGAGTATAATGATCGAGTAGAGAGAAAGTCCCACCCAGTTTCTTGGTACTAGTAATAGCGGATATAATGAAGACAACAAATCTGAGGATTCAGTGGAATCCAGTAGTAAATAACTAGGATAACAGATTTATCTCATGCTCTACGTGGGACGAGATACTACTGACAGTGTATCAAGTCTGTTTTATTATAGAACCGTATAGGAAGAGTTTACGAGCTGTTGACAGAACTTATGATCTGATTATGGATGAATATTTGGAGAGTCCTTAAAAATGGGTAGAACATTTTTTCGTTTAAAGACTATCTATTTTCGTGACAAGATATTTCTAAGAATTCTCTAACAGTCGTGAATCTTTTATTTCCTAAGTGATTGATGCTAAACTTTTAATCAATCTTTTGGTGCAATGAATTTGTTCGATGTTTTGTTGATGGACAAAAATGCTTTTTGAGTAGTCAACTTTTAATGCCGTTATGGCTTTAAATCTTGACTAATCACAAACGGTTCTCCTCCGCGGCCGTACATTAAACCAAAGTTTATTTCGAATAAATTTTTATTTTCCTGTTAGTTCGGTAGTGTTTAAACAGTTTTATCGGAATCCGCCCATATAAAATGCATGGCCAATTTAAAAAAAAAACAAACCTTTTATCGTTTACACATTATATAGAGCCCCGGTGTTTCAAATAAATAAATAAAAAATTGGTGAATCGGTTTTAATGGTCCTGTGTAACCTCATTATTAACAAAACTACATAAAAACTATTACTTGAAAACTAGTTTAAGACATACATCATATTCTCACTCCTTTTAATTATCACTGAAGTTGTAAGCAGAGATGTATTAAACATACACATTTTGCCAATTTACATTTGATCCCACTCACGTAATAGGGGGCAACCCTATTGTCGCCAACCGGGCACTCTGGGAATTGGAAAAATCGGAAGTATATTGAAGTTAAGAAGGGAAGGCAATGTTAGGAAAGGGATATTGCTTATACGGGTTGATTGGAGAGTGTAAACAATAGGTCGAGAAGGTCAGGGTGGCATAGGTGTAGCTCGAACTTATTATTGCCCCCGGGAATAGTAAGTCCGAGCTCTCTAACACAACACCATTATCACTCGTTTAATATTAAGCTATGTACTATTAAGTAATTACTACCTGTCAAATTCTGTAGTAAACTTTTAGTAACTTTTTTTTTGTTTTTTTTTTTTATTATTACAGTTGTAAGCATAGACAGTGTTTTTAAATTGTGTGTCGGTGGGAACAAGGCAATTTTAATACATACCTATTTTAGTTTAAATAATGCAAAACTTTCGCCAACGCGAGTTACCTTCCTTTCTCTTGATAGACTTGAAGCAATTTCGCATGCTTTTCTAAGTCTCGTGGTGAAGGTGTAAATACAAAATTTAAAAAAAAACTAAAATATTGAAGTTTTTTAATCCAAGAACAACCAAACAGCGCATAATTAATCCCGTAATGAAGGAACGGCAAAAAAAACTGCGTGTAAGTAAATTCCAAAACCAAATATTAATAAACTTTTATCAAACCATAAATAAAACACGCTACTTAAAATCAGTTTAAAATGCGTCGCAAGTTAATAATGCTATGATTAAGTCAGTACGCTACGCTCCACAGACAGAGGGTCACAAAGGACGCGCCGCGATGTCCTCTAGCCGACCGCTTTCCTACATAACTGCGCATTACATAAACACTGAAACCGTAACAGGCTTCGTTCGATTGGGGGAAAATTTTAAATGTAAATGTAAATGTAAAAGGTTATACGGAATTTTATTGTTGATAAATGATTGCAAATTTTCGTAGATTCATAAATTTATTAACCGACTTCAAACAAAAAGGGAAAAAAAATAATAATAACTTCATACATCTCACACACGGCCGTCTGATCCCAAACTAGGCAGAGCCTGTACTATGGTAACCAGACGGCTGATAAACATACTTATCTATTTCTAAATACATACATATTATAGATAAATTACAGCCAGGCACAGAACAAGTGATCGTGCTCATCACACAATTATTTGTCCTGGGTGGGAATCGAACCCACAACCTCTGGCTTAGCAGTCAGGGTCACTAACCACTAGACCAACAGGCCAGTCAGGCCAAAAAACTCGGAGGAATGATTGGGGGAGGTTCTGAATTCGTTTTTCTTGTGTGTATGTTACACGATATCTTCGCCATTTGTACTCAAGTTTCAATTTGAAGAAAATATTCCACCATAAGGGTGGAAAAGGCCAGGCTAGTCAATAGGTCTAATGGTTAGTGACCCTGACTGCTATGCCATAGGTCGTGGGTCGATTCCCACCCGAGTCTGGGTGTTCTTTGTGTCCGTTGTTTATATGTTTGTAAAGTCCCCCGCGACACAGGAGTAATTTCCAATGCGGAAGTTATGTTTAAAAAAAAAGATGAAGAATACAGCTTCGTTACAACTTATCGTAATTTAGGCACAGTGAAGTCGGTGATACTTTTTTTAAAGTTAATTAGTTACAAAAACGATATAAAATGAAGGCGTAATATAGGTTTGTGTTCTACATTTTTTATTACACATATATTTGGGGAAAACCATATAAGTCGATATATTGCTCTTAGTTCTTAGGTAGCCTAGTTACTTTAAAATGAATAATGAAACTTATAACGACGCTCATTCATTACTTTATTATATAATAAGTGCTTGTTTTGTTACTGAATTTTATAAACAGAATTTATATGACACACAGCCTTGTCTAACTGATAAAAGTAAAATAAAACTACTTTGTTTAAATTTTATAAATTATGGATGTTTTAAGTAAACCTAAATAAACACATATTCGAGAGTAGAAAAGGCTTTCGAAATGTTGGTTTTCTCCAGCTATTTTCGTTTGTCTAAGCCGAAAGCTACATGTCCTAAATAACCTTCGTGGCATACAGGGCTCGCACTATTTGAGTTCTTTTAACACTTAGACCTTAGACAACGGATAAATATTTAAAGGCAATATATTGAATAGTGAAAGTTTTTGAAGTTATACTTCTTTTGGCGCGTTTTGGAAAAATTATAAGAGTAAATTTTTACGATGCACACGCACACAGCACGATGTTTTATAGACCCCGATTTTGTGTCACGTCCTTTTTTTTTTTAAATCTTACTGTTTTTATCATTAGGAACATCAAAGTAAAACTCCCGCGTCAATAAGACTTCTAAATTTTTGTTTAAAAAATGTCAAAGTTTACGTATATCGGGGTCACGAAATTACAAAAAAATAATTTGTAATAAAAACTAGACTATTTTATTAAAGTTTGATGGTTCTATTTAAGTCTACATATTATACCAAATCTGCCTATAATTTTCCGCAGATTTACTGTGATAATTAAAAGAGATATTAATATTTTTCTCAATTTTAGGTTTTATTTTTTTATTCCGCCATAGTGGGGTATTAGCAAGAGATATATATATTAAACGATAGCTTAAATTGTCTTTTATCACGAATATTAAAATCACAAGCTAATGTTGCGTTATTCAGAAGTTATAAATTATTAAAGTTTTATCCGGATTTTCAGCAGCTAGGGTTGTCACTTCCCGTACTTAATAATATCTAATATCCGGTATAGAAATTTTAAGGCATTTTTACCCGACTGCGGTGAAACCACGTCTGCATGTATTTATGATGAACATATCGTCCATTCCAACATAATTTCTAAACTACTTTTTATAATTTGACAAATGACTTCAGCATCTGTTTAATGTCAGTTTAAAGCAACAGACCTTTCCAGCTCGGTGGAAGATCACGCGCGTTATACCGGTACCCAAAGATAAAGCGGTACCAGTAACAACTGGATATAGGTCAGTGGCCGTGTTGTCGACTCCGGCCAAGGTGTTTGAGTCTGCTCTTCAGCGTAGTATGCAGGTACAAGTGCAAGCTCTGTTATCGGACTCACAACACGGTTTTCGTCCGGGACGCAGCACAGCTACAAACCTCGTTAACTTCATGTGTCAGGTGGTACCTGCTGTGGATTCGGGTTTGCAGGTCGACGTTGCTTACTTCGATTATAAAAAAGCCTTCGACATGGTCGATAACGACGTCTTATTAGATAAACTTGCCGAAGTTCGATGTACACCACGTTTGCTGAAATTCTTCGGCAGTTATATGAAGGATCGACAGCAATATGTTGATTACGGGGGGTGTGCGTCTAAAACAGATTTCACTCGATCTGGGGTGAGTCAGGGCAGCAATTTGGGTCCCCTAGAGTTTATCATTCTGATAAATGATTTGCCTGAAGTTATCAGACATGGGAGGTGCTTATTATTTGCAGATGATCTCAAGTTGGTATTACAGTTCAATAATGTATCGGATTGCACACGTCTACAGGAGGACATAGATAGAGTAGTTGAATGGAGTCAAAGAAACAAACTCTCCTTCAATGTTTCTAAATGTTGCACGATGTCTTTTACTCGCTCGCGTACACCCATCACCCATAACTATAGGATAGAGACAGAGCTGATGCAAAGAGTTGTTGAAGTGAAGGACTTAGGAATAAGTATGACTCAAGACCTGTCTTTTAGAAGTCATATAATAAACATATGCAAAAAAGCATATGAAAATTTCGGATTCGTACTTAGGCAGGCACGACAATTCACCAACTTGAGCGCGGTAAAGGCCTTGTACGATGCACTCGTGAGAAGCTATCTCGATCATGGTGCTATCATATGGGCTCCGCATGAGTCTAAGTATGTCACAATGTTAGAGAGAGTCCAAAATAAATTTACAAGGCACCTATACATGAAATTATACGGCGTATACAAACTTTATCCTTTAATGTACCCCACATTGTTTCTGCTTGGTATGGTTGGGTACAATGAGCTAGGAGTGCGTCGGGAGTTCTCACTTGCTTTGTATGCAGCTAAAATCTTGAGAAGTCAGGTGTGTGACAAGACAGTGCTGGGGCATCTGAACCTCTGTGTGCCAGACCGCTACGTGTGGAGGAGGCGACATCCACCGCTGCTAGTCGTCCCTGCGGCCAAAACTAACTTACTGGCGAAAACGCCACTTACTCGCGCAATCCGTGTAATCAACGAACTTGCCACTAGAACTGAAATATTCTGTATACTGTACTGAAGTGTTCTCTATTCTTCTAATATTCATAAATGTAGCATATAAGTAAAGAGAAATAATACCCTTTAATTTTTAATTTCTCTAACACTCATTTTCCTTTCTTTTCATTTTTACTTCTATTTTTAACCGAGGAAAAAAAAAGGAGGTTCTCAATTCTACCGTACATATATATATATTTTTTTTAGTTATACATTTTGTTGTTTATTAGTTAAGATTATGAAATAATGTTTTAAATTTTAAATTATTTCAATGTTAGTTTTTAGCCCCACAATCGCATTGGGTTTCCTGTAAGGATTGTGTGGGATGGGATGTGTTTGTAATAAATAAATAAAATAAATAAATAAAAATATCTTTTGCTAATACGCCGTTATAGTGGAATAAAAGAATGAAATCCTAAAATGAGAAAAATATTTATATCTCTGCTACTAATCATAGTAAATCCGTGAAAATTTGAAGGAAGATATGGTATAATATGTGGATTTATTCAATACAATCAAAATAAAATAAAATCATCAAGTTTGCATTCTAACTTTTTTTTTTGTAATTTCTTGATCCGGAAAAACATAAACTTTGATATTTTTTTTTTTTAATTTAGAAGCTGTATCGATCCGAGAGCTTTACTCTGATGTTTCTAATGATAATAAGTATAGTATTTAAGAAAAAAAAGGACATGACACAAAATCAGGGTCTATAAAACATAGTGCACCGTCACGAAAAACCGACACCCTGAAGGTAGCTAGTCAACATTTTAGTTTTTCAAAAAAAGTTACCAACTTCACGATAGTGATAAAAATGGTTTTTACATATTACTTTGAGTACGTTTGTAGAATTTCAGGTTAGTTGACGGTATGTATTATTTATGATAATTTACTGTGAATTGTGATTATAAGTGATAAAAATGGTTTTTACATATTACTTTGAGTACGTTTGTAGAATTTCAGGTTAGTTGACGGTATGTATTATTTATTATGATTTTCAAATAAACTTTATTTAACTAGATAAAAGTATAACTTCTTACAGGCGTACATAAAGTACACACACACTTTTTTTTTATAATAAAAACTAAAACCTATTTAGTGTTATTTTTAATGAAACAAAAATATTGAAAGAATCTAATCATTATCTACTTAGTAACATTAACCGAGCAAATCTTGTAGACATACCTATATGTATAAAATATGCATTTTCTAGTATTTCGGTAACGGCTCTAACGATTGGGATAAAATTTAAATAAAAAACGAGAAAAGTAAAACTGTTAATTTGTTTACATATATATGTACTTCTTACAGATATATATACAATGATGATTAATGTCCTCCTCTAACAAAACTATTCCTGGCATTTGTAACAAATATGCGATCACATGGAGCGCAGTAGAGCTGACCATTTTCATTACGCATGTAGTTGTAATTGACTTTAGGTCGAGTTCTTTGTAAATGGCGTTTAGCATCAAGGTCTTCGAGACGCTGGCTTTCAAAGGTCAACCCCTATTTGAGTGATGCGCCGCCACTCGGCCTGTTGTAAATAAAGCTTCTCCCAGTTTTGTTCCTGAATGCTACACTGCGTTAAATACCTCTTTAGGACATGTTTGAAGCGCAGGTACTGTCCCCCCGCTTTGCGCTTACCATGCTGAAGTTCTGCATAAAATACTGTTTTAGGTAATCTGCCATCCCTCATCCGTACAAGATGTCCCCATCATCGCAATTGACTCCTTATTAATATAGACTCAATGCTCAGAATTACACAAATCGGTAGAACCAACAAACAAACCAATTCTTCAACTTTTTAGTATTAGTATGGATAATATTTATGTCTAAATTTACATACCAAACAAATCTTATAAGCCCGTCTTAACATTTTGGTGTATAAAATACTTATTTATTTTCATTCAAATAGACATTATTTTTCTCTATTGAATCGATATATAAAGTTATTCATCACATTGCACTATAAGTTAGTAATACGAGTACCTACGTAGATACGTACCTATATGTATGCTTAAAAATGTTCGTTTTTACGTATAACGCAACGAAAAAGAAGATATATATACATATCACTTAAGGGAAAATATTTTTTTTGAACCTTATTTAAATTGCTATAAGGAATGAATGATGTCTGTCAAGTTCTTACGTTTGAAAGGGTTCTTTCAAGGTAATGAATCCGTAATAGTTTCAACTCCGGGTCAAAGTAAATTAATATTCGACAGTTGAGTGCTTAAAATAAACAGAAAGCTTTTACAAGAATGTTAGTTTAGAAAGAAAACTTGACAAAGTTCCAAAATAGTTATTAATATAGTAGTGTTAAGTACAACTTCAAAACACAATATATTAGCCTTCAAAGTTCACAGAGGACGGAGTTGTTCCATATATAAATATGTCATTCTAACATGATTTATCTTTGTGATATTGACCGATATCGAGTTGACAGACTGATGACAAGTTTAAGCCTACAAGTTGCTATGTGCGTACATTATCTGCCACAATTACCAATCATTATTGTCATAGAACTTAATTAAGGTCGAGACAATTTAAGAGCATTATGTTGTCATTTATGACAGACTTGGTATAAAAACTTTATAAACCTTGTCAAAATACCAACTTAATAAGTCTACGATACTAACATAACTTTGATGAATTAAAAGGCTCAGAATTCATTTTGTTGTAACTAGAACATGAACTGTTGAAGTCGACTGATATACTCACTTGCACTACTGGTACTATTATGTATTCTGTGCTTGTACTTACTAAGATTGACTCTAAAATAATTTATAAACTTATGCACTACTGAATGTCATTTTTTTCTTTTTTTTTATGGGATAGGGGGCAAACGAGCAGACGGGTCACCTGATGGTAAGTGACTACCGCCGCCCATGGGCACCTGCAACTCGAGTCACAAGTGCGTTGCCGTGGTGTAGGTAAGTGGGTGTAGGGGAAGAGGGGGAGTGAGAGGGGAGAGGGAACGTTTAGGGCCTCCGGTAACCTTACTCACTCTTTACTGCCGGCTTTCTGTTAGGCCGTGGTATCACTCCCGTCGAGCCGGCCCATACGTGCGGAAGCATGGCTCTCCCACTGTTAAATTTTTGTTTTAATTTTAACATCTGCTTTAATTTTATTCGTGAAAACTTTCATTGCGCGATGCAGTATCGAAAGTTACTGAGTAGTTCGGCTTATGTTGTATAGATGGCACTGCATACAGCGTTAGAAATGTAGTATCTACTTTCTAATTTACTACATAATACATTATATTTCTCATAAAACCCACTCGATATAAAAAATAATAAAAGATTAATAGCAATGCGATTTGATTGATGTTTTAGGTCTTGTGCTACCTTTATTAGAGTATATTATACAGCAAAGTTTGCTCAATGAGATACACCGGTTTAGCCGGTGGCGAGTATAATGAATATGCCGTAATTATATGACACCGCAATAAAATAAACACGAAAGTGTTGGACGAGTTAGTGAAACACGACTCTGAACAAATTCCCTTGGAAAGTTTATAATCAAAAAGCCGTTTAAACTTTTTATATACAATATTAAACATGCTCGACTCTAGTGACCTAATTTGGGCAAATGTCGTAAAATACCGAGTCCAAATTTTCCAAGTTCGCAAATGGGATTTTTTATGGCCTGTATCTACCTTTTAACTAATACATTTTTGAAGCAAAAAGTAGAAGATAAGTGTTTTTTTTAATTGCGGTTATCTTGGTCAAACATTGAAATTGTTAGCGTTTCTTTTTTTTATTACTAGAAACTTATTCCCTTTTAAAAAACGTAAAATTTTATGTTTTGTATTTTCCTTTATTTAAGCCTAGTTAGATATTACCAGATATGCACTACATACTAATAAGCGTAACCTATGAAGTAATTCCTAGATTCAGTTTGAACTTTATGTTTATGCTATTTTATACAAAACTGAGGTCATTATAAATGGGTTCTATTTAACCTTGTAAAAATCAATTGTAAGTCTAACGGTCTTGTTTTATTAACTTAATTCTTTTTCCAAAATAAAAGACCAAGTTACTCTTTATAACACCAGCTATCTGTCAGTTAAAGTCCTGTAGAAATCGGTTCACCCGTTCTGGAGATTAGCCCCAAATACCGGAGATTAGTAACAAACAGATAGACAGGCAATAATGTTGAAAATGTTTTTTTGGTATATGTACCGTGTAAACATTTTGATGCATTTAGTAAAATTCTGTTATTATAACACTACAAACAGACACTTCAATTTCATTTATTTAATAAAGATGTATAGATTCTTAAAACACACGATTGAACAGGTGTTCTCTTATTTTGCAAATATAGATTTGCAAAATAACAGGAACATATTCCATCGTTTCAAAGTAAACAGCCTGGAGGGTGAGAAGTGAACGGGAATTTGAATTTGTATTACGGTGTAGCGACAGATAGCAGTTGGTTTTGAATAAAACTCTCCATTGTATTGGTGTCATAACTCTAAGTTGAGTAAAGCTCGTCTCAAATGCGTTTATTACATACTAGCTTTAGCCCGTGGCGTTGCCGTTCCTGTTAATGTTGATTTTGTCAATCAGGTTTACTGTACCGTATGTCTTTTTCTGTACCCAACGGGTATGGAAAAATTCATAAAAATCGTTTGAGTAGTTAAGACGTGAGAATGTAATAAAAAAACAACTACACGTTTGAATTGCCTGCAATTGACTTGACATCGCGGCAAGTTTTGTGCACGGAAAAAAAATTGTGTGATCCACAGGTAATATGATAGTCTGAGTGTTCTTTGTGTCCGTTGTTTGAATGTTTGAAAAGTCCCCGCGACACAAGAATCATTCCTTGTGTGGGAGTTGTTTTATTAAACAAAAGAATATCATATTCACACTTATAACATTAGAGAATCTGTTTTCCAGGAGCTGGAAAGTTGGAAAGATTTAGTTCGTTTCACTCCTCCTAGTAGCAACATCACGCTGTGGAATAATATTTTCCGAGAACACGGTTCATATAAAAGGCTTGTTCGTATAAAAGTGGCTAAAGAATGTTTCATATTTGAGAAGACCTTTTGTTTCTTTATTGAAACTGTGTTCCTGTGAACAAAATTTTCAGCTTTTTCCAGTTTTTTGGATGAACAATTCTCGAAATCTGTGGCCGTCTCATCTCGTCTATATCAAACCATACTTTTAATATTTACATTTCATCAGGATAAATATTGTACGAGTATATGAATTTTTGTTGAATGTATAAATAAATTAAAATGAAACATTTAGTTTCGAAATTGACCTGATTTTTTTTTACTTAATGTTCTAAAGATGTAATATAAAATTATTTAAGTTTTACTGTACATCAGTGTCGCCAACAAAATTTATGTACTATAAATGTATTATTAGGTATTATAAATGTCGTACGTAGATAATTAACAAAAATATACTTACTTCATAATAGGTACAGGTAATATACAACTCATAAAACTAATAGTCACAAATGAGAGGGTAGGTTTACAAATAAATTGTAACAACAATGCTTAGATATCAATATCTAGTACCTACTTAGACGGGTCCACGGGTCACGGTTTGACAGCGTGTTTTTTCAATAGCTAATAATCACACTATACAGGTTGCTCCCGTACGGACTGCTTCGTGTTGAATTGCAAGATTTATAGTTATTTAAAATAAGCGTTTTCATTCAAGATTAACCTGTAGAAAGTGTTGTTTTAACCTTAATTTAATGTTTTAGGCGTAATTTTGTCCTTAAAACATGTTGGTAACTGGTTTACAAGATGGGGTATAATATACTCCATCGTGCGTTTTCCATACAAATTTGTATATTTCGGTAACATTAATGTAGAGTTAGTAATATTACGAGTTTTCATTGCATTATTATTAACTATTTTAATGATCTTTAATTTTTCATTGAAAAATTCTTCCTTTATTAGTGTTAGATTAATTTTATCATGAATTGGTATAATTTTACAGAATTCTAATAATTTATGATAGTTGTCTTTATATTTTAGTTTAATATTATGCGGTCTATTGTTTTCAGAATCCGTATTTGCAGTGAATATATTTGATCGAGATGACTCTTAAATGTTCTTCCATAACTTGTCAAAAATTATAGATTCGGCCAGTGATTTATAAAGCATTACAGCATATACTTCTTAGTTTATTGCAGACATTATTTATGTGTGCCTTCTAATTAAAACGATATCAATAATGAGACCCAGATAGGTTTGTTTGAATTCTACGTTGTCACAGTTGCATGTTGAAGTAGTTAAATTATGGTGAAGACCATCATGATTATGAGTTATTAGTTTGGGTATAGCAGAGGACCTATTTTGGCTGGAACTAACGTACATTAGTTTAGTTTTATTAGCGTTTAACGCCAGACCAGCGTCATGCGTCATTTTAAATCCCTCTTGTTCTCTACCGACTTAGTCATATTCGCATAACATCAGCCTAAATTTCGAAACGTAAGTGTAATTGAAATACAATCTCAATTACGTATAAACCTCAACAGAGCCCGTTTGATACGAACGTCAACATGGTCTCACTCCCTTCTTATTTGTACTCCACTGTCGTCAGTGACGAAATGGTCCTATTGCGGCACTGCAGATTTTCAGAGTGCTGGGAATAACTGTAAAGATAGGAACTGCTACAGATATGAAACATTTAGAACAGTTGGTCGCTACTTTCCATAAGTTCTTGATATTTTAAATTAGGAATTGTCTGGAATTTTCACATTCATCACATCTCAATATTGATTTATAATTTGTGAGTAATTTGTGTGAAAATTTGTGATTTGTATTAAGGTTCATCAGTTCATAATTTGTGTACAACTGAGTCACGCGATATTATAGCCACTTAATACGCTCCTGGAATATTTATAAAGATAGACCGGTCGAAATTGCCACAATTTAGGTACACTTATTTTTAGTAGGCTCTATCCGAAAAAAATCCTTCACAACTATCGTTATAATAATTATAATCTGCTATACAATCTTTTCTAAACATTTCCTGTGTAACCTCAAACCAACCGTTCCGCAACTTAAAAAAACAGGATTTGACACTGATCTTAATTAAAACATAAAACACAATGGCTCTACTACAAAATAACGTATTTGGCACGAAACAATCTTTCATTAAACGTTCAAAAAGTTATTTTTCAGACTATTCACAGTAACTGAAACTAAAGTCACATTCATCTTTATTAAGATTTTATTATTTTTTGTACAAACATACCTCTTTAAAATCTCTATCTCCAATTAATTTTGGTATGAGTCGTTAGTATTATTGTAAAACCAATGATCCGAATGCCTCAGTCTGACCTGTTCTGAGGAATTCGACGAGATCAGAATGGGTAGTTAAAGTTATTCTATAAGACGCATTAGGTGACGCTAGTCTTGCATTGGACGCCAATCTTGTCCTAAGTTCCCCGCATAAAGCTTTTTTCATAACTATTTCAATCGGGCCAAGCCAGAGGTAGATAGCTACATAGGAGACGTAAATTCGGGGAGGTGGAAGTATCATTTATCAAGGCCCTGATTAAGGGCAAACACGCTCGTGTCTTGAATTTGCTATAAAAAATCTTCAATCTTTTAATGTTCAATATCTGTAGGCAAAGTATTTTTTTGTACGAGCACTTCCGCTTAACGACTACAATAGATAAGGATAAAATTATACCAGAGTTATTGGCAGATGACACGTAATGTGTACCTATTTAAAATTATATCAAACGCGTTTGCTCTTAGATGATCTATTAACTTTCTATTCTTTACTGTGGCTTGTTTTTATCGTCTTACTCGCTCATTATATCATGTTTTATGGGTACCAACATCGTTACAGTTCACTAAATATACTTGATTTCATTTGAATGATAATATTTGTAAACAGAATGTTGTTAGCCCAGTAATCAGTGTTTCCGTTGATTGCTTTTCCTTTACATTGCCATAGTGTTTAGATTGATTTTTGTACCTTCTAGCGAGTTGAGCCTTCACATTTCCTGACTGACGCGTCATTAGCTGTCTTAACTAGAAATAGATTGTGAAATTAAAGGGGCTACTTTACTTGTAATAGTTGAAATCGGGTTTCAGAATCTATGACTTTTATGAAGATTCTTTTGTGATAAAAAATTAGGTTACTTGAGTTAGTTCTTTATATCACAAAGAATCTCCTAAGATATCCCCGAAGGGGTAGAGAGAGGCGTATTAAACACCTAGATTTTGCCAACTATAATTTGAGTGGGACTCTCACATAATAGGGGGCGAGCCTATTGCCGCCAACGGGGCATTTTGGGACTTAAAGATGTAAAAAATGGTAGTATATTGAAAGGGGAAGCTGGGCAGTGGAAGGAAGAAGATTTTGCTTACACGGATAGATCGGGGAGTGTAAGCAAATAGCTCGAGAAGGTCAAGTTACATATAACTCAAACCGGCTGTTCACGGGTTCAAGCCTAAATCTTATTCTGGCAGAAATAGTAATTCGCTATCATAAATTTCTCAAAACACTACCATGCAAAGATCTCAGATTGAATTCTCAGAAATCAAAAACGTATCTTGCTAGTTTATAATCCCGAGTTAGCACCACGGTGGCCACTTTTTATCGAGCTATCCATATGCTGTCATTCTACTTGTCCTTGTCATAAAAAAGAAGTGTCACATGTATTATAAAGAGTAGTACACATGTAATATATTTAATGAGTAGCACACTTATATTTATGGGTACATAACATACACAAACTCATTGACAGAAAAACCAAACCTTTTGCTTCTATACCTGACAAACTTCTTCCATTGTCATTAGACCTATAACATACACTGATGCTGCTGCCCTTACCCCCGGTTGACTTCCCCTCATATATTATCTTATCTGATGGTCAATTCCAATTGCCCAAAACTATCTCAAAATATTTTTCAACCCTTGTCACTCCATCCGAAGAAGAGCTTCAGAAATAGAAGCAGAGAAAAACATTTCGATACAAGTTTCTTCTAAATATACAATCATGAGACTTTGTACCGTTGATTTCTGTTTAGCAAAATACAATTCATAAAAAATATTTCCAATGAGAAAAACAGTTCATTACGAACCGGTTGTGTGTTAGAAGAAAACACACAACAGGTGTTACATAATGAAATGAATATTATGACAAAAAGATACACGCTAACGGAGGAAAACTCTTAATTCTTTGTTTGTTTTGGCATTTTATTAACAGATTGATGTGAAACAATTAATTAATATTAAAAGTATAGTAATATATTTACAACACTTTAACATTATAATCTATGACTTTTGTTAAAAATAACTTTGTTGTAAAACTGGGTTTTGCAGTTGTCGCAGGTGTCACCTAAAATATTTATTATACTCACTAAGTTATAAAATGTCCCCAAGGTACAAAAATAGCTCCTATGTTGCTGGCCTAGGTAAGCTACAGGAACCGCTTACCGTCAGCCAGAACCTCAGGTTTTAGGAAAAGCAACAACCGCTTTAAAGAAAACTACTACGAATGGTAAGAACAACAACTACATGAATTGCCAGTAGAGGGTTTACGTCAGGTTCAAAACCGCGTAATAACGTAGTAATGCGATCGTAATGTTGCCAAAGAAATTATACCAAATAATAATGACATGATTAACAAAACCTCGTAATCGTAACCTCATGTTAGCATAAAACCTCGAGTAAAAATGAACCAATGTTAATTGTCAGCTGTTTTTTCTAGCACCGTTGATTATAAATAGGTTTAATCAGAGTTACTTATAAACTTTGATTTGATATTAACTTTCTGAAAGATTCTATTATACAATAAGCGAGTATCGTATACTCGTACGCCCACGTGTGGATATTTTCGCAAAGAGCTCTTACACCTACGTTAACAATATAGTTCAAAGTTCACTGAAAGCGCCGCCGACACAAAGGGCACGGGAAGTTGTATTCGTCTATTTATATCTCTGTTAGTTTATTACAGTATTTGATCAATGACCGGTGAGGTATAAAATTAAAATCGTAAAATGAAGCTTTCGGCCTCGGCTTTTTTATTATCCTATCCTTCGGGTACAGCACTTCTGTAATGTTTGTCTGTATGAAGGGTAAGTCCATTCCACGATGATCGTTTGAGTAGTTAAAGCGTGAAAACTAACAAACAAGTAACTAACAAACATTTGCATTTATAAATGTAACAATGGCTAGGATATTGCGACTTTTTTATTATGAATCTGAACTAAATTTGAAAACAACTCCACCGGTCTGTTAAAATTGTTGTGAAGTTTTCTGGAACCTGCAAAGAGCAATAGGCTTCTTTATTTAAAAACATTAACAAAAATAAAATTCATTATCATTCCTGAAGTGATAAACTCAACTATTTCCGCAAAATTTTTAACAAAAACGAAAAGAAACTATAAAAAAACTATAACCCATAAACATGAAATTAATAAACAAGTCTACGTTTAGATAAAAACTGTAATCTATCATTAATCAAACAATCAATTTCTTCTTTATAAACCTAACAAAATATTAAAATCTTATCAAAACAAAATGAGATGAATGATTGATTTAAATTAAATTGTCAGTCGAGGCTTCATCTTTGATTCAATATATTATTTAAAGGTTAATACCTACTTTACTTTTTATTGAATCTAGAATATTGACGTATCAATGAATTATTTAGTACCAGCTTTTGCCCGCGACTTTGTCCGCGGACATCAGACATCGTGGAATGTAGGTATTCTAATTTAGGGTACACCCGAGGCCCCGGGCATAAGACCCGATGACGGAACACTGTGTGGTTAGTCCGACATACCACCTTGTTGTTTCGCGCCGGTGAGGTGTTGACTCGTGGGGGTTTGATAGTATTTATTACATAGTAATTGAGGAGGGAAAACTCACCAGTCACCTTCGGTTTGTAGACCAAAAACATTGCTGCCGAACATTTCCGGGGATGCCCCGCGGCCCCGTTTAGAGGCGAAACACTGGTCGAACTATTATTACATGCCAGGAGAAGATTGCAATCTAATGCTTAAGGCTTTGGAGATACTTGCAACACCTGGTAAGTATATCTCACTGTGGAGGGTGTTCGGTTTGGATTCCCTGTCTATGGCAAGTTGGGTAAAAATCTTTGCGTGATGCAATCAAAATGTAAGTTTCTTACAAACTTTCATCCCCTATTTTAACCCTTTAAGGGATAAATTTCTGAAAGACTCGTGACACCGTAAACTTTTCTTTCTAACCATTCGCTCAAATATAATTTTTTATATTTCTAATCTAAAATATGGCAAAGTTTAATGCAAACTTTCATCCCCTGGTTAGACCCTTTAAGGGATGAATTTTCGAATTCCTTTCTTATATAACGCCTACATGATGTAAGAAATACGTCCTCCAAATTATTACGTGTATACGTAAATAATACTTATTTTTACGAAAAACTGAAAATAATATAAAATTCTCAAAAACAAATTTTCATTTATTATAACGGCATCTATTATGGCATTGTACCTTCCTTGAATTTATAATTTATAACCTTTGCAGTTTTGAGTAAAAATATTTTTATTATTTCCTATATTTTGTTTTAAATATTAAATTATTTTTTGTGCCGTAAAAATGGATTATTTTTGTCAACTTGAAGTTGATCAGGCCAAGCAAACACCTGTTCCCGTAGGTACTAACTTTGAGACTTTTCAACCCCTTGGGGGTAGAATTTTCAAAAATCCTTTCTTTTCAGATGCCTACATCATATAAGGAATACGTTCTTTAAAGTTCACGGCCAGCGGTTTAGGCTGTGCGTTGATCCATCAGTCAGGACAAAGGATTTTATGTAAATAGTTTAATCTTGGGCAACAAGAGTGCGTCGACTTATGTATTTTAGATTACAATTACCTTTAAGTCCAATAGTTTTTACTTGTTCTGTTCTTTTTAGTTTAGTAGTGTAGTTTTCTATAAACATGATATAGTCGATTGCACCAATATTTCAAAAATAAGTAATAGTGAACGATAATTCTCAAGTAGATTTTAATAGCAGACTGTTACCAAGCTTGATCTTAAACGGTAGATAAGTTACATTCAAAGCGTTTGCCTTCGAAAGTGTGGTCGCGCCGACTATTGTCTTAATGAGTAGCGCAGTAGTGAAATAGATAGCTATCGCCGTCGCCGTCGCTTGACGCTGACTAATGCAATAATGTCTTAATTAGGATATAAATGTGTCGTCACTTAACACCCGCTTGTAACAATCTACTTCTTTTTGTGTATAATATCATTTGTTTTTTCTAGATATTTAAAGAGATAAGTATTTTGACGGTTGGTTAGGTATCGTAAACTTTATGTTAAATTCGTAATTCGTTGGAGAGACTCTAAATTTCCTATTATCTTTGTGAATTTACCTCTAAAAAATCCAAGTATACTGTTAAGAATCATGTTAAATGGCACGCCTCTGATTGACACAATTGATGATTATTTAAAACGGACTATAATTGCACGCTGCTAAAGACACAATTTGTTCTAACTTTTTTTGGTTCTATCATATTTTTTTTTGTGTGACGCGAGGAACTCAGGGTCACTAACCACTAGGCCACTGTGTCGCGGGGGACTCAGAGTCACTACCCACTAGGCCAACGGACCAGTCAAATGTTACTTTTTACTTCAAATTTTACTTACTTCATATGTACTTTTTAAATATATATATTTTTTTTTATATTAACCACCTAAGTGCTTTTTTATTATTCTTGGACGTACATCCCTAAACTGTTTGTGTTCTTCTTTTTATGAATGTCGATACCCCCATTACAAATTAAGAAAAAACACCATTTAATTTAATTAACTACCATTCTTGTTGTGTAATGGCAACAGAGAGTTACTGGCTGCGACCATTGCACAATTGATTAGTAATGAATTAAATACAAAGCACTCGTATTAGACTTATCTACTGCCTATGTACATTTACTTGTCAAGAAAAAGTGTGGCTACTAGTTTTTATCGCCAGTTTCTTTTCTCAAAGATTTCTTTCACGTTGTAGTAAATAATAACTCTAGATGTATAAGTTTATTTTTTACGATCATGAATGTTTCTTTATGACCAATTTTTTTCGTTAACGTCAACTCTACGTATTCACAAAATATCAGATTTATGTTTAATAAAAAAAAATGCCTCTTGCAATTCAGGCGGCGCAATTCATTTCAGTTCATCAGATTGATTGAAAAGCTTATGCCATTCCCAGCTGTGATCTAAAAGCCATTATTCTCTTTTCTCTGTTCGCATAGCTCATAAAAAGGCTATTTCTTAATGTCATTCAATGATTTGACACCCTTTTATTTTATCGTTAGTTACAGAATTAATGTCGTATCTCTCGACATTATGCATTACGAGGTTAAATAGATAGGAATCTTTACTCAATATTGCCGTGGATACGGAAACTACGACTGAGTGTTTCCTTCCAATCCCGTGAAATCCCCTTAAGTAAATAAAACGTCATTACAGAAATGTGATGACGTTTGACCTTATCTTCGTCCTTCACTTCGATGGTCTTTCTTTAGATAACTTCTGAACCTCTTAAAATATTTTCAAATTTATTTCAAATATATTAATAAAAGTACATACAAGTACATATACAGAACTTATCAAAAAACGAAATTCTTAATGTCATACGTCAACATTGTCGCGAGCTATCAATAACGTTTCAGACGTCACATTGCGCTTTGACTGACCTTTTTTTCTTTCTGAGTTCTTCTAATGACAGTGCTGCACAGAAAACAAGCACTCGGGCCACCCGTCAATAGTGGTTACCGGTGCCTTTAAACACTCACAACGACAACCCAGCAACCACAACACCAAGCCGCTTTGGCGACTCCATACTACCTCACTACTGACATAAATGCGAAAGTTTTAATGGATGGATGTTTGTTGACTGAACTGAACTGAACGGATCTGGATGAAATTTGGCACAGAGATAGATCGCTGTCTGGAATAGCACATATACTTAAATATATACATTTTGGAGTTTACTCCTAAAGAATCGATTTTCATATAAGGCGCCCGGTATGAAAAGATATGAAGAGTAAAATTGAGTGATCGAAGGACAGCGTAACGCTTTAACGCGTAAAAGAGAGAGAGAGAGAGAGAGAGAGAGAGAGAGAGAACCTCCAGTAAATTGGCTTTTCGATAAAATTTCGCACAGATATATATATATTATAGATATAGATAGATATTCATGACCTACATAAACACAGGATACTCTTCATCGTCCATTTGACTGACATTGACTTCACCCTCTTCATTGACAGGAACACCACTCTGCCATTTGGATCAGATATCTGATCTGCCTTACCTTCATGACGCCCTAGTGGCAATCCATCGTTTTGTAGCTCTACAGACTATAACAGTTACTGCAAACAAAATTTACTAGTCTACAATCTTCAATAGAAGGAGGTACCTAGTACAAAACGAATTATCTGCTTTGATAAATTAGATTGTGTAAGACCTACATAAATAAGCAATTTTAGCAAAAGATACATAATCACAAATTATAAAATACTTACATGCAAATATTTAACTTACAGGGAACCAGTTGATTTTATGCTTAGTTGGGCTTTAGGATGTTATCCTGAGTAGAATCGACGTTGCGGAGCGCCGGTAATTGTAGTTATTGCCTTGCCACAAGTTCTTAGTGTAAGCTTGCATGATTATTACCCTCTGATATTATCTACTTACTCGTTTGAATTGTTAAAATTATTAGTAACTTCCAAAGTAACTTGTAAATATAGGCTTAGTATACTGTTTACATTCATTTGGTGAAAAATATCATTTATATATTTTTTTTAATAATGTATGTTTTCTGCCTTTGTTTGTACTTAGAGTGCGGCTAGAGGGTCACATTGGGTCCTTACATGAATTTGCCGATTTTAATACTAGCTAGATAATCGGTATCCTACTTTCTAAACTTTGAAAACTAGGATATAACTTTTAAAAAAAATATTCAAGACGATTAAACAATGTTTTTTATTAAGAAACAACAAATCGGCATTTGTTGTCTCTCGTTTGATTTTATATTCGTAGTGCTACCACCGTGGCACACGCGGCAAGCAATGCATTCAATACAAAAGCAATCAACGACGTGTATGGACCAAGTACCGCTAGTTAACGCACCTTACGTACCGTACCACCGTACGTTTTTGATTTGAACCCTTCGACCAGAAGTCGATAACGATAAATCGAAAGCCAAAATCAAAACTGTTTACTCTCAAACCCCGTTTTCACTAACAGCAATTTTCAACCAGAATAATAAAATACACTTTCATTTGCGTCAAATTACAAATAGGTATAAAAAGCTCGGCAAGTATGAACTCACTGAACAATAGCAACAAAATCTCACAAAAGCTAGCCTTAACTTGTTGAATAGACACACAAAATTCGCACCCTGAATCGGATTGTCACTTGTGGTGAAAAGTTGATCCCGACTATTGAACTATCGAAACATAGGGGAGACATACAAAGCGTCTCCTAAACGCAAATTGAGTCAAAAGAAACTGGTTCTGACTGTAAGGTGAACCTATGAAATCATTGTTCTTTGGAGGTTTCCTGACCTCGCAAAACAATTACTGTACAGCATTTACTAATGCTTATGAACAAGCTTGCTGGCAAACCCAAACAAATGGCTAGTCAACTGCTGTATTCCACTCCTTAACGACAACTCTTATCCATGTGGTAGTTCGTAAAACGGACCATCTCAAGACTACAGCAGTTTCGACTGGACGCTCTCCGTAACCCATAGTCACTATATTCCTATACTTAATTCAATAAAGTGTTATTAAAATATAAAAAAAAAAGTCTACAAGTATTACCACTTAAAAATACTTTGTATAATAATTATAAAGTTCATTATAAACCACGTAATTGCTACATTTTAATCTTCTTAATAGGTGTATGCATAGCAAATAGCATTATTATAAAAGTTACCGCGGTGTGTAAGTCTACCAACTACGATACTTATAAGCATCGTTAATAGCCATGTCTTTTTTATAAATTCACCCTCAAAAACCTGTTGGGACTTGACAGAACAGTCAAACTTTTTCGTGAAACTTCACTCTTTGAAAATAGAACCCGAGTGTAGTGTCAACCAAAGGTCGAGGCGTGTTTAAAAAAAAGTTAAAACGTGCAATAATAGGATACCAAAGCTTTAGTAAGCTATGGCTTCAAAACCGATCTAAGGTTGGGACACGCCTTGTCATGTCAATTATAAAAACCGCCAAACCATCAAAGAAAAATAAACACAATTTTGCTTTTGCTTATTAGAAGGTTTAAGGTTATCTTTTATTTTTGAATATCAAGCAGATATATCGTGGTATCGTGGGAGAGCCATGCTTCGGCACGTATGGGTCCGGCTTGACCGGAGTGATACCACGTCCTCCCAGAAAACCGGCAGTGAAGCCATGATGCATTGCTATTCGCCGCGTGAGTGAAGTTACCGGAGGCCCTAACCCTTCCCTCTCCCCCCTCCCCCCTATTCCCGTCCTTATTTGTATGTGAGGCACCTAAAGCAAATGATTACTCTTGACAAATAATGAACAAAAAAACAGCAACTTTTTACGCTTTATATTTTTTGTTCTAAATGCGAACTGACGTATTAAGAGTGCATCTACCCACATACTGCGGGAAATGTCAGTCACATTAAGACGCCCACACTCGCCATTCAATAGCGAATATATTGTTAATCTTGATGTGTGGAGCTACTTACCCGGCGTTTGATGACTTACTCGACATACTTATTGCTATTAATATGGTGTTGATCTTAATATGGAGTGTGCATTGATGAAATCCTTTCTACCAAAGCGGTTATACTTCATATTATTTTGTCTCTTTAGTCTTACTTGCTTATCTTCTATCATCATTGGAGTAATGTAACCACAAGCTTCTGATATAAAAAGTTGTTTAGTACGCTCTAAGTAGCTTAACCCGGGATCTCACCGAAAACACCCTCCGTTATCGAGTGAATACAACCATGAAATTATTTTAAGAACAGAAGTCAGAGAAAAATTTCCACTTAGATTTTTTATGTGCTTGTTTTCTGTGTGTTTATCTGCCACCTTAATAAATCTAAAGAAACACTAATCATTAAACTAAAACTTACAATCTGCGAACAAACAGTAAAATTCTGGTCACAATCCCAAATAGTATCTTGTATTCATTTCAATAAATCTTGGCATATTTTCATCAAAATAAATTCACTCATAAATTCACTCCGAAAAATTGTCTAGATTAATCTAACTTGCAAATGAGATATGGGTCAATAAATGAATTTCAAATTAAGAACTCTTGCTGACTAAATTAACAAATAGCTTGCAAAGTATAAAAAGTAATCTAGGTGCAGGTCGGTTGTGGGCGGACGAATGTGAGGGGGAGTAACTGTACCCAACCATCCACTCGAAAATGCTCAGTAACACACCGTTATACAGACTAAATTTGACTGAAAGGAATGTCAGCTTTACACTCTTTAGGTAAACCGTTTACAGATGACTCGACTCATCAACTTCCTAACTTTATTATTCACGAGCGTATTCAGGTTTTTGTGTTTACGTTCCCATTCACCCATTTAGTTATATTTTTAGAATCTTTGGATTAAGGATCATCTCATACCTTTACTAAGCGGTTCCCAAAGAAACGCATATTTTACAGTGACTTCCCACTCACTTCATCATCAAAACATGTTGTCATCTGTAGATTGGTACCAGTAATGTTACAAGTGGTACTATGGTTACTTTCTAAGAAGTACGCCGTTTGCTTCTTTATCACCTTAACAAAAATGACCTCTATCTTCAGGTTCAAGGTGAGCTTTAATTAAACATAGCAAAGGATTCTGTATTATGACGAATGCGGATGATGTTATTATTTTTTGTCCCACACTCCGGTTGAATTACGTAAATGCTAAATAACTGAGCTAATAAAAAATACACGTCTAGGTTAACTAGTCTCTTTCCAAACAACACAACCTGAGAAAGTTGCCCGATGGTTATCGATGATATCTTAAACCTTTACAACCTTCCATGTTTCTTTATTACAGCATTAAAAATATACCCACCGCATACCGCATAACACTTTTTTTTATGGGATAGGGGGCAAACGAGCAAACGGGTCACCTGATAGTAAGTGTCTACCGCCGCCTATGGACACTTGCAACTCAATAGTCACAAGTGTGTTACCCGCCTTTAAGCGGGGAGAGGAGTTAGAGCCTAACTCATTCCGCGAAACACAAAAAAGCATTCCTCCACACTAGTTTTCTGTGAGACCGTGGTATCACTTCGATCGAGACAGCACATACGTGGTAACAGGGTGTGTATTCGATGCTATTTCTAACCGATAACTGGCTTTCATTAAGGACTACATATAATTAAACAGTAATAAAACTATGACCAATCCCACGCAATCAGAAAAAAACTTTGCCGAATGACGCATACAGTGGAACCATACAGTTGATAGGTACCATACAATCGTAAGCATCAGTTTGTCCATCAAGCCCAGAAAAAGCCATATGGCACGTCGGTTTTGAGGCTTTTTTGCAGAAAGGGTACCACAATTATAAATTTAAAATCCCTTCAACGATTAGAAAAGAGCTGATGATCTTCGAACGGCTGAAAAGATTTTCTTTGATTATAGCTAAGAACACTCTCGATCAAGTCACCTGTCAAACAAAAACAAAAAAAATCTAAATCGCCCCGTCGGTTTAGGAGCTATGATGCCGCGGACAGACACACCGATAAACACGTTAAAGATATAACACCCCTTCTTTTTGCGTCGGGGGTTAAAAACAATAGGTAGGAACCAACGCGGTAGTTAGAATAAAAAATCTGAAAACTTTGCCCTGCTTTCTAAAACCTAACTTAACTAAGGTAACCATTGACCCTAACTAAAAGATTTTATTATATACATTTGCGCAGTCGCAAAATGCTGACTTGTATTGCATCGAACGTAATACGATTACATATAATTTAGTTCCATCCAAAATTAAAGATTTGAACTGTTTACTCTTAAGTAAATTGATACAGACACTCGAGAAGCATGTATCAACGGACTTTTCACAACAAATTTTCCAAATAAGCACAATAATCAGAAGCAACACCTGACCAACAACAAACCTATGCCCCCCTATCCTCCCCAACAAGGAGTTCTGACTGCTCTACTCGGGGCTACTACCAAATTTTTGTTGGTCCAATTTACCGTTCATTAGAAATAGATATTAAATTCGTAGTTGGTAAGAATTCAAGTAACAGGAGACGTACCAGTTTGCTGCAATCAAATAACCTTATTCGAGTCCTACCTAGTTCGCAGCACCCAATAATAGCCTAGCTCTCCACGTAGGCAACATGCACACTGGGCGTCCTCATTCCGTCGGTGGATACGGTAAATTGGTTTCATATCATTCAATTTAATGAAAATCGAATTTAATTTTCATCGTGTTGCTTTATTAATGGATTTTTAAACGAAATGCGTAGCATTTTGATGTTCAATATTTGGTGTTTGAAATTATTATACAATACAGATTCCGAGTGTATTGAGATTTTCAAATATGTTTTTAAAGGTTACACAGGGTATTTTAGGGTTGCCTCTCGTCGGAGACCATGTCTTTGTCCATGGTCCACAGCGAGAATCAAGTCAAGTCACTTCTTTCTGCAAGGAGGTGATGCACACCAAAGAGGCGGTGGAAAGGGAACGGGAAAAATCAGTATTCTCCCATCCCGCAGGAGCCGCACCGGACGCCGGAGAGCGCTTAACGATCTCCGGCCTCCATGAGCGCTGACCTAAGAGCAGCGGCAGATAGGCAGGTCTAGAACAATGTCGTGACGCATCCCACACACGCAACTCTATGAAGGAGGGGAGAAAGGCCCCCTTACACACTATTCGACACCGCCTGACGTCCTGACAGGCAGGCGAAGTCTGTTGGGTGTTGAGTGGTAATCCTTCACTCCCGACTATAGGCTGTAATAACGTAAACCGTGTGGTTTTCATCGGTTCGAGTCCGACATAACCACGTCATCGTGCAATCGGTGAAGTGATACCGTGGGTATTTTAACCTATGGAACCTCTTTCAAATTAAATGATTTTTTTAAGTAGGTCACGTAGAATCAAAATCACGTCAACCTGTGACAACGGCCAATGCAACCTGGTCGAAACGTCAGACAATTTAAAGGTACGTAATACCTATTACGTGATCGCGTATAGTTGATGCCTATTAATGCCTGGAAAACACGTCAGTTTACGTTGGCAGTTCAGTGCATTTTAAGAGCCTCTTCAGAAGTTTAAGTAGAGAATTATCAAAACAACACAAAATAACTTCTCTGATTGCTCTACACAGAAGATAGCAATTAATTAAGATAGCAAAATACCGGTGGCATCTTGTTGTGACTTTATTTTAAATTCTTTTATGTTTATAACAGACTGCATATAACTGAATTTACCTACTGTCTCTGAATAAAAGCTCTTAGATAGTCTAAAGCTACTGAGCCAAATTCATGATTTACGAAAGGAAGTACATACTGAAACCAATAAAATTTTATACTATTTCATTCAACCTAAACGACGTTGGCTAAAATAAAGATCGCAAATAATATATAAAGCGTCGTGTGTGGACTTGCGCCAAAAATAGCGTAAGAACGCGTTCATATCGTAAACAATAATTTCGTTTGAATTATTGTTTTTGTTTGCGGTTACCATATCTAGCTATTATACAGAACGTCCTTTTTATCAAGTAACATCAAGTGTGATTTTTTTCAGATTTTTCTGAGAACAGTCACCTATTATCCGAGTTTGGCTTACTGTTGATTTTTGGGATACTCTATTTAGTGAGGAAATTATTGCATATTTTAAAACGTAATTTAAGTGTCATACATATAATAATATGGTTGCAAGTAAAATAAATTCTTATTATAGTAACATGGTTTAACTTGACGCTAAATTCTAATTTGTTTTCTTTTCTCAATGACAGAGAACTAAGGGCACTTATATTCGCATTTTTTTTTTATCTGATTACAGTACACAGGTATAGTTGCTAAATATATGAAGTACGATACACAGAGCATCGTAATAATATTAGCGTGTATCGCTGTCGGCCGGAACGCATTCATACATAATTCATACATTTCATTCGCTCAAACCCCGGAGTTATGTGTCGGTTGCGCGGTTTTATACACCTTTATCGAATAATATTTGTTCTTGTACCCATATTTTGTGATGTAGATACGATATAAAGTGTAAAAGGTATCGCTCCTTTTGGTCCTTTTTGCAAGATTGCTGAGGCCAAAGAATGCTATCGTCGGCTTTTGATATTATAGCTTGGTAATATGAAATATTGGTAAGTAGATTTAGTGAGGATTTAGTAGTATTACGATTTGAAGGTTTGGCTTTTATATGTAGTGAACTATCAGATATTTAACGCCGGCAACACATGAATTGATATTTATTTATACTATATATTTTGTGATGTGGTAGCTGTGATTACGACCGTATTGATGCTGTGCATCAGCCGATTATCTTTTACAAGTTAAGGTCGCATACGCATCAAAATGGTGTCCATATTTATTTTTGAATCAAGAGTGTCGCCTATAGTTCTAAAGTAAAATAAAATATGCTATTAATTTCGTAAATATTTACATCGTTATAAAGGAAGCATTACATACTTACATGATTTTCTTTTTATTTAAACTACGTCTTAAACAAAATGTATGGTTGTATCAGAATAAACGCTCCATAAGTTAATTTACTTTATGTGTTTAATCAACCTACCATCCCATTACCATTTATACTAAAAATCAAGCCGGCTCTTTTCCAGCGTTAATGCGTATGTTGCATAAATACACGTGTTTTATATTCCACGAGCGTAACATGGATATCACGAGCTCGATTCTACTGTTACGTAACTTTAGGGGATAACAATAAAATGTTTTACATATATGTATATATGCACAACGCACTGCTTTCGTATTTCAATGCAGTGTGAAAGCAGTGCATAAACAGTGATCGATGGCCAGTCGACAACATACTCGTACAATACGACACGGCAATCCATTTCCTTCAGTTGATTCCCTCATTTTCCCGAACGAGTAATAAGTCACTACTATCCCGGGCAAAATACACAATATTATTTTACTTTTTATTTCCAGACGATAATAAAAACATACATGAAATGTTTTATAAAATTAGCGAAACCGTCTTTGTCCCAAAAACTTCCAAGGACGTGCTTACAAAGGCAAGAAATATCTCAACAGCTATTTCCATATAGACGACAAAACTTCTAAATAATCTCACGGTTTTACACACAAATACCACAGTCAACTACGTCACACAACCACGTTTAATTAATTTAACGATACAAATAATTTAAACTACATGTAAATCATTGAAATCATTGCGGATAAAGAACATGAAAATGACTACAACTTTTACCTAAATTAAATTTATAGAACTAGCAGTTTATTCAGCAAAAAGTAAAAAAATCGCAGTTGAACGAGTGCCAATATTAAGAACTTTTATATGACAACAGTATTAGTTTATATGTTGCAATTAATCATAAACTTTAGGATGTTTTATATTTGTACAAATTGGTGTAATTTATATTTTCATGAATTATTTGTATTTAGCTACAGTAAGATAGGATAATCTTGGTATATTTAGAAGGTAGGATGTCTTGAAAACTTTTATGAATTTAAAACCTTCATAGAACCTATTATCTTATATCCACATTAATAAAATGTCGCATTGTCTCACGTCTATGGTTGCCGAGCCTCTGCTTAAGCGGCAGTTTGTTGTGGGCTCCGTGGGCACCGCTTTAAATAAATAAAGCTTAAGGATCTTAGTGTCTTTACTTCTTGATATTATCATAACAGTACCTTGAACTTATTCAACTGTCGTATATAAGTTCTTCCTCTTGAGAACCGTCTTGGCTTTTTGTAACGAAATGAAGTAGGTACATATAATAATTATATCAAAATTGTTTATAAACTACTTGAGAATATTGTTTTTAACTAATCTTCATATAACGTGAAGACCCATCGTTGACAAGGTTACTTTTCGCAAACTTTAAACAATGAACTTGCAATAGAAATCAATCCCAAGACTAAGTTAGTAAACTTAGATCAACGCATCCAAATGAGTGCAGAGAGCACTGTTATACGAAATAAGGTAAAATCTTCAAAAAGCAAGTCTTTGAGTCTAAAGATTTATAGAGGACAAAACAAGCGATTATCTCAATGTAAATAAGTCCATCTCGGTGCTTTTACATAGTGGCCCCTAAATAAATCAACAGATTTTATCGAACGTAGTGCAGATCATTGTTTCGTGCAGCCAGAAGCTTTCTAGGTCAATCTGGGTGGTAATTTATTTGGAGAGAGCAAGCGTGAACTCGATACAGCGAAATACGGACGACACTCTTGCCTCGGCCCATTACGTCGACAACCCGACTATGTACAAAATCGCTTTTTATACACCGACAATCCTGTAAACGGTCTGTTTCCTGTTTTTGCTGTTTCATATTGTTTTGATGAGGGTGGTTTTGCGTTTTTGGGAATTTGTCGTCAGTCGTCACCGCTGAATTACATTTAGTACAACATAAGTTCAGTATGTAAATGATGATAATTTCTTGGATGAAATAGGCAAATTATTTTCATACTCTTTTGTGTTTTTATGAATATTAAAGAAGATTATTTTTCTTTTGAGCTGCCGGTGGCTAAGACCTAATGATTATCATCTTTGGAGCCTTTTCCCAACTTAACCTTGCAATGTACTAACCTACTCGGTTACCACTTAGCCACGAGCCGCCCTACCCCCATAATGCTAAGACCTAATGATATTCATCTTTTCATTTAGTAAATATTACATGTACTTCTATACTCTTACTAATTTCTACATCCTTGTTGACAGCTGATCATAAAAGCCTTATTCAAATAAAAAATGAAATAATAACATCTTAGCTACTACACGTACCCTAAATAAGATTATACAAGTAATTATAAAGCGGTACGGTTGAGTTAGGGGGCTGAATGGGACGGCTGTCGGTGCCTACCGATAACTCTCATCTTTGTATTCCAATTATATCAGTCTAGCGGAGCAGGGATGAAAGCTCCGTTGTTAAGTGAAAAGGTTGTTTAGACCTACTTGTTGAAACTTTTTATTTAATAAGGCTATTGTTAGTTTTACGTAGTATTTTCTATAATCATGTTTTTCATTTATTATGAAATAGTTAATTTATGTAAAGATATTCATTGCAAAGATTTTATTTCAATATTTTTTCACCTTACAGGCTTATAGACGCAAGAACCAAAAATCAGATAAATTCTACCCACAACATTAGGTATATAACAAATATTCATCTTCAATTTCACAAGAATACATTTATTTTACACAAACTTTTATTTAACTCGCTTGCTGTCTGCTTTCGTCTTACCAATCCAAAGTTTGTAAGCCGGAAATGTGCGCTATGAATTCCTAAACTAGGTACACAACATAAGAATGTCATAATCACATAATTGACCTGTTTGTTCCGAAATGAATTATAGACCTTTATAAATAATTTGAATATTCAGAATTCTAAAAGGCTCCGATTCTATTTTATCAGTTGAGGAACCATATTCATTTCTTGCACTTTTATTTATATCATGTGCGCATGCGTTTCTTTTTGCGTATTTGAACGGTCAGCAACGATTAGCAGTATCCATTTGTGTTTTGCACGTTGATTTCACAAATGTTACCTAATTATTAAAAAAGGGAGAATGAGTTGAACTCAAATATAGTAAAAGAACGGTATAAATATCAAATATAGTAAAAGAACGGTATAAATATATAAGGCTAACATCATCTATGGTTGCATGATTTAAAGAAAAAAAAACAGTCCGTCGTAGCATTGCACGTCGGAAGTGAAAACATAACTTCACAATGTATTTGCATATACATACACACACACATCTGTATATATATAATTAGGTTAAAAATAAAAGTAGGTAATAACATATCTAAATGTATACATAGGGTACACTGGAAGTTCTGCGCTCCTCGCCGCTCATAAATGTTTGAATTTCGAATGTTATATTTTTTAAATATAAGAAACTCGGCTCCGTCTTACGAATTTTCGATCAGGGTCACGTGTCCTGATGCGAGTTTAACATTTTTTACCCATCCCAAAAACTGCACAACGCCGCTAAAGAAGTTTTCACTTCAAAAATTAAAAAACTTCGAAATGTCAATTCGGTTTAAAGAAATAATAACTTGATTAGGATTGTTTTTTAAATTCGTTTTACTAACCAAATGCAATATTTGAATTTGAAAAAAAAGGAAGAAGTAATTTTTAAACTACCGTTTAACAGAAAAATAAAAGTTAGCCGGATATACTTCTAGCCGCAAACGTGAATCAACTGAAGGAAATAGGTTACTCAGTAGTAGATACTCGACGACTGACAAGCCAACACTATTTGTGCGAAGATTTCCCGAGCTTGGAAACGTCAGTGATACGAAGAGAGAGCCACTTTAAGTCACGAATACTGAGCTCTACTATAATGTAACGTAATAAGTGCCTAGTTGGTTAACGACAATAATTTAAAATCTATCTATGGAAATTCAAGGTTCAGAATAATTATTTTCGTATTGCAATAATAGGTATGGTCCTTTTTTAAAACTTTTGAAAGATAAATGTACGTAAACATATATGTTATGCATATACAACACAAGTTACCAACGACAAAGAAATATTTTTTAACAACTGCGCCCCGAGGTTTCACGTAACTCCCAGAGCCGTGGGAATACCGGGATAAAAAGTAGCCTATGTGTTAATGCAGGTCTCCAGCTATCTACATACCAACATCGCTATCGGTTCAGTAGTTTTTGCGTGAAAGAGCAACAACATCACAACACATCCTCACAAACTTTCTTTATAATATTAGTAGGACGTTGTTTAATGGACTTCATGATAGTATCTTTACAGAATTTAATTCTTATACAGTAGTGTAAGTAGTCTGTATAAATGATTCTATATGATATCTATAAAAAAAACTATCATCATCCTGCCTAGACTTTTACTTGCGTCAAGGTACAAGCACAAGCTTATATTTTATTGAGCACCTTAATTCAATGAGATGTTAAATGATTTTGATAATTGATGTCGATTTGGTCATTCAGAATGAAAAAATAACTGTCAGTCGTATGTGTGTTTTCACTTATTAAAGTGAAATCACAGACACATTTGTGTATCTATATAATTATGAATCTGAGCATGACGGTCACGCGAGTTCAGTACTTTTCCCTCATACCAAAAGTGCCTAACATGCCTATAGAAGTTTTCACTTCAAAAACATCAAATCAAACTATAGAACCTAATATCGAATCGTTTTCAATATACGCATACAGAAAAAAAGCATTTCATTTTTACGACGAGACAGTTATTGAAAGCTAGAATGACATATTCAGGTTCCGATCAATCACAAACAGTCAAAACATTTATTGAATCTATATTTACCAACAGCAGAGCTTTGAAAGCCACAAATAGAGCGTGAGAACAAGCTAACAGTTGTTCTACTGACCGATAACATCGTTCGCACAACCCTACCGACAATTACGTCTACAAAAATGAACCTTATTGTTGTATAAATTAGGATTGTCTGTGTAGGGCTGTGACGCATGTTGTCGGTGACGGGTGTCTCGTCACGTCTCAATTAATAGCAAATGAATATGGTTTACGCTTATTGCCGGGCTTCCTATGATCTTCGCGTAAGTACACGAGTGTGTATATAGGGAAAATTGGCTACATCCGCCGCGAGGTGTTATTGTACGATTTGATTATAAATATGGTGATTGTGTTACTGTTTCTGTTTGTGTGTTCAATGTTTGTCTTGCGTTTAGCTGCCTAACATTATATATATAAAGGAAACTCGTGATGAAAAGTATGAATAATGATATTTTTATTAATTTCTTAGTCAAACTCCTTTGTTTATTGTAGTAGGTTTTAAAATATAATCATTAGCATAAAACTACTTGTGGAATTCTTAATTTAGAAATTATCGACCAGATGTTGTAATGCGCACCCTCAGCAACTACAATATGAAATAAATAATTGCACTAAGCTGAATCATACCTGACTTTTGCAGTCGAATGCTCTACTATATTACAACATATACAGGGTGTATTTGAAAATAGAACACTTACTTAAGTCACTGAAAGGGTATGACTCTAGCATGCAGTTTCAATAAACATTTTTTTAAAACTATCTTTTTACAAGTTATGACTGTTTGAATTTCCAAGTATTTTTACCTCGGTTTCTTATAAAAGCAGGTGGAACGTGTAAATTTAAAGATTTTAATTCGGACGTATTTTTTTATTTTGGAACTATTCACTCAGTTTTTGAGCAAATCCATAAAAACTAATTTGAAAAAATTTCGAAGTTACTTTTTCTGGATTTTCTTAGTAACTGATATATGCCTATTATGTTCATAAGGTTGTAATATTTTATTTTGTCACTCCTCACCTAATTAACATAAATATATTGTACATATGTAGAGTGTGTAATTAAAACACGCGTGTGATGGTTCATATGCGACTAATAAGCTTTCGGATTCTTGTTCTTACAAACCTTTACTCAAATACCCAGCCGTAATAAGCATAATAACATCAGTGAGTCAATACCATTGAATTAAAATGGCCGTCCCTAAACATTAGAAGAGAATTAAGCACGTACCCAACATTTTCTACAATCATTAACCCACTTATTTATGTTGAAGCGCAGCCTTCGTTTGGTTCTCTACCACTTATGGAAATCCGTCACAATTCAAACGAGAAAGCTCCGTGGCTTATCTGATTAAAACAGAACATTTATTTTTAATGAATTGAATATAATCTATGATTTATGTTACCTGGTCAGATAAAAAGTATCTCGACTCGACACGTTAAACTAGAAAAAAAAACTAATTTAAAATCGGTTCAATTCGCGGCTCAGCGTTTGTTGGTATCGAGATGACGCAGTCTGGTACTTATTAGTGTACAGTACAGAATCTCTGTTTTTTTTTTCATACAATACAAAACTGTCTTACCGTCTGCTCATAAGTAAACTGGTTTCTAAAATATTTCTAAAATTTCACTAAATAGAAACTATAACTAAATACTAATATACTCCATATTTGTAGCGCTTTAGTCTCTCCGACTCTCCGCACGAGTCCGACTCAAACTTGACGGGTTTATTAATTGATAGGAGTCATGTTCAGATGTGAAATAGTTTGATTGTACACACGTATACACATGCATAGCTAGATTATATAATCACTACATATTACAAAACAAAGTCCCCCACCGCGTCTGTCTGTCTGTTCGCGATAAACTGAAAAAGTACTGAACGGATTTTCATGGGGTATTCACCAATAGACTGAGTGATTCATGAGGAAGATTTAGGTATATAATTTGTACCTGTGCGGAGCCGCGGCGGGTTGCTAGTTTAGTATAAGTAATGGCGTAAAGACTATTATCGCAGGTTCGGAATAACATGTGCACTTGCTAACTTAAAACATTATTTACTGGATGATAATAATTGATATATGACTGGCCTGTTGGTCTAGTGGTTAGTGACCCTGACTGCTATGCCATAGGTCGTGGGTTCGATTCCCACCCGAGTCTGGGTGTTCTTTGTGTCCGTTGTTTGTATGTTTGTAAAGTCCCCCGCGACACAGGAGTAATTCCTAATGCGGGAGTTGTCTTTTTTAAATTAAAAAAAAAACAAAATATAGCGTGTAGTTCTCCGAAAGCGCTAAACACTTTTCAAAAAGAAATAGGACACTTATAACTCACCTACCTCTTACAACACATGTCGTACACCAGAAAAACGTGACGCAATTCTATCTCCAATTCGACGAAGGTATGTTAACGTCACTTAGCAACGATGACGTCAGTAACTGGATATTTCTCATATTGTACCCACACCATCACATAATGTTTGTTTAAAAGCTTACTTAACCGAAATAACCAACGACGCGAGAATCTCTTGGGAAACTTAGAGGGACAACTTTTCTGAAAATTCAATGTGAAAAAAGCTCTTGTTAACTGTTGTACGTTTCAAATGAATACTGTTTTTGTTACGTGGGACAAAGTTCAGTATGATTTATTAAAATGTCATGGAGTGGAAAGAGTGACAGATATTTCGTTTCTTAACTTCCAGTGTCTATTTAAAAAAAATGTTTTTCATAAGTATTGGCGGTAGATGTGTAAACGATAGCGATGTTGCCGTCTTTTAGGAAACCTTTAGTTTTTTGGGGAGAATTACTTTTATGAATGTTTGTAAAATTTTACTCATTCTACATATGAGTTGGCGGAAGCGAGATATATCTATACTAATATTGTAAAGACGTAAAGTTTGTGAGTCTGGATGTTCAGGGTAATCTCCGGTACTACTGATCCGATTTTGAAAATACTGTCCAGTCAGACGAAAATACCGAGTCGGATCGTGGCTAAGTGGTAGGTTAGCACATTGCAACGTTAAGTAAAGCTAGCCAGGTCAGTCTTAGGATGGGTGACCATTCTTAACATATTGAGATCCCTCCGTGCCTCGGAGAGCACTTAAGCTGTCGGTCCCGGTTTCCATACGAACATCTGTGACATTCGTTACGGGTAGTTGGAGCCCTAAAAAAAGTCCGACTACCTGGTCAAACTACAGAACTTCGATATCGCCTAGTACTTGGGTTGTGGAGGTCTGATGGCAGTCGCTTCACGTAAAATATAGAATTTCATCCGTATCGTAGTTAGACTGAAAGCAGACCCCAACTTAGTTGGGAAACGGCTCGAAGGAAAGGAAAAGTCCCATAAAAAACACACCAACCACGAGAGGGTGCTAATCTATTTCCAGCATCCATGAAGTATCGAATGAGAGATGAAGTGTCACAGATAAGAAAATAGTTACTACGATACTGTTTGATTAACTGGTGAAACCGCAGTAAATAACTAGTTATACGAGTACATTATTTCATTTAAGTAGCTACAAATCCATCGGCCCGTGTTGTATGTTAGCCTACGTGCCACATACCACACTTTATTCACTTAGTGTAGTCTACTAAGACTATCACTAAGTGCTTCGCATCACCAAGTGATGTTAAGGTTTCTACTAATGATATAAAGACGAAGTTCTAACGACTCAACTATCGAATTAAAGTCACACTCACAAGTCTGTTGTTTAGTAACTCTCACTCAGACATAATAAAGTATCTAAACTAAGCAAGTTACTCTCAAACAGCGTCGATCTAGCCTGAGTTAGAACAACTCATCTCTTTCATTAGTCTAGATTTCAAATTAGTTTAGTAAAGTAACGGTATTCTACTAAGTTAAAATACAACAACAGTGATGAAGTTCTCATTAATATTTTTAATGAAAGATTAAAACATTTTTTATTAGGTAACGTCTATTATGTATAAATTAATGAACAGCACAAGTATACATCAATAACTTAAACCTTATACCTAATTAATAATAATTAATGAAATTCATTTTAAATTTGAAACTATTAGTGCCCATCAAAATTTCGGCAATCGTCTTCAAAAAAAATATTAATTACAATTTAATTAAGAGAATTGACTATTATAACTTTCAAGCTTTATTTTTAGAACACTGAACTACTTTTTTCTACTTAACAATTAACGAAATGACACGCGTCATTTAGTCGCTATCAGTAAACAAATATCACTTTATACTACAAACATAATTGGAAACGGCCGTGTTACGCAATTTCACCTAATTCCAGTTTCCTTACGATTTGACGAGCACGGACCTATCATGTGATTTGTAACGGCTCTAATCGCATTATCGGCGATTTCCATTCAAACGGCAACTGACGCTGTCAAAATATTTACGAGTGCTGTCATCTATCGGCGGATCCATTGAATTTGCTAATGCAAAGGCCGTAACAGTTTCCAATTGATATTGAGTACAAATATCCATTTGAAATGTTTATATTAACCGGCTGCTAATGCACTTTGGAATTATATTACAGAACAGAATATGTAATTTATGTAGCACCTACAAGTAACAAGTGGATGCTTTGGGGCGTCGTTTAATTTGATATCTGATGGTAAGTGATTAACGATGTCACTCCAGCATCCCTTTTTATTAGCGTGTGAAACTAACGTGTGGGGGCTAACGGTGAAATAAAACCTCGGAATCGAACAGACTAAAGCCACACAAAGTTCGGTCACCACGCCCTAAACCCAGGAACAGGTAAATTGAAGTGGGAGGAGTTAGATGGCGGTAAGCCCGGGGAACTGTTGCTCAGCCAATTCTCGTATTTATTTGAACACCTATATCTATTAATAATTTCTGTTTAATTTAAGAAAAAAGAACTTAAAATTAGAATACTACTATTTGAACTAAATAAACGACCAAATTGAATTGCAAATGAAACAAGCGATTATCCACTGACACCACACAATAACAAGACTATAACAAAAAAATTACGTTTATACCCTTATGTAGAATAGCGTACATAGTTAATTTTACATACATATTTACGATCGTAATTAATTTTAGAAACGCACGAGATATTAAATAACAAGCTCTCTTAATAAAACAATCCTCTAAAATAATCGTCTGCCCGATTTATGTGTGCACTCCTTTCACATTGAATTCGATTTATTGAAGATCGGTCAATAGTAACTAACTAGTAACAGAATTCACAAAAATAGTCAATAAAAAATCGCTAGAGAGCTCAAGTACGTTTTAATCATAACTCACAACATATTTTTGTGCAAGCTTTGAAAAGATTAGCTACAAATTGCATACACCGATACAAGTACATATATGTAGTGCGAACGTTATTTTCCCCTGATCCAGGGTATTTTTTTTTATATCTGGGGGATATTTAGAAAATTTATTGAGGAGTTCAGTTCAAAACATATTTAAAAAAACATAAAAATAGGGTATACTTATTAGTAATCAGTGTGCAAAAAAATTGCTTTGGCTACCTCGTAGGTCCACGTTTGGTTTATTCTTATGCTTGCGTAGAGTCCGTTGACCGCTGACAAATTGTTATCGGGTTTTTGTTAGGTATTTCTCAGTAGCAGCAAGTAGTCTGAAAACGTGCCCAATAGACGGCATTGGGTTATTGTGTTTGATCAAATATACTAATAACGGATGAAATATGGGTAAATGACACCTTTACCTACACTTTGTGCAGGCGTGATTATATTCAATAAATAGGATGAAGCTTTACGAAGTGTGTGCAGTCAATAAGAATGGAATCCAATGTTTTATTACTATTATTTGCGTAGAAATCAAAGCGAATCGCAATACCAAGCAGTAACGAGAAACCTGAAGTTAGAGCCTGGCAACACTGTTTCATACAATTATATTTCAGACCTGATTGGCCGTGCTGGGCGCGTGTACACACATATCGAATGTTCGTGAAAACGAGCGAGCCGTGAACTGTTACCACGAAATAAATTGAATTTTTTTAAAGCGACTGATGTGAAATATTGATATTAACTCGAGTGATAAAAGGGAGCTTTTTAACATGAGTTGTACGTTAAAGATATATGTTAATCAACCTCACTGGAAATATTTAACATTTCCTTGCTTACATATATATATACCAAAAGATGTAATAATGTATTTATACGGGAATTAACGCGATAACGAAATAGGTATTACATACATCTAAATTGCCTGACGTTACGATCAGGTTGCACTGGCCGTGGTCACAGGCTGACTGGATCAGTGGTGTACGCCCTCCGTCGTTGAGAAGATGATCGCGTTAATTCCCGTATAAATACATAGTTATATCATGGAACTCAAAAGTTTAAAAGTTCGTATAATGAAAAGATGTGTTGACACTTGAACACAATTTACTTTTTATGTATTTCTTCTTAAGTCACAAACGATTCGGGAATATACCAAATTAAAATAACTGAATAATTCAAGTATGTCGATGTAATAAGTTGTTTCTTAAAAAATCTTGTAGCTGGAATAAAATAAAGCTTAAAGGTTAAAAAAATAAGTCGCTAAATATTGGAGTCTTTATACATATATAGAATACCTTACAGATCTGCACGATGTAGAGTAAACTGCACCTACTGCCTATTTTTTAAGTGGCCAACCCCACCTGAAATGTTTCAGTGTGCTCTCACTTTTCCTAAAAAGTGACAGAGATTTTTTCCTAAAAAAAATATCCAGGCCGGTCACTTCCCTCGAAACCAAACTCTATACACCATAGAAGGAAGAACGCCCATTTAAATTTTTTTGGCTTTGTACTGACACATCTTGTAAGAAAAATTAACTACGAATTGCTTAGTCAGCTAGATGTGGCATGATTTATATATTTATTAGAATATATAGAATTTCATAAATCACTACATTTATTTAAATATTTTCGATTGAAATCATCTTCAAAGAATTCACGCGCGAGTTTGCCAAATCACTTTGATAAGTTTAGGAGCTTCGAGTTGGCGAATCACATCCAAGTTTCTTGGACTCCTGCCGAATTTCAGATGCTAACATAACTTTATTCGTTTCCTCATTGCGCCTAATAACCAACTTATTTAACTTGGAGTTGTGTTTAATTTAAATAAAGAAACATGTGGTTGGTATTTAAACTGGATAAAAAAAATAAGTAGGTATCTAAAGTGCTGGGCATAAATAGTAGTTCAATGAAATACTAATGGTGAACAATTAAGTATTGCCGGGGGTCGTTAAGAAAAACAATTTAAAAAGCATAGATTACGAGGCTCATTGCGACAGCTTTTTAACCGACGAAAAAACGGAGGAGGTTCTTAAGTTAACCCGTATATATTTATTTTTATTTTTTATGTTTGACCACGCATAACTTTTTACAGGGTAGTCTGATTTCAATAATTCTTTTTTTATTGGATAGGGCATACTTCGAAGTTGGTCTTTTTTAAATTTCAAATAAATATTTCAACCCTAAGGGTGGAAAAATAGGGGATTATTCACCCATGAACTTTTCACCTATGAACTGATTTTGTTGAAACTTAGCACACATATGTAGTTCTAATGATACTACAACATACCAGACACCTGTAGTTAATTGTTTTAGCCACAAAAAACTAAAAAATAAAACATTTTAACAAAAAACTAAATAGACAAAAGAAGAAAGAAACTGAAAAGTGAAAAATAAACTCCTTAGCCTAACTAAACTCCTACACCAATGTAAATACCTGGTTTGGCACCGACTCAAAGTTATTTAGGTAGTTACATTAGTGTAGGAGTTTAGTTCTTTCATCGGTTTAATTTCTTGTTAAAAAGTTTTATTAATTTTCGAACCGAGCTATTTGAAGTTAAAAATAGATTTTAATATTTATTTTTAAATCCATTTCATGAGCTTCAAATGTTTATATTTATATGTGGCAAAACTTTCCAGGACTCAAAAGGAGTTGTTTTTCTTAAAATAAAAAAAAAAGATATCTTTTGTACTACTAATACAAATTTAATTGTATATGATTCGCTCATTACTATGAAAGAATGTTACTTAAAAAGACTTAAACCTAGTTTAAAGCTTGCCTTTGGAGCCGATAAGAATAAATTCTAGTTCTTAGTTAAAGTTTTAGCGCTGTTTAGAAGAAAATCAATTATTTAGCGTTCATACATTGCAAGATAATCAACTAAATTATCAGATACATTGAGCGATTTTCTTCTATCTATACCACCATCATATAAAGCTAAAGAGTTCTTTTGATTGATTGTTGGTTTAAAAGTCCTAATCTCGCGAACTACCAGCCGGATTGGATTTTTTTTTTTTGAAATTTGATAGAGTAACGGAGCGTAGCAGTGACCATCAACGGAGTTGAAACACAAGGCAAATTGGATTACTTTTTAATATTCAGACATAATATATGTTGATCTATTACAGGCGGCCTTATCAACAATTCATTCGACATTAACTATAATGGATTGGACTGTAAAAAGAATGTCTTTATGAACGTGACAGAAACGTCAATGACATTTAGACAAATGAAATGTGAGGCCGATTATCGAAGTAATTAGCATTATTAAAGTATTTATCTGTCGCTTATCATTGGATAATATGTATAATTACTTAGACAGAATGGCGTACAGTATCGGCAATTTTCTTCGATAGCAAGAAAATGAAATATATATCTTAAGCAACGACTTTGTTGTATTAATAGCCATGAACTAACTATTGATCGACGTTCACATCCATTTCCAAGTAAATACAACGCTCAGTGAGTAAGTACAAACTTTAAATACTGACAATCGTCGTCTTTTGAAGTATCTCTATATTTTTATCTTAGAGAAATTGTAACAAAACCCAAAAAGAACGAAACTACAAAAGAGATAGACGGCAAAGTATGTGAAGAAATAAAAAAAAATCTTATCTCTTGTGCGACGCCTTGACCCATTTAAGACGGAACAAAACATTGCGGGATGCCTCAACCCGCTGCTGATTGGAATGTTATCGTGTGAAGTTATCAGTACAATTTATTAGGTATTTAAATATTTATTAATTATTAATATCCAGTGTTATATTATAAACATGATTTTAAAACAGAGGCCTGTTTCTTTATAAGCTTGTTAGTAGATCACGTTCTTTTATTATACGGAAAAAAATACTATCTGGTTCGGTTTTTATTAAATATAATATTTGTTACGACAAGGAGGTAAGGATATTTAAAATGGCGTGCGCAAACGCAATAGCAAGCACTTAAATTGGAATTTATAATAATCTTCTAAGCTCTTTACTTTTTTAACCCTAGACACGTAACGTTCACCTTTCTCTTGTATACCCTGACCATTCGTCGATTCGACGAAATTTTTTTAAGGTGTTTTATATTCACTTTTCGTTATATTTGTTGCTCGTATACGTGGACCAGCTATTGTTCTGTAAAAAAACCGGCCAAGTGCTACTGCGATTTGCGGGTAACAACTTTTTCATGGGCTTTCTTTATAGGAACATAGACCGCAGGTTTTTCTTTTTCGTAAATTAGATGCCTCTGCTGGTTGAAGGTCATTACTGGATGATGGTTGACTTTGCCCGCCACTCATGACTACTGTATATACACCAAATGTTGTGTTATTGTAGAATTCAATCGTGCATGACTTCTTTGTTTCGGGATTTGTTGGGCCCTCCTCGTCACAAAATTTATGTTGGTTACCGGGCAACACGTGTAATATATAGTTGCTGCTCCGTTCAAATTCGCCATTTAGTCATAGCCCATACATGATGTGGCCGACGGCGTATTATGCTTCTTGAGAATGTCAAGACTCTTGGACCATTACTCGAGCTCTCTTTAGGTGGTACAGGAGGCATCTGAAGCTCCAGTGCCAACCATCAAAACAGGAAAAACCTGCTCTTGATTTGTGTTATTTTTAGCTTCAAATTTAGCTACTTCGAAGACTTTTTTTGACTGATACACACATTATCTGCAGTTTTACTGTCAGATATTCTTCTGGTGCACTGGTAGATATCTTCACCCTACAAAATGCGCTATACAACTAACAGACAGCAATCGACCATAAAACTGCAAAAAAAGAAAACGTAAGTTAAAAAAAATATACATAATCCTAACCATACGTCGATACCACGAGCATTATCGTAATATTTCGAAAAATGTTAAACTCACCCGCCGGATCCGATCGCCACTTGAAAGAGTCTGGTGAATACTGAGCATTGTTGTTTGACACACCGAAAAGAGGCAGCGAATTTTCTTACGCGTAGTCATCGAACCGACGAAGGTTAGGTGTCTAGGGTTGATATATACATATCTCTTCTTAAATTCAACACAATTGTCTGCTAAAATAGAAATACATTCAAAGTCACAGATAAAATGACAAACGGTAGACTTTCGAAATATTGACAAATGAAGTTCTAAGTCATGTGATGCCATTGAGTAATTGAGTATAAAGCAATCCGTGATTATATCATACTTACACATAATCATAAAAATAATTAAATAGAAGGTAGGACACAGGAAATTTCTGCTGCAAGCGTACAGAATACAGCGGTAGGAGAACACTACCAATGTAACTATATTCTATGATGTGCGAGTGTTCAGAGACCCCTGTAAGTAAAGGTAAGTAGATAGTAAGGTGACCCCCTATACAAAAACAAATACCTACTCATAAACCACTGTAAACCTTAAACATAGAATAGTACGGCCATTAAAAATGACTTTTAATTCACCGCTTCTTTACTCACGTACCGTTGTGAACTTCTATCATAAGTGTTACTATATAACTTATATGAAACAATTGTTTGTGTGTTCACATTTTGAATGTTATGTACACAAGACGCAAATAAAATTCTTTGGAAACTTTCCGTCGATTCCGTCAAACGTACCTACCAACTGTGTAAATACCTATCACCTGCTCAAACTACACCATCACAAGCCTAATCCATGTGACGTCCAATTAGCGGTTGATCGAACAAAACAACCGATCGTCTCTTATCCACGAATAAATAGCATTGATGTCATATGAGTACATGATTTAACACTCCATAATATCAATATGTCAATTTCAACATTTCCGACAAAGACGATCATAAAAATGTATATTTACAGGAGATATTAAACCATCTGACATTTACGACTACTTAATATTAATTAGTCACACACGTATTAATAAACTCTTCTCATTGTATTTATAAGAGCATCAGCAATACATGCAATCGGGCACGTTCTCTTTTATACATCAGTTTTAAATTGCCTTATGTCCTATAGAAAAAACGGAACCCTTATAGGATCACTTGTGCGGCTGTCTGTCTGTCGGTCACATTCAATTTGCTCCGAATTAATTGAAATTTGGTACACATAAGTATTACTTGCTGTGATTCATATCAGGTTTACTTTCATGCGCAAATTTGGAAAAAAAAATGCAAACTGTACCTACTGACATACCTGACATACCCTCCCAAACTAACAGCAAACGACAAGTTTAAAAAGCAATTGCAGGTATAGAAATAGCTTTTCCCATATAATAAATATCCTTTGAGAATTCACGTTATAAGAATGGCCTCGTGTCCGTTTGTAAGGACTCAGACATGATCTGAGTCGTTACAAACGGACACCAGACCAACACGCTGGGCTTATGAGGATTATCAGACTAAGACTGAGTAGATATGCACGATGTCTTCCTTTACCGTTGAAGTAAGTCATCATTCAATTCTAATAAGCACATGAGCTCATGTCAGAGGTTTGCGACGGGAGATCGAACACGAACGGCGAACATTAAATGCGTTGTTATAATCTTGCTTTATTAAAAAGATAAGTGGAAGAAACGAACGATTACACATCGTTTGATAGTCACTTACATAAACAAGATTCTCGAGATCACGTAAAAGGAATGATGAAGATCTCCGACCGCTTGAAGGGATGACTGATTGCCGTTATAAGAAGCTCTTAGCATCATATACTGTGGCAAAGGGTGAGAATAAATGGAAGCAATATTTTTGATAGCCGACTGTAGCAGGGAATGAAAGTCGGAGTGGTTTAAATTGAAAATGTAAACAGTCGTTTGTTTCAGTGTGAAGTAAGTAGCTTGTAAATTGATCACTATTTAAGGTACTTCAGATAATTGTGTTTATTGTTTGTAACTAATTTAGTTAATACGCTAATTAACAGCCAAGACCAGCGAGTTTCTTTTTAACCCCCGACGCAAAAACGACGGGTGTTATAAGTTTGACGTGTCTGTGTGTGTGTGTTTGTGTCTGTCTGTGGCATCGTAGCTCCCGAACGGATGAACCAAATTTGATTTTGTTATTTTGTTTGAAAGGTGAATTAGTCGGGACTGTTCTTAGCTATGTTTGATGAAAATCGGTCCAATATGGCCGCCGCCACAATATGGCGGATTACATATCTTTTCATAACTCCCTCAATATGGGTATCAAATGAAAGGGTTTGACTAGTAGAATACTATACACTAAAATAAATTTCAAATCTAAGATGGCCGTTCATACTATTTTTATTGTTTTGTGTCGGGGGTTTTTTAAATTTTTAATTTATAGTTATTATTCAGTATCAAATTGGTAGCTTATAAGAAACTTGTTTGAACTGGTCATATCTTAGCATTGTTAAATTCGTAAAAGTAGCTTTAGACGAAGTTTGATAAAGAAACTAAAAGACTAGACAAGATTAGTTGACCTTTCAAATGTTTTACTCAATTTTCTAAGTTCTGTTAAACACTTTATTGTAATTTAGCTATAGGCAACAATGCCAGTGTTAATATATACATCTTCAACGCTTAAACTAAGATAAAATTATTAGCATATTACTCTTTCCGGTTCTCGACACACTATGTAATAATACTATACATTAAAACACCTATCTGTGTAATATTCCTGTGCATATCGTTGATGCTAGGGCGAAACGACACACATTGATTAGGCCGATAGGCGTGGGGAAGCCTGCTTTCCCCGGGATAGGGCTTGGATAGGCGCGGCGTTGATCCGGGGGGGACCTGAAATAACATGGTCCGGGTCCTCCCTGGAACAGGGCGCCTGAGACCGGCTGTCGGGGTGGTTTTTAGTGGAAACACCACATACTCCTGGCTCCTGCGTCCCCGAGGAGCCGGAGATCCGAAGGGATTTTCTACCCCGTCAAAAAATAAAAAAATAAAAAAAAAATAAAAAGGGCGAAACGACACAGCCCAGCAATGGTCGTGTTTTGCACATAGACATACCCTAATTACCATTATGAAGTTTTGATAGTTACGACTTATAATCATAGACTGCAATGAAATCTTCTGAAAGCGCTTTTATTTCATTAAATATTGGCTAGACTGTTTAAAAGCCATGTACAAAAGGTACTAAATCATGGAATAGTTATTAACTCTATACATTTAAATTGATGCTTAATCGTTTTTTTTTTACAGGTAATTTCATATGCCACCGAAGAAGACGAAACAGTAAGAAATTGAAATAGATATATTATATAGAAACTTTTGACATCCGTATAACAACGACTACAAATATAACGTGACTTGCCAGCCAATACCAATAGTAGCAGCGGTACAATACCAATAGGTGTGTCGTGTCCACGTCCAATAATAACGTTTTTGTTTTAATGACACGTTTACAAAATATCCTAAAACATTCTTTGACTAAGATCACAATCATAGCTATCTTGTTCAAGGTGTTTTGTACTCCTCACACTTTGCGGGTATATCCTACTTCCTACTAATATTATAAACGTGAAAGTTTGAGGATGTATGGATGTATGTATGTATGGATGTTTGTTACTCTTTCACGCCAAAATTACTAAACCGATTGAGATGAAACTTGGTATGTAGATAACTGGAGACCTGGATTAACATATAGGCTACTTTTTATCCCGACATACCCAAGGGATCAGGACTTACTTACTAGTACAACATATATCCAAACTAAAAGTGAGTTTGCTTGTTTGTTACGCTTTCACGCCTTAAATACTCAACCGACCGTAATGAAATTTTACATATACACGTTATACTGCTACATAAAAGGACATAGGCTACCTTTTATCCAGAAAAAATACTATTCCTCATTGACAGAAAAAATAAATTAAATGCGAGCAAAGCCGCAGGCAATAGCTGGTACAAAATAACTATTGTGGGATTATGTCGATATAATTAAATTAATGTTTCGCACACTAAATATTTTTAACGTGTGTGTATGTCGTATGAAATATCCTTTAAACACACAGCATGGCTGATGTTGCAAAGTTAACTTAGTTAGGAGTAGTAGTAGTAGTAGGTACTAGTAGTAAAATAAAGATAAATGTTTGCAACACCAACCCACATTTGCCTGCTTTTTACATAGTTTTTCTATTTGCTAGCTTGCTTACTGTACTAATATTTAACTTGTTAAACTTTTATTATACTCTATTTGTCAATGTGCGGCTTCCCATTTTTATTACTTTCTGTTTATAAAAAAGTTTCCAATTCGTAGTAGAGATTTTTTTGAAGATAAGTGGATATTGATAGTGACTGTTTTCGGAGAACTTTCTATATCAAAAAGCTTTTGCTTCGGCCTATTATAAACGTGTGTTATCGAAAACACAGACAACACATTATGCTATGTAAACGATAAGGTAGTTATCGTATCTTTACAAGATAAGGTCTCTAGGGATGTGTTGATACGCGCTCTGTCAAGTCGATAACGATACATGGCATACAAAAAGTTATCCTCAATATCGATATAATTATAGGCACAAAGATACTCAATTTGCATTATATTATATTAAAGTAAAATATTTTTATTGATTTTGATTAGAGAAGAAAATAGTTTTTTACCACTAAACTAACGAAAAGTTTACTGACTTATTGTAAACGCCATAAAACTTAACAAGGCATCGATAGAGTAGCTTCATGGTCAATACAAGAATACAACAAAGATATTATCAAGTTCATTGCATATTCAACTCCAGTAAAAGTACAATATTGGTTAATATTGTAATGATAGTGTTTGGATGACACAACACAGGACTGCAGTGATGTATAGTGTAGGCTAAATTAGGTAGGTACATTAAATATTTTCAACCACCGACGCAAAAGGAGGAGTGTTATAAGTTTAACCTGTGTAGTTGTTATGATTTAGTTTTTTTTTTTGTTTTAAAAGGTGACTGGATCGAGAGTGTTCCTAACAATTCTACAAACTAAAATTCAAGAAAATCTGTTCAACTAATCTTTGAAGGGATTTTCGAGTCAGAGGTGTTTAGATTTTTTAATTTATACTTGTTTTAATTACAACTCAAATTTTATCGATGTACCTATGTTGGTTGATGGTTTTAGGTTGCATCCCTATTAGAAAATGAAGTAGGTATTTTGTTAAAGGCTCGTAAATCGTCGGAGAAGCGAAGTATTTCGTTGTAATATACACAGTAAATATAATGATGTACAACTTTTTGGAACGAATGAGGACTAGCCGGAAATAAGTATTAGCGCAACGAGAAATACTGACCGCCAGCTGATCTATTTCATTTCCATCTGTGGATTCTGCGTACCACTGTAATTTGATGTTGATTGTAGATCTTAGAACTTTCGTAGATGGCATAATTTTAATTTCGAGTTTTTATATATATAAATATAAATATTTCATATGTTTTAACTTTAAAATAAACAACACACTGTTATAATCATTATGGAATACCTCGTTTCAATTACATTAAACATTAATTTGTCGATATATTAACTGTAATTAATCGACAAATGGAAGTGTTATTTAACAAAATGTAATCATTTAACACCCTTACAGTTATTGGAGGCCACATAATTAATAAGCTTATATCAAAGTACATAAAGCGGTGTTCGAACGTAGTACTTTTAATTAAGATTTCTCACAAAATACCGCAGGAAATAGCGGGGAGTTCGTCACGTATTACGGACTCGCAAGGTCCCGTAAATAACCAATTATCGCCTTAGTCAAGGCCCAATTTTCATATTTTTTCTTGGAGCAGAGGGGCTGCTAATTGGTCAATAAATTATTCTTCAATTCCTTCCAATTGCCTTCGTATAAGTATCCCGCAAGGGTGCGTTCGAAGATTGGAGATTTAACGGGACAGCTGCCGCCGCAGCTCCGAATCCGAACCGAATCTTATTCACATTCGATTAAATATATTTTTTAAATGAAAAGACCTTAGTGTATACTATACTACCTATACTTAAATATTAGAAATAGGCTATTGTACGTTTAAAATACTGTGTGTAATTGTTTTGTTGCTCACCTGTTATTCTAACGAAGAGGGGCGTTCCTTCGTAACTAACTTATAGAGCATATATATGTATAATAAAAAATCCAGGCTACGCCCTTGCTCTCGTTTTCGATTCCCATATCTATGTGATGATGCAGAACACAATATGTGTGCTCAATTTCATACAAATCCATTCAGTGAGCGCGTGAATAATTTACAACATATTTTATTCAGAAATGTGATTGATTTCAAATACATATTTTTGAAATGCAAATAGACAATACCTTTTTTATTTCGCGTCTTAAATAATTTTGTTAAAAATTTGTTTTGTATTTTATTTGAACAAAGGTTTTGTTACTTTCTTATTTATATTTTACCGAAGGTAACTTGTAATTTTTTCAGATAATAAATACTTTGTGGTTATGATAACATTTTAACAATTCAATAATTATGTTTTAACAAAGTATAACCGACTTCAAAGCGTAAGCGCACTTCATAGTGAATTCAACTAAGCTGTCTTCAGCCCCTAATTTTCTACTCTTAGAGGTGGAATATTTTCTTCAAATTGTAATAGTATACCACCTTGAGTATAACAAATTCAATTAAAAAAAAGATTTTTTGAAATTGACTTACAAATGGCGAATATATCACATAACTGACACACAAAAAAAAGCAGTCGAATTGAGATTTTTCAAAGTCGGTTAAAAATATTGTTTTTGTTACTTTTTATGTTTTAAATATTGTATTATTTCGGGGTTTATTGTAGTATCGGTATTATAGGTGGTTAATGTATAATCAGAATCCTTATTATGTATTTCCAATCCATATAACATTTGGATTGGAAATACAAAATAAGATTTTCATTTTTTTATTAAGGTGTTGGGAGCTCTTTAATCCTGTTCTTATTTTTTCTATTCTAGAATATGAATGAATTGAGGCTCTCATTGAAGATGTACAACAATTAACTTTTCTATCAAAAAATGATGTGCAGGAAAAAATGTACATGGATTACCTAGAAATATTCGTTTAACGGAATGATTACGAACACGAGAGATAAACTCTTTGAACACATGTAAGTCTAAAAACAATTAAAAATCGTAAAGTATTTTATTTGAATAAGCTATTTAATTTATTTTTATGAATAAAAGTATTAAAATACAAAGTACCTATTTTGAATTATGTATTTGAATACTTTTATTCAAAAATAATTTGAATTTGAAACTTTTCTATTTTCTATCTATCTAAAACCTTTGATGGTTGAACAAAACGTAAAGTTTTCTTCATGTCTGAGAGTTCTCCTGACAGTACAAGTACAGACAATTATGACAACACTGACAACGGTGCGTGGCGATAGAGCAATTGGCTGCAACGTCAGCGTCGCGGGTTCGATTCCCGCTTAGTGCAAATATTTGTATGCATGAGTATATCTAGAATATTATTATTGTTATCAGGAAAAATACTTAAACGGATAAACTTAAAAAAGCGAAACCTTATTTAAATAAAAAAATGATCCAATCAAATCCATGCAATCGTAAGAGCCGTTTCCGAGATACACGAATTCAACATATATATTCATATATACAGAAAATACTTGTTACAGTTATTATATTATCACTAATTTGGTTATTCATTCATAGATCGCAATGATTTGATGTTGCTAGCTGCTTAGTTAGGTACATTTATTATAAATACGTATGTTTTTACAGTAAAACTGTACCTAACTAACCATAATACAACTACCAATTATAAAGTAATGTATCCGGCCAATGTGAAATGGTCACTTGTATAAATAACATGAATACGTAAACAACTAACGAACAATTGACTTCATCATTGCGGTAAACCGTGCGGTTTTCAGTACAAATGCGGTTTGAACACTGTAAGATAACAAGCGACAGTATTGATTCAATTGTATATACCATAATTATATTGTTTTTACATTTTCAACACGTATAATACCGTAGGTGACAGAGTACAAGGTGTGTTATACGTGCTTTCTAGTAATTAATCAATCCTTATTATGTTTCCTGTTGATGATGTAAGTTGGAAATATATTCTAAAATAGAAGTGACATTTCATAAATCAAGATAAGCTAATTTCATTGTTCCACAGAAAGTGCTATTACAATTTTAAACAATAAAAAAATAAGCTAAAATATTCTAATTTTAGAGAAAAGATATACGTATCTCTGTAGTTTTAATAGAAATGTCTAGAACTCAATACTTTTCTCACGTAGGAGGACTGAAAAAGTAGTACCTAGGTACACTCCTTCCTTCCCAGAATGCAATCGATCTTTGGAAACTACGATATCCTCAATGATCTCGCTCCTAAATTCTTGTACGAAAGCCTTTACAAACTATTGTCGTATTAAGATCGGAACCAATATTTGCCCAACTCCTTGTGCTCACGTAACAATGCTACTCTACATCTCTAACCTGAAAGTAGTACAAAATAATGTCAACGAACTCTCTATAATGAGACAAGACATTATCGTAACTTTTGCTCAGCGGGTGCGCGGTCGCGTTTATTATTTCTTTTCTTGTAGTAGAAAAGCAATGAAATTTCTACAACTCAAACCAGCCACTAAAGATAATAAACACTTAACATCCCATCGCGGGCCGTCATTACCTACCCTCGACTATCAAACAAAATGGCGACAACACGCGAAATCTTTTGTTTAGCCATCATGTTCAATTGTTTGTTCAAAGGCCCGTCTGTTTGCAAAAAGCAAACATTAAGTGAGATGAGTCCGGGTTTAGAGACTCTTTACCACGATCGGTACGGCCGGCTGCTTTTTAATTTACCTTTCCGTGTATAATTAAAAGCTGCGGTTGCTTCTCCGCCCATTTTCGAGAGCCAACAATAGGTTTTTTACTTTTGTGAGACAAATAATTTGAGCTCAAGTCTTCTTCAATTTATCAAGTAAATATAATAAATGCTCGAAGAAATTTAGAATAATATTTCCTTCCGTCAGTACAATGCCCGATAAAAACTTTCCTAAGTAAAGCAATTTTATGGAACAAATTGGTAACTCAGACATTTTACCCACAGCTTTCTTAGTAGGTACATACTCATATTGGTTTTTCGTTGTTTTGACTTCGTAATAAGCTCCATGTGACCGTAAACATCCCTCGTATGAACTGTTGACCTTTTTACTTGGAAAGTATTAAGCAAAGCCATCGTAAAAAACGAGATAGTAAAATCTTTTATTAGAAAAAAGATAATTGCACAATTGATAAATGTCTCTCCTTTTTTATGTAATAGGGAGCAAACGGGTCATCTGATGGTAAGTGACTGCCGTCTCCCATGGCCACCTGTAATGCAAGAGTCACAAGTCTCCTTATTTATTAAAGTTTTACTCACCTGTGTATTCCTGGGCTACCCGATTAGTTTCAGGCCCTTTAAGGCCTCGGAGTGAAGGAACCTGCCGCGTCGGTGTGACCTAACAGAGAAGAAGTCAGAGTTTTTTCTTCAAGTTACAAAATGATAAGATCAACTTAGTCAAATTTTAGACAGCAACAACGACTTAGCTCAAGAAAATAGTTTCGTTCTGTACATTTCATTTCCATATCTAAATGGCGGGATCACGTACCGTATCTGACTTTACTATCAACACTTACTAAAATGGAAATTGATCAGGTAGGTTACGAACTGGGCGCAGTGTACTTTTCTATCATGTACTTTTCATTCATCATACTTATCTATGTTATTGGAACTGCTTCTGGGGCACCACAAACAGTCCCAATAGCATAGATATTTATTTATCATACATTTATATTCTTTTAGAGATATTTATTTTCAGATAGCATAATGCATTTATCTTAGTACAAGTCGCAAATCTCCCCAACGTGGTATATACGTTGTTGTACATTTTCTTTCTAAAAGCTACTACTGGTAAATTAATTTATAACTTAATATATTTATAAAGTTTATAAATTAACTGGCCGTTCCCGCAATATCACCTGCGTTTATGATCACTGCTCCGCACCTATTGGTTGTAGCGTGATGTTATATAGCCTATAGCCTTCCTCGATAAATTAGCTATCCAACACTAAAAGAATTTTTCAATTCGAACCAGTAGTTCTTGAGATTAGCGCGTTCAAGGAAACAAACAAACAAACTCTTCAGCTTTATAATATTTTAGTATAGCTTTATTTTAGTTATTATATAAATTAATTCAACTATAGATAAGTATTTTTATTATCCTCAAAATAATCCTCAAAAGAAATCCTCAAATAAATTAATTATGAACGGTTAAAGTATTAACAAATATAAACTGTTTGAATTATGATGCGATTCTGTAGATTTTGTAAAAAAAGAAATAAAATGAAAACACTTAACACAGTACCTACCACAAGAGGTAAAAGTCCATCACTACGTCATCGTCACAAGTGGAACTAGATAATTAATAGCGGGTTTATGGCAAGGGAAAGTCAGGCCCGACCAACATGGCGTTTCGTTACATACAACGCTATTGTGACGAACAATGGGCCAACCGCAAGCTGTCAACCCGTCCCTGCTACAATAAGGACACGCCTAGTGGTGAAAGTGTTGATCTTGTCAGCGCTCTGAACAGAACGACACTGCTAATCACATATAATTGAAGTTTAACTCTCACAAGCGTTCTAGATATTCAAATTAAGAATTCTCAATTTTTTACTTTTTTAATCTACGACACGACAACGTTAAGGTGTCAGAACTAGACCGACTAAAACGCGCACGATTTCTCACTGTAGTCGGAGACAGAAGGCCTAGGTGTCCTATGTCGGGAAAATCACTTTGAATATTCAAACAGACTTTTAAAAAGAATGTGTTTTTTTAAGTTTAACTTGTTTAGGCGCAACTATTAACAGCTAATTTTGTTTATTTATTTGAAAAGGAATCTGCAATAATCAAAATGTATTACATTTGGTTTTAGACAGTCCAGTAAATTTTCCACTAAGAAAAGACTTAAAACGTCAATTCGAAAAACTAGGTGAGCTTGGTAATAGATTGGGTATAATTACATTTGTTTAAGAATTTACAAGTTCATTTTTGTAGCTATGTACTGAGAGATAAGTGGCATACATCGATGTCCAAAAATGTATGTTATACGATAATGGAACAACATCTATGAATAAAAAGTTGACTCAAAGTTAGTTTGAACCTTAGGTGGCTAAAATTATATTTGTTTTCATCATGAACTGTCGTTCACGAACTAACAGTGAGAAGTTGACTCAATATTCATTCATTCATTCGCATCATTCATTATTTTATTACATAGAGACAATTTTCATCCAATACATATCATTTTCTATGAGACCAGAGTATTTGTACAGGTTGGGTTAAAACGAATCAAATATTAAAAGGTATCATGAAAGAATGTTATACAAAACCAAAGTTAAAATATGTTAACTTATTACTTTTCAATATATATTAAACTAAATAGAAGATACATCCAAGATGCATCCTAACTTCTAATATGGGAGCGAGCTTCATTTCCAAAAAAAGGGCGCGCTGATTTTCAGCAACCTATAAAATGAACCAAACCTCAACAGTAGTTTTATCCAACATTAATCTACCTACATCTGTCACTAATTCGTTGACAAGCTTTTTCTATTATTTGTCGGCGCCGCATTTCTACCGTTCTGTATCGCCGTTGGAAATCTAAATTGCCATAAAAAAGCCCAGTCGAAATAAACTTTACCGCGACAATGTTGAAAATTTGTTTTAGTGACTTTCATGGTTTTGGTTTGTTAGATCTAGTGTTCTGTTAGTAAATAAAACTACTGTAACTATTATTTCCACACCCATAATAATCATGCAGACTAATTTCAAACGGTGGTTAATCCAATAGATAAAATGATGGTTAGGGCGGCGTTTACAATGGAAGCATTCGTAAAAGAAAATCCTTTTGTACGTATGAAATCTGTCAGATAAGTGTTAAGTAGTCCTTTATTTTTCGTACTAAAAATAGCTGCTCAACAAAATGATTAAATTACAACGTAAAAACAACATGTACAAAATTACAAACCATACATAGCTGTGAAAATAGTGGATTCCACTGGTATACAATAAAACAATCTTCATCTATTATACACCTTCGTTAAATCACCGTCACCTTTTTTTAAACGATTGCTTTCACTTTCATCCAGGCCAGATCGCGGCGCACAGCCCCTTCTTCATTTAATTTATTTGTAATATTTAAAAATAACTTCGAAATTCAATTTAGAATTTTGCTGCTATAGTCCACAACGAATAGTATACCATAGACTAATAATTTATGATGTTTTAGCGAGGTTGGTCTACTCGTGGTCAAAAGTATTGTCATCATCGCAATCTTTTTAGTTTGAAGGAAATGGGGTTCACCATCTACTTTAAAACTAGAAAGGTTGTGTATTTTGCGTCTCTAAAGCAACTTTCCCTTGGGAAAGCTAAAATTATAGAATGGTCTTCTAATATAGTACTACATACGAGGTTCTTCAAAAACGACATTTAACGGTCGTGTGGCACCACTTGTATTTAACGTCCATAAACCATCTTAGTAAGGTTAATATGTTTTCTTTAACGATTCGATACACAGTTTTAAAACCAACAAAAATCTCTGAAACTGGACTTACTCAAGCTTTTCAACGAAAAATTAACTTAACAAGCATTGAATCCCTAATTTGAAACTGATTTAAAACTCAGTTAACTTTGTTTAGCTGTGCCAATTAACCGCTTCCTATCCCTTTGAACAATAAATATCGCCCGAAAGCTTTAATAAAGGAAATTAAAGTTAAGAATACATTTACAGGAGCTCGTAAATCACTAACTAAACAGTTGTACCAACAAGTTAAGGAAGTTAAGCTACGTCCTGTCATACAGACGGTCGACAGGTGCTTAGAACCGTACAACAATATGAATATATATTCTTTTATAATTTTTTCTTTGTGATGAATCAATGTGAAACGGCCCGGTGGTAAAGGGATACCGTCGCATATGAACACTTGGAACACCAAGTGAGTTACCAATGTCGCACGACGCCTCTGCATCACCACTCCTTGTGGAAGTGTTGGGGTTGGCAAGTTGGCCCTAAACCCCTATATTAGCCCCATTAAATAATTAACAGTACAAAAAAACACCCTTGTAATTAAACCATTACTAACGCGCTGTTATGCCTTCCCATATGTAGAGTTTATGTGAGCAGCCGTGACAATTCACATTTTAGCTGAGTGCACGGTGTGGAAACAGCAGCGTCTCGTCCTCGCTACGGCCATTACTGTGGGTAGCCTCCCAGTGGAAACCATGGTTATGGCCTTCGTCTGGTGCGAGAGAACATGGGTTTCCACTGTCTCGTTCTGCGAGGAAGTAATGCCAATAAGGCGGCAGAAAGAGAACGGGAGAGAACTACTTCTCTCAAGTGCGGCAGTAGACGCACTAGGCGCCGGAGTGTGCAAAATGATCTCCGGCCTTCATGAGCGCTTGCCTGCGAATGATGGGCAGGGTTACCCGTCGCCGTGGCAGAGGCAGATCCTAAAGGGAGGTGCAACGTGTTCCGCACGCGCGTTTCTAAATCCGGAGAGCAAGGCCCCAGCACTAAACTAAGTGAGGTCGCCTAAATCAGGTCTCATCTAAAAGGAATAGCTCGATATTTACTTGATTTAAATCTTACTAGGTTTTTTGTAAACTTACACCTAAACATACATTATATCTCAGAAAAGGTAGAAAAAGTAAGTGCACATACATTTCACATGACATATTTTTGAGTTTACTCAAAAGGGGGGATAAACTATTAGGGTTCCGGGCTCTTTGTGTACTGCTACTGTGAATATCATAACAGAAAAACCAGAGGATAGACCTTCACGATTGCTCAGAAACAGCAGCACAAACACGTAAAATATACTCCATGAATACTTCCGAAGGGCGTAAGGAGGGGTTTAATTACGCTTTCCAAATATTTAAGCCATAACTCATAAATTACAATGATAAACCAGTTCATTCCTAATTCCGTATATAGCAAAATAACTGCGCATTCAGATTGGCAACCATTATAATAATTCAATTACGAATCCACAAAAGCCAATGAGTGTGTAATAAGGCAGTAATTATCTTATATTAAATATCTACTGAATGTTAATATTATTAATTTCTTATACAGTTAAATCTGCTTCGATAAAACGATCGTATTTTCCGTTTTCTCGTATTCAATGGTTGGTAGTGATTTCCAGCCGCCTTCCGTCGCAGATATTTCATGTAGATTATGATCTGAAATGTTTAATCTACTAAAAATGGGCCACAAGGCATACATTGTACTTAAACACGTTTACAACAACATTCTAGCGCTAGAAATTGATATAGAATGTAATCTAATATAATATATATAGATTTCCAGTTTAACATTTGAAATGCATTGCTACTTGTGTTTCTCAAATATTTAAAAGTTGTTCGGAATACTAGTCAATAATGACATCTTTAAGAAATCGAATCTAAATATTTCCCTTGGAAAATATTTTGATTATAGTTAAAACGTTATACGAAAATACACTTTATAATCATTAAACAAAATCTAGATCAGAGATGCAAATTATTAGCATAATAAATCTTAAAAAATCTCGTTCAATAGTGATTGAGGAGAGAAACCCACTGTTTGTACGTGATTCGTTAACACCTTGCTACCAACAGTAACTTTTATTGTGGTTTTCACTTTATTACGGCATGAAATAAGTTAGTGTGTAGTTAGTGTTGTCATACATAAAACAAAAAAATATAAATACAGGTTGACTTGAGAACCTCCTCCGAGAAAAAGAACACTTTATCTGTTATACAAAAGGATCATTCTTATAACTAAATAGAAGCACATTACAGATCCGATCTTATAAAAGATTATTTTACTTCTACAAAAACTCGTGGGATTTTGTTTCTATGCCGAAAACGAAAACCAAATACAGATTTAATAACACAGAATACATAACATTGTACTTCTACTAACATAAGGTAAGATACTTAATGAATGCAAAAAAAAGCATTCATTATGTTATTTACTAAAACGAATTTTAAGCCGTGTTTTCAATAGGGACATTCATCCTGTGGCGTTGTTGCCTGACGCAAAATATACGTTCCCGACGTCGCCTACGACATCTACGGATCGCGGCACATGTTAAAAGAAGATCCTCTACCTCACACGTCGACACGCGTGACTTTCGTATCCCTCGGCAGTCGCCTAATAGGTTTTGACTCATCAGGACGCGTGTTGCTTTGTGTTCCACGAAACCCACAGCACTAAATCCTCAGGCGGCATCTCAATTTAGGCTTTATAATTCAAATTTTAGGCATTTCTTTATTTTCACCACTGGTATTGCCACCACGTTACCATCAAGGAGGCTGTATGCATGTCTGCAAAATTAGTTGTACATCAGAAGACGATGATATTACGTACCTAGATGAAGTTATCAGATTTATAATGATTAAAATTATAATTTTTATCCCAATAGGTAAATAAATTTGTAAAATATAAACATAAAACATGAATTGATAATGAAATATCGACTCAAGCTGTTATTTAAAAAAATCTCTAAAGGCGATCGACCGTCGATATTTTCAAAAGCAAGTTAATCAAATTAATTAAACTTTTGTCAGTAATGGATAATGAAAATAAAATACCATTTTACATTTAAATCATTTCTAAGAATAGGAATGCTGTCACCGAAAACCGTTCATCTATCAGAATCGTAATAACTGAGTTTAGTTACGGATTAAAATGGCGGTTGTTATTGTGGGCGGTTTATAACGTCAATAAGAATCTGTCGGGGTATTTCAATTCTGATGGATTTTTAACAATATAGAGTTAGATAGTTCGGTGACCTGGAACGAACATCTATGAAATTTTACTTTAAATACTGACTCTATATCTAACTAGTCGTTCCCCGCGTTCACCCACGTTTATGATACCTGCTCTGCTCCTAAGGGTCGTAGCGTGATGTTAAAAACTTATTACTTATTATAACCTTCCTGAAGAATTAAGTTATTATGCAAAAGTATTTTCTAAATCCGATTGCTTCTTCCAGAGACTAGTGTTCAAACAGAAAAACAAATTTCAGCTTTTTCCTATTAGTATAATCACTACCTATTATAAAACAAAGTCCTCTGCCAAGTCTGCCTGTCTGTTCGCGATAAACTCAAAGACTACTGAACAGATTTTCATGCGGTTTTCACTAATAGATAGAGCGATTCATGAGGAAGATTTAGGTGTATAATTTGTTAAGTTTTTGTGTAAATTGGTTGAAATATGATGATGATTGTTGAAGATGTCTCTGCTACCCGTGCCAAGCCTAGATACTAGCAACCTGCCCCGGGTTGCTAGTATCTAATAAAACAGATTATCCACCCTTACTGCTTGTGTCATTTAAAGTCTTACCACAAATAGCGTAATCATTATCAATAAGCACATAAAGGACGTGGTTCTATTGCCTCTAGACCTAGTTCGTATAGGGACCGGTCTCATCTAACTCACAAATTTACGTAATTAAATAGTATGTATTCCAAATCTAAAAAAATAATGACGTGAATGGCCATTCAATGTGCACCAGATAACGTGATATAGAAAGTAGCCAATCAAGATAAAATTAATTTGAAACCTCGGCATAATTAAAACACAGCGATCGCCGGGCAGTAGTTCGCTTGTATCTGTTCACCAGTGACTACTACTTTAACTTTCCCTCTAGCAGCGATTCGTATTTTTTTTTATTAGGCAAGTACAATGTAAAAGCGAAAACCCAATGCTTGAAATTAAAAATGATAACGTCTTATTAATTAAAACGACTCCATTCATCAGATACCTGGATAAATTATTGTAGCATTAGTGACAACAAAAAAAAACAGTCAGTCGTAGGACTGCACGTCAGAAGTGAAAACATAACTTCACAATGTATTTGCATATACATACACACACACATCTGTATATAGATAGTTAGGTTAAAAATAAAAAGTAGGTAATAACATATCTAAATGTATACATAGGGTACACTGGAAGTTCTGCACTCCTGGCCGCTTATAAATGTTTGAATTTCGAATGTTATATTTTTTTAAATATAAGAAACTCGGCTTCGTCTTACGAATTTTCGATCAGGGTCACGTGCCCTGACATTTTTTACCCATCCCAGAAAGTGCACAACGCCGCTAAAGAAGTTTTCACTTCAATTAAATCTGTGTGAGAATATGCTTTATTGTGCTCCTTTTACATAGAACTATAATTAATCTTAATGTTAGTGTTAGGTACAATGGGCGGTCTTATCGCTAAAAGCGGTCTCTAGACCTGTGAGATAACCTTAGTAAATACAAATGAGAATAGTCTTCAAAACTGTTAAATTTAAAATATAAATTATATTTTATTATCTTACTCGTGTGTCAACTGTAATGAGAAAAGAAAAACAATATGTATATTCAAATGAATAAATATTACAGCGTTGTAGTGTTTTATTTCCGCCATGAATTTTGTTCGGCAGCTAATTTGTTATTATTTCTGGTTTGTAAAGTGAATGAAAAACTATTATTGTGGTCGAGCACTGTATCATTGCAATGCTTGAATACAGGGTTTATACAACATTATTTATTACCAATATTGGAAACACTTATTTATAGAGTTATACAGGATAATAACACCTCCTCACTGTTATTTATAGGTAAATACATACATTTTACCTGTTCTCCCATACCGCATGTTAATTAAGAAAAAATCTCTAAATAAATTTAAAGGAAAACTATAAAACATCAAAGCATCTATAAAAGAACAGAAAAAATCTAAAGAATACTACCCTTGGTGCCCATAACCTTTGAACTTCACTGTATCCAACTAGCCACACAGAGGACAAATCTAAATAACGTTGAAAAGAGAACTGACCAACTCAAATACATACACGGGCAGAGAAAAGCGAGCCATATCCCGCGACCAGTGGCTTTTAATTTAAAGCCTTACTAAGCAGTTATCTGCCGCGCTCCATAGTAGGATTAACAACAACTTATCTGTTTCATATAATTTGTGACTTAAGTGCTCAAAGACTCAACTGCGATGTGTTTATTGTTTTATACAGTTTTAATTGTATAAAGTGTCAAGTTGATTTGTACAGTGCCAATTATATTACGATTAATATCCTTATCTTAGATCAAATGAACTATAGTTTAACGTCAGCTGTGTATTATTTATTAGCAACTGTACTTAGCTATGCAATTACTATAGGTATGTTTATTATATGGTGAAACTGATGGTCAGTGCCTGGACGTTGTATGTCAACAAATGAATTTCTTCTCGATCTTCATTTTGAAAATGAAAACAAATTTAGCATTATGCTACTAATATTATAAACGTGAAAGTTTGTTAGGATGTATGGATGTATGAATGTTTGATTATGAACTCTATTGTAAAATCACAATTTTTTGTAACCAACATTCGATATTCTGAACACTCGATGTTGAGTTAGCTTTTATAACAAAAATGAATTACAAAGTTTACTGTGCCCTAGTTATTATCAGATATGCGTTCATAAAAAAGTTCCGTCTTTCATTTAATAGCGATGCGTTACAAACTCAAATTGTTGCTAAAATAATAATATTTTGAGATAACTATTTTGCTGTGCAATCAGTATTTTTGTTTAGGTTTGGATTTTTTTTTTATTTTAATTCACGGAAACAAAACATTACTAATTTAATGAAACTATTCGTGGTTCAGTTCATGATATTGATATTATATTCAAAGATAGAATTTTTATACCACTTTGGTGGTAAACAAGCATACGGCCCGCCTGATGGTATGCGGTTATAGTATCCTATGGACGATAGAGGTAGCAGAGCTATGCCATCCTTCCATATAAGTGTATATAAAGTGTGCTCAAGATTGCTTAAAATTAATACTTGTTTAGCACGATAACTGTACGAATCGAATAAAATGCTCGCCAAAACAATTAGGTTTTGCTTTCTTCATTTAAAAATATAGCTCTTTTTCGCCTGAACATTTTAGAATCAGTATAATAAATAAGTGTAATTGTAATATCAACCGTTCTTGGGAAGGGACTGAATACTAAATATTTTCCGACCCCAACGGTTGCGGATGCAAAAATATCTTTATAAGAGACCGTTTGAAACATTAACCGAGGATTACAAAAATATATAAATGTAGATGGCGCAAACATTAAGAAAATTATTCCAATTATATATTATATGTATTCATTTATCCATATTCTTAATATTTATAGCCATCCAATATCGCATTGTATCTAAGGCATGACGATGTCATATTGGATGGCAAGAACAATAAAGCCAGCTTTAAAAATACGCAAATAAAGCGACTAGCGACCCGAAACAGCTCAAAAACAAATGAAATCACAAAATCAGCGATTTAATTAGCGTATTTAAGGTTGGAATAAAAAAGGCCTTATTTCAACAATGTCAACAGATAGCGGTTTGGCCTTTTCACACACCTTTTTGGCCTTTATATACAGTTCACAATATATGATTAGTAATCCATAACTTTTTTTTTTAGATTACTTATATCGTTGACGACCTGTTAGGTGCGGCTGTTAAGGATTCGAATGCCGGGGATCGCGGATTGGATTTCGCTTCTTACTAATATTTTAATGCATGAATTGACATTGATATTACAATTGCTAATGCAGGAGGAGGGTGGGGAGGAGCTAGCATTTCTATGAATAATAAGTATGTAAATACCTACATAAAAAATGTATCTGAGCATGTGAGTGAGAGTTAATCTAGTTTCTAGAATCACAGTACATTAGTTGCGGTCCAGATAGTGTCGTGTAATGTGTTCCAAAATATTATTATAATGTATAACATTAGGGGTTCAGCTTTGCTCAATTTCTATACTAAAGTGTTGCGAGTCATGTCCACTGTGTGTTAAGATATGTTTTATTTAGTAACAATATTATTCCAAAAATATATTCTTAATAATATCAAAGAAAATTAGTATTGTGGTGTGTACTCGTATTTTAGGTACATTATATTAATTTCTTTCCTAAACAAGTAAAGCCGTGCAAGTTGCTGCAGTCGGGCGCTCCAAACTTTGCGTGCGGAGTTTCATCTTGTTTACAATTTGTTTTACTCTAATTTATTCCATTAACACTTTTTAGAGTTCTCATTCATTTTCTAACACTGGATGGAATTGATTAATCATTAATGTTAAACCTCAATCATTTAATTTAATTTAATATACTCTTTATTTTACACGCATTATTTAAAAATAAGTAAGTATTTATTAAACATACATGTGTTTATTAACAATAAATATTGGGGAATTAGCCGAAAATGTCTTGGAAAGTCTTGGGATGATAGCATCATTCCGGACCAAGCTTTCCAGAGTTTTTATGAAAAGATCATTCCTCTACAAACAAGATTAGATAATAATTCCGAGATTTTTAATAAAAGAAAAATTCTCGGTGCTCTGACTAATTCCTGCTTTGTAGTTTAAAAGAATGATAAAACAACAAGCCGAAATAACTCGTGCCCGTTCACAAGAATGACGTTTAAGACAGTCATTACGCAGTCTCCTTATCTAATACAGTGTAAACACACTCCCAAAGTATCTAAATATAATTAGAACTCTGTCAAAGTTCCGGGAGATTCAAACATCATTGCAAGCTACAACATTATCTTCTACTCATAACAAATTAGACGTACAACGTGTAAAGGTAATTTCCATACCGACATGTGTGTACATGGTTAAAACACTTACTCGTTAAGCTTGAACAAAGCAAAACATTTTAACAAAACACACTCGGGATGGAAGCATTGTAGACACAACGATACTCTCTCGGAACGGCCTTTTGATTCTAGCGCTTCAATATTTTATCAATTTCCTCTTTAGAGTTTGACTGCATTAGAGTCTCTACCTTAGTGAAATAGTACAGTACAGACCATATCATTTTTAAATCATTTCATTGCCTATATGTAATAAATAAGGGAATATTAATCTCAGTCGGATATCGCATTTTCGACCACAGACATTTTTTTATGTGTGTTGTCGAGGAAACCGCGTTGTGGAACAAAACAAAACGGAACAAAAAATCCTTCCAAATAAGGATTTTTTTGCATAATAATTAGTAGTATATTAAATAATTAATTTTAATTTGGAATTCGTTTAAGAACTCTTATTAAATAAGAAGAATTGCCCTGTGAAAACATTTTACCCCGCGGATGATAAAAACAGTTTTCGCAAGTGAAAAGTTTTTATAAAACAAGCATAATCTGTCGCCACAGAAGATATTTTCTCTGATTCAGTGATGCAGCACTTAGAGATTCGGTCTGCTGGTCTTCTGTAGACTCTTTATCGTCTCTCGTTGCCATGTAGACATATCCTGAACTCATGAATGTAACTCGAATGTGGGGTTCAGACCAGCCTGGGAGCGTATGCTGGCTCCCAGAGTGGTTCTACAAAATTCAATAAAATGTTATTATTTTATTTTGAGAGCGACGTGGATAAAATTTCGTCAATGTAGTTTAGGAGATCCAGCGTGAGAACATTTAATTTTTTCTACTTCATTTGTAAATTTGTAGCATAGTCTCATAAGTTACGCATAATGAAAACATATTACATTAACATTATACCTATATTATAAATCCAAATGATTTTTTTTTCTGGTTTAATGGTCCTCCAGCAACCACAAATGAGATCACTGCCTAAATCAAAAGCGTGCCTACCAATAAAATGGCTAACTTACATTAAAAAAATAACTTTTTTTAAATGATATATATTTAATTAATGAACGATATATCTAATTCAACAAAATAGTTTCATTACTGTTGTTCGTTATCATTGCATATTTGGCATTTATTAAAAGTTAGTTGATGCCTCTGCTTTAAAAAATTCGGAACAAGAATCGGTAAACTCTCTGAAGGCAAATTCGGTGCTCATTGTTGAGATTAAAATTTCCAGAACAGAGGCGAAAACTAAAAACGCACCGTGTGCACTTGCTTCACGTGGTCCATATACGTAGTAGACATCACGCCGCTCCACCGCGTTGCGTTGGTGCCACGATGGAACACGTATTTGAAAACATCGAGCAACTTCTATTTTTTCTTATCAAAACCAATGGAATAACGGGAAACCAAATGAACGACTGATTTAAAAAAAATAATAGATGTAGGTATTTTAGAATTAATTTGAATTTGGAATTCTAAGTGCAATAAAAGATATCGTACTCAAACTAGCCAGTATTAAAAGTTGGTAATTTTATGCATAAGGACTTAATTTCGTTTAATATTATCATCAAATGATATTAAGCCCTAATAAATATCTTTGACGATCCCGTTTATTTTAAGCATCTTCGTTCATCTGGAAATTGTTATTACAATCAAACCCTAACAATATTTCATTCACTTTGGTTGGTACTAACTAATAAAGACGTAAAGTCTTTTGAATAATTGATAAAGTCCCCAAATATTAAGCCATTGAGAAATTGTCCTCACATTCAAGCCAATATTCTACATATATACTTTGGTACTAGTGAAGACTTTCTTATAGAATAATTGATAAAGTCCCCAAATACTTAGATATTGTTATCAAAAGCATTGCGCAAAAGTATAAAGCGAACAAATAAAACAAACTGATGTGAGTCAGTGCAGTACTCACGTAACTACTGAACTTTTTATACGTTGCAATGACGTCTGAACTATTTATAGCCCCGCTACCTCGATATTTTCTTTACACTATTCTTTCATTCATACCAAGTATAATTGTACATGCATACATTTTAATTGTATTATAAATATCTTCCATTTAGCTACGCTTTTATGGTACTAAGGACTACGCAACGGAAAGTAATTATAGGATATTTCATATATTTGTGCAAGAACTTTAGTTAAACAAGTTGAGAAACTATTATCGTTACGAGAAAAAAAATGAACTAACACATTTACACAATTATTATTATAAGTACATCCCGAAAAGTTCATATTGATTAGATAAGAAAACGTACACAAAATGATTCAGAAGCATATATTATGAAATCGAAGTACTTAATAAAACCACAGAATACAGAGAAGGATTAGTATCCATCTTTATACTCATTTTACTGATAATACCTAAAAAGGTGGCTTTATAAACAAATACTTTTTACACAGAAATCTTCTTATATGTATAAAATACGATAAAAATACAATACACCCACTCTCAGAACCACTATGTACATAATACTTATTCTAAGATCCGAGACAACAAGACATCTCAGTGTGAATTCTGTGGTTCGTATAACACTACAATTAAACTTCATACAACTATCCCAGTACTAAGTACAACTAATTACTGCTACTGCTGCAACAGCTAAACTCTCAAATATTTCTCAAGATAAATCTCGAATGCCCGAATACACATAAGCAATGAGTAATACTAACTGCAGTGAGTCGGTGTCGGCGCGACGGTGGCGCGATAAGGCACGTGTCCAACCACCCACTAGCCACTCGCCTTTTTCACGATTTCTGCAATTTTCAGGTACAGTTTTTTAAATAATGCATGGACAGCACGTTTTCTTGTAGCTTCTTTTTGAAGAAAAATTCGTTTCGTTTTAGTTCAATATAGAGCGTTTGGTTTTATTAGGTACTAACTGTATTTTACAGTTTCACTATTTATTTTATGCTTTCGGAATTATTCCTTTTTGAACAATGTGAACAATGGTTTTAAATTTTACTGTTAACTGGGTACAGTAGAAATTATCATAAGCTGCTAAGTAACATATTTCTTTGTGTACACACAACTCTGGCGTTATCATTTTAAAACGATATTGTTTGATAATGATGTTAAATAGCTAATATTAACATTATGATTTAAAAAATAATCAAAATTAAAGTTCAATAAAACAAAATGATATTAAAATCTCCAGAAATACCTATTATGTGCCACATATAAATGTATTCATTGGAATTTATGGCGATATACTCAATAATGTAAGTCATAAAAATTCAATGGCGTCATGACTAGCCGCGGTGCGCGAGCGCAATTAACGCACTCGATTCAGCGGGCTAGTTTCAAGGACTCGCAAGACTTACCGCATATGCTGCTCATAAATAGTTTTTGAACAATTCTCGAGACTGCGTTTATTATTACACAGGTTTCTTCTATTAACTTTAATTGAAGTGGTGATATAACTAAAAATAATAAAATAGACATATTGTTAATGTTTATTTTATTATGCACTAGCTTTTGTAAAAAGTATTATTCTATTCCTCGGGAACCACTTTTTCAGGATTCAGGTACCCCATGTCCTTTTCTAGACCCCTGACAACGTTTTTGCAAAATTTCATGATAATCGGTTGATCCGGTGACTGCACGGATGGCGCAATGGTTAAGTGGTCACCTCGCCACTACGCCGCGTCGAGTGTTATGGGTAATCCCATACGGGACAAAAATTTGCGTGATTCACAAATAGTTATCCCGAGTCTGGGTGTTCTTTGTGTTCATTGTTTGAATGTTTGTGAAGCCCCCCACGATACAGGAATATTCCTAATGCAGGAGTTGTCTTTTTATAAAAAAGAAAAAACAAAGTTAACGCATGGAAGCGTAACAAACAAACAAATTAACAAACTCACTTTCGCACTTATAATATTAGTGAATATTAGAATATTAGTAAAAAGAGGAGAAACGCTGACGAACGAAGGCCACCGACATAGCCCAACGTATCAGCAAGTTGAAGTAGCAGTGGGCAAGGCACTGAGCTTGTAATCTCAATCTGATCTCATGTCGACAGGGGTTACAAGCCACTTCGAACCAGTTTTCTTGGCAGTCTATAAGGTAGGCCTATGTTCCGCAGTGGACGATGACTGAAATAATTATGATGATGATTACGAATTCTATTACCTTTTTTGTTTGTTGTTTGTTTGAGTTTTTTAATTCTACTCATTCGCAATTTCTAAGCTCATCAGAAAATCCTCATTGTCCTCAAACCTCAAAAATACCAGAACATTCTGCTATTTTTTTTTTGAAAAATTCTTTAATGTAACTGCAATCTGTTTGTAGAATGCGCTGTCTGTGGAAATCAGACGAGCTTAAACCTTTAATTCTTTTAAAGCACTGGGAATAAGCATTATCACACGACTAATCTACTAATCTACAGCTATAGAGTCGTTATTAACTTCACTAATATGTCGGATTCATATTTCATCTTCATTCATATATTTATTCATTATTTCTATTTCTATATTTCATCATTATCTTTCTATGTGTGTCTGTGTATATGTACGTACTCGTATTTCTACATATAGAATAATGTAAATCTCTCTTTCTCCTCTTTTAACTTTAAATATTAAATTTGTTTCAATATCGCTACTGGCGAATACAAGTTATATTCAGATCTTTTTAAGACACCAACAGCAGCGTCCGCTTATCCTCGTTTGCTGGTCCATCCAGAAAAGTTGTCAGAAAGTCATCGCTTTACTTACCGCCCAACGAAAATTGTTTTTAAGTAACTGTATACGGGGCATTCCACGCCAAATCGGACGGTTTAAAAAAATATATTTTTGATTTTCTAATTTTTTTGGTATTTTTAGTACCCCTCAAAGAGGCTTCCTGGAAAATTTTAAGATTTTTTTGATGACTGGTTCAAAAAATTAAAAAATTTCAAATTTTCAAAAAAACCGCTCTTTTTTGGTTTTTTGCTTATAATTTTCTTAACAATAGTCGAAATTCAATTTTTGTTTATTATCAGTATCGATTGTTGACACTGTATACTTTTTTTACTTATTATAAATTGATTTCGGCAATTTTTTGTTCTGAGTCAGGATTGAAAAGCAGTGAGTAAAAATTAATTTTAGTTTATGAACAATTATAACAATATTATATTATAAATTTATAATATAATTATTAAAAAATTAATAAAAAGAGTGATTTTTTTGAAAATTCGATATTTTTTGAACCAGGGATCAAAAAGATCTCAAAATTTACCAGGAAGCCTCATTTGAGGAGTACTAAAAAATTCCAAAAAATTAAGAAAATAAACATTTTTGATTTGGTGTGGAATGCCCCATATGTATCCAATGACAAGCGGGAACTGCTCTCTGGCATCTATACACACTTACAACACTAGGATTGTCGCTTGCGTGCTACCAACCTATGGGTTACAAGTACTTATACTTCACCGTAGACCTTCTTTCAGTTATAAGCATATCGCTTTTAGATGCCCTTTATTTCTGTTTTAATGTCATTTAAATATACGTATGTACTTTCGTTGCCAAGCGTGCATGACATACTCTGTAATTATGAACATTCTATGTATGAATTAGTTTGAAACTCAAACAGATTGCCCGATACCTACATGTGCGACCGTGAATCCATGGCCACTTTCACCCTAACTGTAACTGTTATTATACAAGGTTATAATAACTCAAGCAAAAGTTCTACTTATGTTTTTTTTTCTTTGGCCAAAAGCTCTTCTCGCTTTTCAAACCAAGTAGTTCCCAAAGGACTAGGTATCCGTGTATGATTTTAGTTGGCGTATAAAATTTCAAAAAGACGCTGCTTAAATGCATTGCACTTCACTTTTTTATTTAACTTTAGGGTTGTGGAAAACTTCAGATAATTTTATTTCGAGCTTTTTTATTTATTTGTTTATTTATTTTAGATTAGCCAACAATTGTTTACACAACACATTTACTATTTTTCAACTAAATAACATTTGCTGGTGTAACAATTAATTATAGGCTAACACCACATGCACAATAAACGGTAGAAATTAATAATAAAAATAATTAATTAAAATAAAATAGAAATTAAACAATTTAAGTTAGAATTAATAATGTCAGTAAAACATGCAATTAAATCAAAATAATTCTTTAAACAAAGCAGTACAACACATTTATGATGTACAACAAAGTAAATTAGATGAAATTAAATCACATTACAACAGGAATAAATATTTACTTAAGATTAAATTAAATTTGAGATTAAATTATATAACATAAACAGACTTTTGGTGACTGTTAGTACTTATGAAGGAAAAAATTGTTTGTTTAATTTATTAAAATTATAAAAAAACTCATTTCTAACGCTTTTCAATAATCGATCGAGTGTTACGCTAGACTACGAGTGAAACAAAGACTAACATTTATTTCTTAAGATTATCAGCATCCATTACACAATAATAACTTTACATTTTAGTCACAACTTAAAAAAAATATATATATAATTGACTAAGTCGATAAGCAATCCAAGAACGTCACAATAACTTAACCAGCAAGGTAAGACTTGCATCAGTCCAGTACCAAGTTATTATAAACTTTGTCGTCAACCGTCACAACACGGATAAGTTGTGGCTCCCGCGGGTTCCTTCAAACTGGGTCAAGGCATATTCAACATCGGTTTGCAGTTCATTGCTTGAACAATCTTCGTTGCTTCTATTTGTGTTTACTTGTTTATTATTTCGTAGTTATGTATATCGATAGCTGGAATATCCTAACCCGCACATGATCAACAATGATTCCCAGACCTCAAATGTGGTTAGAGTTGGAAACGCGCTAATGACATCCCTGGTATTAGGAGTGTTTATGACATCAGTACCGAGCAATATAAATTTTCCTTCATACATTTTTTTACTATTCAAAATGTGACTACAATTATTCAAAGTAAAGTGTTAAATATTATTCAAAGTTTGAAAGTAATAAATTCTGTAAAATTAAAATGGTCAATTACAATAATATGACAGACGTGGTATAAACAGGGAGCATAACCAAGAACTCAAGACTAATCAGACAACAGAAGTAACGACCGTAAGCGTGCATGACTCACACCCCAACCATCGGCCCTTCGGCATATTCGACAAGGCTCTCGATAAAAATGTGTAATTGATACTTACCGGCTGTTGTAGAATTACAATAAAATATAACCACATTGTAAATGTCATGTTCAAGACTTATTAAACAAGAAAAATACAAGAAATGAAATAATAGACAGGCAGCTAACCGAACAAAACAGGTAATCGAACTTCAAATAAGCCGGCATATATTGAAATACCACCATGGTGCAACAATGGCCATTTAGCGGTGTGAAGTGACTCATTGACCGCGTTTATCCATGGACAAAGCTCACATTATGGTGCTAATTGATACCGTACTTACGCTATAATTTGTGATTGGTTCCAGTTAAATGTACGGCGGATAAATAAACATAATACCGGGCTTTGTAAGGCTCTTCGAGAAGCGGTTGTTACGGTTTATTAATGCTTTTCTCACAGTTTATTTACGTTATATTGAGAACTAATACCATACTCTATTTAAATAACGGACTTGTTTAGCTTAGTTTATATAATGTTCAAGCTAAACGAGAAAGAACTCGTAGGTTATGCAGACCAATGACTTATGAATGATAAAATCATCGGACAATTCTATTCCTTTTTATTGTCTACTGACATAATACTATCTCAGCTGATGATAACGATGCGATCTAAGATGGAGCACGCTTGCTTAAAAGGTTTATATTCAGTAGCGGCAATTCCTTGGTGGTTCGTAGGTTCATGTATGAAGATGGAAGGAAAGTGCCTACAAAGACAAGTGTAACGGTCACGTTGAGACGTGCGTCGTGTTTCCTGATGTCACTAACAAGATAGAGGGGTAGTCAAGTTGTGCAGTTCCGTAACACTTCCTATACGTACAGAGTTTCTACTAACAGAGTAATAGACCGTAAAACGAAGGGTTGTTAAATATGAAAACTCTTCTTCAGCTTTGGAATACTTTTTAATGCTCTCAGGAAGTTTAGTCGTTTAATTATGTGATAAACTCGCACTAGGCCTTGAAGACTTTCTAAGCACAGTTGAATAATGAATAACACGATTAGGTACTTACTTATTGCATCATCATATTGTATGTATACATGTATAATATTTCAGTTGTTACATCATTTTGTTACTACACCTATAAAGCTATGACCATCACTTTAAATTTCACAATATTACCAAAAGAGTGAAGAACTGAACAGAGACAAAGCTTCTAAGGACTAAGGAGCGTTAAAAATGTATACCTATTTTGGTAGGGTTGTCACAGGCCGATAAGATATAATTAAAAAGAAAATTGTGTCTTATTTTTTTATTATTTAAGATTGAATATTTTTTAACTTATTAGAATTTTAAAAAGAATAAGTACTAAAATAGTTGCTAGAAGAAGAAGTACGTGTAAAAGTAAAGAAGTACGTAAGTGTACTAAGTGTGTTTACATTACATCAAGATATGGCTCTATCTGTAGGGCTATTATTAGATGCAACTGTCAAAAATTTTACTTTCCATTAAAGGGGAGGTTGGAATTCAATATTTTTATGGAGACCTAGTGGTAATCTAAACCTGTGTCATACATGTTTATTGCAGATAGGTACTCAAGTGATTCAGATCAACGCTACTACGTACTGATCATATCTCCAGTACCTACATTGCTTATTCATGTTGGCACAAGTTTTATTATCCTCTATCAGATGAATACGAAAACGGAATTTTAATAAGCAGCCGCTTGACATCTGGCGACTTCATTCTATGGTAATCTTTATGGTCGCAATGTTTTAGAGTGATGTATTTTATTCGATCTTAAATTTTAAACTCTGTTTTGCTTACGTGGACTTGAATTTTATTAGCATGTGGATGTCAAAGCTATAGTTCAGTGAAACAGGTCACTTTTAGTTTGATTATATATCGCTGGTTTGCTAGAATAGCAACATAGCTAAAAATTATTGATTTTAGAGAATGGCAATGTTTTGTGATTTCCGCTAGAATATTTTGTTATAAATATAAAATGAACTTGTCGCGCTTTCTAACGAACGTTAGCACGAGATAGCCGATGCGTCTTTGGTCACCTTAAAATATCAAAGATTTATGATCGCTTGGCATACTTAGTTCAATTCGACTGAATTTTGAATTATGTCGATATTCTCGCAAACCATATATTTATAATACAGAAGCTCTACAACCGATTGAATTATTAACTGTTACTTCTATAATTTAACTCATGCGGTGCGGGATATCAGTAAATGCGGGTTTAGCAATAGGTATATGTAAGTATAATAGTATAAACAAGCTGGCTTTCAAGTTTTTAATGAGTAGGAAGTTTTTAATAAATTAAACAAGTCAACTCTTATAATATCAAATATGCTTCCAGCGTTATCAATGCGGCTAAGGGCTGATGCGGCGGCGGTTAAAGTCCGAGTACCGCGAAAAAGATGTACAACATGGTACAATACATAAAAATTTTCAAAATGTAGATGTATTCTTAAGGTACACACTTCCACATATGGACAATTCTTATCTACGGGATAAATATTTAATTTAGTACTAGGGGAAATTTCTGGGCTAATAATGTGTTTTTATAAACTATTTCACCCACGTAAGTCTCATTCATTGTGCCTCCATTCTACCTGTGTGAGTAGACAACCAAAACCGGTTACAACCTTAATGGACCACCCAGTGGTTGCATAGGCGGCAGCAGTATCTTCTTGCTCACAATGTCTAATATTGATAACTTTCTTACATCTCCAAGGACATATTACAAAATTAAGACTACCACCATGTCCATACACACGGCTACCATCAATTGCCTATAGTCATAATTATGTCTGCGAACAGTACACCGCTTATTTATGCAACTAAGAGAGCAATCAAGCTGATGGTAGCTTTTCTTCGTCTTCATTTCTTCTTCGGTTCATGGCTAAAACCTATGAAGCTATGTTAATCCTACGCATCAGCAGAAAAATAACGGTACGGTATTGCTGGTAACGATTTCTGTACACAAATAACTACATAACGTAGGTATAATATATTATTTATTATTGTATCTTTGTCTTAAGTTGCAGTGACTATGATCTAATTTAATTTTAGTAGACGCCCCGCATCTATACTATTACAAATTAAACATAACATTATTTTGATTATCTTTTTTCCATGTAGGTACTTAATTATTTATTTACTGTAATAACACGATTGATCAAAATACAACATTTTTATTGATTATACCCATACAAAGCACACCAGCAACATCGACAAACCAGCTTGGGCCTTAGGTCAGTCAATAGCCTCCCAAAAGTACAGTAAGAAATAGTACAGTACGTTAAATATTTAACATGTTTCTTTTAAATTTTAAGTTTGATAAGTTGACCATTAAGGCGTTAATGATCAACTTATCAAATTTATAATTAAAAAGAAACATGTTAAATATTTAACGCCTCAGAATTTATTCCTGAATTATTTAATACGTTATTTAAATTTTGTTAACTTGGCTTTTTACATAAATATCTAATTATAGATGTAGTCGACAGTAGATAACCTATCTCAGATTTCTCATGTATAAATATTTCATTATTTTAATCCTGATAACAATGTATGGAACTAGTGCTACAATTTATGCGCATCAGAATTATACATATATTCATACATTAGTCTATCCACTTTAGACAACTTTAGATTTGCAATATTTTCGACTTTGTTCTACTATGATTAAATACATTGAAAGCTATGAACTATTGCGTCTTTCAACTGCATGGAATTGCCTATGCTAATTACTGTTACGTAGTACTACTAATTTGAATTAGAGTTAAAATGCAAAGTGAATTATAACTCTAATTTATACTAGTATATATTATATAAATATTAGTAGTAGTACATAATATGTATAATATGTACATTTTATAATTAGTGAAAAGTATGTACTCGTATGTTTTAACATCGTCGAAACTCGAAACCTTCCAATTCAATTTATTTTATATCATGTAAATCGGTTAGTGAGGAAGCTACACAAAATCTCACTGGAACCCATAGAAGTTGAGCTCTAAAAATAAACGTTATTGAAATTTAAAGCGGACAGAATAACGCGATAACGTTTTCATGTTATGCCAAGCCACCTTATAAATTATATAATACCCACAATAATAATGACTTTATTATGCAGATATTTAAAATTGCTGCTGAAGAAAACACATTATGTATTTGCCCCCTATACACCTTCGATTTGTGAACCCCAACGATTAAGCTGAAGGACTGTGATAGTGAAGGCAAACAGTCTCACTTAACAAAAAGTTTACTAACCAGGCGGTTATATACCTCCTAATCCGTTATACAAAATCTTACGTAAATCCAATACAGTATTAAACATTATTTAATGCATTCCACGATAATTTAACACAAGTACACACCAAACTGACAGTGACCTTGCTACAGGCTTTCGATAAGATAACATATCAAAAGCGCTCCGATAACAAAACATTCTTTCATAATATACAATCATATTCCACATATAAAAGTAGGCGATTCCTTTTTTCCCTATTCTTTCGACATTGACGTTAGTACGACCGCAATTTTTATGAGTCAGTCAATCCATGCGTCATGTGATCATGTCAGTTGATCGCTGGACTCGTCGCTGCTAGTACTTCAGTACTAACCCTCGGCTTATATTGTAAAATTATTACTTAGTTCTAAATCATGTTGTCGTGTACGTCCATAAAATGATTGTGAAATGTGATTTACAATATGATTCAAGAAGGTGTAAACATGCGAAATGTGTAAAGTGCGCTTAACGAGTATGATCAACAGTCAACTTGATAAATATTGTTGTAAATATTACCTAATTTCTGTTCTGTCTGTTTAATATTAACTTTCCGTGTAAGTAATTATTTTTAAATATACCGTGACTATAATGAGTCTGCAATTAAGTAAATAAAAGATAAACTTTTAGCACTAAATATCGATTTGGTGTTTTGTGCCAATTTAGTAGCTAAGCTACATAATATGTAAGCATGAAGAATCGCGTTTTCTTGAATGTGTGATTTTTAACTGTTTTGAGAACTTTGAAACACTTTTTAACCGATTTTAAACTTGTACCAAGTAATATTAAGGGAACGTAAATGTTGTTGGTTTGAGTAAATTTTTAATTAAAAATTATTATGTTTATTTTTCATTTCTTTACTAAAACTTAATTATTTTTAATAAGTTAATTTTTTCTTCGTGTGGGAACCTCTGATTACCACCCCGCCGACTGCGCGACAAAGTGATTATGCTGGAGTCGAACATACTAAAACTACACGGTATTTCCAACATCAGTTGTTGTCATGTTTTCACTTAAAATTTCGATTTCGAATGCGCAGTGCAATTTATTCTTGTTCTAACATTGTATGACTTCGTGTTATTTAAATAGTTGTGACAATTCCGTGGATTTAGTAACATCAAACTAAATACAAAACAAAACATTGGGCTCAATTAAAGTTCCCTTTTACAAGCGTGAAGCTCTCATAGTTTGTCAGGAGTTCGTAAAGTGCAACCGTAAACTGGCTCTGTACGGTGCGTGATTGATTTCCACTCGTTGTTCCGTGGCTTTGTTGTGATTCAAATGATCCGGTGTTTTTATTAGTACAGCGCGTCTTTGTTCGTGATACGTGAGGCTTTTCAAACAGGGGTTGTTGGAAAGTGTCACCTACACTTTTCCTTTTGTGTTCCCCTGAGCACATTGCGGAGATCCCTGCCGTGATTTAAATTGAACTGCACATTTTGTGTACAAAATGGTAATTTGTCTTTCGGGCAATTTGTTTTTAGGGTTCCATACCTCAGATGTAAAAACGGAACCTTTTTTACATCTCTTTGTTGTTCGTCGTTTGTCGAGCATTCAAGAAAAGACACCGTTTATCCAGAACGAATTAATACATATAAAATATTAAGATTGTGAAATTTTGGAGCTGTAAGAAATCAAGGTGTATGTGAACGTCATCAAAAGATACGGCCTCTGATGTCATATATTTTGATGGATTTAAGCCAACTTATAATGCTATTGGTGTCGTTTGGCTCTCTGTTGTACTAGAATCCAGGCAGACCCTCTGATCGCTGGCGACCCTCCGCACCAGCACACATGCATTGCAGTACAAATTAAGTCTACAATCACGTCACACCGAGCGTGTTTCATCTAAACGCTTTAGTGACTAACGATAGTTTGGCGGTTGTTCGGCTTAGTTATGATCTGATTCTACTAGCTACATCTGTAAGGGAGCGTGGTCCACTTCAGGTTTAATATTATGTAATCCTGGTTATAGCAAAGCTATATAAAATTTAATCTGATGCATATGACTGTTAAGCTTAGGTATACTACATTAATATAAATAAAATACGCTTATTTATCACCTTGCCTATTTTTATTTTATTTTACAAATTGTGAGTACAATTGCTTATACTTATGATATTTGTGCTATTCGAATTATCTTGGGAAATTCCTCGAACACTCTTACTTCGAAGCAAAACAAATCGATGCGCTTAACCAAACTTACATAATAAGTAGTTAGTCTGTGAAACACAACTGTCGGCAACCAATTTACAATCCTTACATTACCCTGTTTTTGTGAGAGTCGAGGTTTTTGCCGGTTTATCGAAGGATCTGGAGACATCCCACGCGGTCGGGTAATGTTGACAGGTAGCCGGCAACATGCCGGGCGGGATTCCCGTCATTCAGGAGCGGGGAACTTCCTACAATAAATATTTTTGTTCTTGAATGGCGTTTAGGCGCCTGCCTCACCCCTCTGAATAATGAATGCTTTTTTTGTATGCTATGTCATTCATTGTTGTTTGGAGCGCCTATTTAACTTAATTTTATGACTTGTTCTGGTAATTTAATTGTATTGTAAAGAATGTTTTTTTCGTTACTTACTTACTTACGTATAACTAGAAAGACTCGTACCCTGATACATAGACTGAGTCATATATCAACAAAAAAAAATACAATAATGGAGTTAGAACTTTTTTGCCTGTAAAACTAAATTGATTTGTAAGGTGCACTTCTGGGTGAAATATCTATGTCCTTTTCTGTATCTCTGACAAGGTGTATGCAAAGTTTCATGAGAATAGGTTAAGTAGTAAAGGAGTGAAAGCGTAACAAACAAACACATTCACATTTATAATATTAGGATGTCACATAGCGATAGCAGCAGAATAGCAAGCATAAAAATTTGGGTTAGTGCCGATTATAGATAGATAGAGCGGGGCGCTCTCGTTTCCCCCTGAAAGTGGTCATAAACATATCATTTACATTTACACATACCTTTTTTTTCCTTTTTTTTTCGTGTGGATCCCCCCACAGGTCATCACCTCACCAGGGTCAACGGCAAGGTGGTATGTCGGACTCGAATTGACTAAAACCACACGGTGTTCCGTCACGGGGTCCTAAGGCCGGGGACTCAGGTGTACCCTAGAAAGGAAATCCCTGTGAACCCCGGCAGACTTGGCCGCCTGCTCGACAACAGGCGACCCCACTAGTTGGTGCGGGGGCCTTGCCCTCTCCAATTTAGAGAGGTGCGCGTGGAACACGTCGCGCCGCCGTCTCGGGCCTGCTTCTGCTAGGGCGACGGGTAACCCAGCCCATCACCCTCAGGCCAGCGCTCATGGAGGCCCGAGATCATTTTGCACTCTCCGGCGCCTAGTGCGTCTTCTGCGGGACGAAAGAGAAGTAGTTCTCTCCCGTTCCCTTTCCGCCGCCTCTTTGGCATACATCACTTCCTCACAGAACGAGGCAGCGGAATCCCATGCTCTCTCGCACCGGACCATGGCCATAACCACGGTTTCCAGCGAGAGGCTACCCACACCAACGGCCCCAGCAAGGTCGACGCGCGGTTGCGTCCACGCAGTGCACTCCACCAGAGTGTGAAGTGCAGTATCCTCGCTGCAGCCCCCGCAGTGGTGGCACACAGGCGTTGGTTCCCGGCCTATGCGACACAGGTACTTTCCGAAGCATGCGTGTCCGGTAAGCACCTGCGTCATCCGGTAGGAGAGGCTTCCATGCCGCCTCTCCAGCCAATCCTCCATGATGGGTCTTAGCGCCATCCTTCTTTACATTTACACATACCTGATTTTTTAAAATAAAGTACAGTTGTGTGGAAAAGTGTCAGCAACATAATACCTATTATTTTTAGCACCTTATCTTTAATTTATATTTAAGAGACCTACATTTTAATACATTATCACATGAATACGAAGTCGAATTCGTCTCTTCGAACGCAACTTCAATAACATCATATTTTGTCACATTAAATATTACTAGAGATCGTGTGGTGGTCGAATTTCGACAGGTCAAAATATATAGTGGACACTCATAGCTGTATGTACCCGTTTTTGCATTTTTTTTTTAACTTTATAGCAAATACTGTTCAAAAATTTTTGCATTCGTCACTTCTTCTCTGTATTAAACTATAAGTGTGCGAAATTTCATACTCCTCCGTCCGCCCAGTTTTCGTAAAAAGGGATCCAAAGTTTTCGCTTCACGTATTATAATACGTGAAGCGAATAGAGATAGAGAATGAAATCTTTACCAAACAATTTTAGTTCAGTTTATAAACGGTTTTAGTCTAATTTTACTCTATTATATTTAGCATATTATTTTTAGCACCTTATCTTTAATTTATATTTAAGAGACCTACATTTTAATACATTATCACATGAATACGAAGTCGAATTCGTCTCTTCGAACGCAACTTCAATAACATCATATTTTGTCACATTAAATATTACTAGAGATCGTGTGGTGGTCGAATTTCGACAGGTCAAAATATATAGTGGACACTCATAGCTGTATGTACCCGTTTTTGCATTTTTTTTTTAACTTTATAGCAAATACTGTTCAAAAATTTTTGCATTCGTCACTTCTTCTCTGTATTAAACTATAAGTGTGCGAAATTTCATACTCCTCCGTCCGCCCAGTTTTCGTAAAAAGGGATCCAAAGTTTTCGCTTCACGTATTATAATACGTGAAGCGAATAGAGATAGAGAATGAAATCTTTACCAAACAATTTTAGTTCAGTTTATAAACGGTTTTAGTCTAATTTTACTCTATTATATATCTTAATTTTCTAGTGTAGTAAAAATTGGTTAGTTATGTTAATAAAAAATAATTAATCTGTGATCTTTATGGTTGGAAAATAACTAACCTAAAAAAAATAACCCGTTTGTATAACAATATATCAGTTGATAATAATAAACTCAAATGTATATTTTAATATACATGTCTTCAAGATTTCAGTATTCGGAAGTTACTGACTATGACTATGACTAGTTTATACATTTTCCGGAATATTAAAATTACTAATTTTTTTTAAAGACAACTCATTAGGAATTCTTCCTGTGTCGCGGGGGACATTACAAACATACAAACAACTGACACAAAGAACACCCAGACTCGGGTGGGAATCGAACCCACGACCTATGGCATAGCAGTCAGGGTCACTAACCACTAGACCAACAGGCCAGTCAAATAGGTACTATTGGCATTGTATACTACAATAATTAACTTTAAAAAAAAGTATTACCGGCTTCAATGTGCCAAACCTGGATAAATTGTAAAAAGCTGTAGCTATTCTTTATCCCTTAATTTTAAACCGTTAGAAGGTGGAATATCTTCTTCAAATGGGACTTACCTTTAGCGCATCCAATTTAGTTAAAAAAGAATGTTTGAAATCGTTTCACAAATGGCGAAGATATCGCGTAACACACATAAACAAATTCCAATTCAGAAATTCCTCTCTTTTGAAGTCGGTCAAAAAATCTGTGGTGTTTAAACACTTTAAACATTTGCAACTGTAAAAATTTGCAAGACAAAATAAAATATTCATTATATTGCTAAACTTTAATTATGAAGTCAGTTCCGAAAATACAGTTAATTGCCGGGAAAGAAGGCATGTACACACCTACATATAAGGACATCATGATGTAAGGACAATGCAATTACATTAAATTATTCTACCTATTCCGAACATTGGTAATAACGAGTACACAACATTTACTCTCACTAATACTCTAGATACACTAAACTCATTTAATCCCACTAATATTATAAATGTGAAAGTTTGGATGGATGGATGAATAGGTGGATGTTTGTTACTCTTTCACGCAAAAATCACTGAACCGATTGCGATGAAACTTGGTATGTAGATAGCTGGAGGCCTGGATTAACGCATAGGCTACTTTTTATCCCGATATTTCCACGGGATCGGGACTTACGATGGTAAAACCGCGGGGCGCTGCTAGTACAATATCATACTTTAAACCCCACGTCATTTATAACAAGATATTTAATAAAAAAAATTAAACTTTCGCGACTTTGATACATATTAGATGTGTAACTCGGGACTTAATCGCGATAATATTTAAAAAGTACAAACCTCTTGGTTACCCGACGTTTCGATCGAACTGAACCGATCGTGGTCACGAGTCCACTTGTAACTACAGTCGGTGCAATTCGATCGAAACGTCGTAATATTTAAAAGGTACAATACCTCTAGGTTACCCGACTTCGTTTTAAATATTATCACGATTAAGTCCCGAATTACACATCTAATAAGATATTGAATGTCGAATACATAATATTTAATGTACCACATAATCGCCAGAATTTTACGTCCAAATTTCAATGCCGTTGTACGGGAAGCTACAGAAATAAACTAATGAGTCACCAGCTCCATCCTACACATTACCTACCAATACTCACATAAAATACAAGCAGGCATCTCACTGCCTGTTCCCCATTTTATGTTCGTATTTCTATAAAAACGTAATATGGATGAGTTCGTGTGCCACTTTACGTAATAATCTGAGCATTATAAAAATATTTTATTCTGTAATGTTGCGTTCACCACTATTTTCTACAATTCAATGCGGCAAAGTCTTATGCATTTACGAGAATTTCCTCTCTGCGCACGTTTTCATTTTCAAACGTATGATTGAATTTTATTTGAAATTTTACTATTGTCTATTCTTTCAAATCGGATATTTCAACTACATGCATTTGTTTATCTAATTTTTTATAAAAGGACAATTGATATATTTCCTTATGTAACAAATTCCAAATTAAAAAAAAAAATCTCATTATTATTACAAATAACAAGGCGCTGTAGGGTTTTCTGATAGACTCCTTGGACTCTATTAGCAAAGCAAAGTAACGTGACCCTCTAGAACGAGGGGTGGGTGCCCCATACAAGTGGTATGTTTTTTCATGTTCTGCTACTAAGGTCACAAAAAATCATATGGCGGGTCTGATAGAAACCGATCACTGTAATCTATGGACACTTACCACCAAGTAGTGACCAAGGGTTGTCACTCTCACTTTGCCGACCTTGTGACTTCAGTAGACTACAAAATGAAAAAAAATCTACACGATTGCTCTGACTCGGCGTCTCAATATCGCGAATCTTTAATATTTTCTGCTTAACTATCAATACTCGTAGATATTTATACACTTACTACTATTAACCTGACGTCGCATAAACTTTTACCTATTTTTTTTATTTGACAGGGTAAGCACTGCATCTTTCATCTCTGGAATTCCACTATAATAGCTTTCGTTGTTGGTAGACTCGGTTTACATAGTAAACAAAACAGTCTCTATCATTGAACACTATCTCTAAGCATCGATGTTTTAAAGTATCTTATGGTTTCATAATCACAGCGACTGTGGAACTTTCTAAAATTTTCTAGAAGTTTGTAGAGGAGAGAGTACTTTCGAAATTTAAATAAAGTGTATAGAACTTTCACATCTAAGGTATACAAACTTCAGGGTGTAGCGAGAACATCGTACGTAATTGCACGTACTTAGATAAGTCACATTTATAGATTAACTTTAGAGATAAAATAAAACAATTATACACACGCACCACATTAGTATATAAGTCCTGTCTGTATCTAAAATAATTCAGACTAAATATCATCTCGAGTCTCATTACACTACTTGCCAAACACTGCCAAAAGGGCATTAGGAAACGGCACAGTATTTTTATATTTCAGTTTTGTTAGGTTTCTGAAGTTTAATCATCTGTGAAAATTTATATTGATACTTCAGACAACCGACGCAGTTATTATTTCTGATAAATAAATAAAAACTAAGCCCATGACGTTGTTTTTGTTACAGGTAAGCGATTCTCAACTCCTGCCAAACCTTATTGTAAGTACTCACGCGGTAATAGTACGTGCATGAACAGAAGTTAAAAACATTTGAGAATTTTCTATATTAAAAAAAATAACAGCATTGAATGATGATTAGGATTATTAGATTTGCTTCATGTAATTAAGTACGAGTGGAGAACGGTTTTATAAAGTTACTTGAAATAAAGTCTAAACACGATATTAATAAATAGGTAAGTAATAATTTTGTTACACTTAGAAAGGCTTCGTCTGTTTTTCACATTTCTAATAGGATAAACGCTTTGAAATAATCATCAGCTAAGGACCACCAGCACTACTAGTAGGTTTATTGTTGGCTAAAGGACACTTGATTTTTATAAACAAGTATTCTAGTAGGTATAAACAATAATTAAAATAAAATTAATGTATTTTATTCCTATATAGTATGTACAGCTGAGCAGTAGATATATACATATTTAAATAATTAACATCAACATAAGGATGCGAACGCTGCGCTGTTGAAAGGTTACTGTTATTTTTATGATTATGATACGAGCATATGATCCAACGTATCTTCATCTTAATATAGCAACGGAAAAGTACTACAAAAAATGGAAGGTGGATGCTAAAGGTGAGCAATGTGAAACTTAAACCCTGGAAAAACAAATAAAAATATCTAGTGTGTTAGATAATAACAACCTAAGCATAAGAAAATAAAACGAGTTCTAATATGTAATGCCAAGCTTTGAAATTAAAATTTAATGTCTCACAACAAAAAAGTAACATAGACTGGTTTGACGTCACCGCGGTAGGCGTGGCCTTGTCCGTGCGCACCACTGGCCGTCATCCGAGCAGTGCACAGCACGCTCACCATACAATAATATATAGACGTCCTACTCTGCGAAAAATATATGCGCTTATTTCTATAAATTACTGGCTCTGACATATATATCACCAAAGAAATCCATTTGGAATATTGCAGAATTATCAGAACTGAAAAGCATTAAGTTAAACCAAAAAACTAAAAAAACCAGTAGTTCCACTTTTTAGTACGTTTATAACTGGAAAATCGTACTTAAAATGAAATACTACCTTTTGCCCGCGGCTCCGCTCGCGTAAAAATAGTTTTCCCGTAATGGTAACAGTTTTTTTTTTCTGGATGAAATTTATTGTAGTATTCTAACCTCTTGAGAATACGTAATGGACTGGCTTGTGATATACTATCTGTGTCGATTGTATTCTTATTTTAATAGTGTATAAAATATAGGGTTTTTAAAAAGAAGTAACAAGACAATTGAAAAAAAAACAGGAGCTGACTTCGCTGGAGCATGTCAGACGATTCCTGAGAAGATATAAAAGAAATATAATAGTGTAAAACAATGTGGTAGCTAGTAGTGCAATGTAGTTTTACTTGCAGCTACTATGCAGCAGCTGCTAATACTGTCTATGATTTAATTCCCCTTACGAAACAACACCTACTTTCCTGGATACTCTCGCAGCATCTTGAGAGTGCTACAGTACCCTGTGTCCTTTTGTATATCAGATGAACGGTACGGCAGGGCATAAAATACGAACAAACAAACATGATATAAGAGCGTAGAGTTTCTTTATTTATTTGTACTCACCACTGTTAGGTTCTACGGATCGGATTTGAAAAAATATTTTTGCGTTTGATAACCAACTCATTGACAAATGGTAAATATCCATATTTCGCTATCTGTAATTAGTTAATGACTTGTTTTGTTTACATTAACAATGATAATAAACAATTAGCGATTTATTTAGAATTGATAACTTTTAGAAAGTGTAAAAATCAGCGCCCATATATTACACGAGATAGATTTAGATTATCACATTAGATATTCGATAATTCTATATCTTTATCTAGGTATTAGATAATGCTATCAGAATATTTTAGTTATCTGTTATATGTGTGGTTTTGTATGTTTTGCTTTCTTTTGTTATAAAGTTTTTACCGTACGAGTACAAAGAAGAAAATTTTAAATACAATCCGTATCAATAAAAAAAAACAGGACAAGTGGGTTCCTTAAGTAAACGAACTTGTAGATAGTACGCCCATCTCGGAAATCAATTCTCGAAGATGTCTTCCACGTTTTCTTCGAAAAACAAATTTAATTTTGCAGTTCTAAAAATATGCTCCCATACATCGATGTACGACAAAGTCAACTTTCCAACCACAAAATATAAGTTTGTAATCACAAAAACTATTTTTTTATGTGATATATCAACAAATTAACGACTTTCTGATTTTTTCCTTTACTTGTGCTATGAGACCTTGCTTCTTACCAAATTTTATGATTCTAGGTCAATGGGAAGTACCCTATAGGTTTTGATTTACCTGTATGAAATGTAATGTACGAAATGTTCAAATTTATTAAAATCTTAGGCTTAATGGCCGTATCTCTTGAGTGCGTTGACTAAGAAGCTTGATTTTTTTACAGTTTCAAGAGACTGCCAACATAAGTATTTGATGTTAATTTCAACTTCATGCCTCTTCGGGTTCCTGAGAAAAAGGGTCTTGACAGACAGACGGACAATAGAGTGGTCCTATAAGGGTTCCTTTTCTACCTTTTGAGGAACGGAACCCTAAAAAAATTACTTATTTAAAAGTAAGGCATCTGAATATGTGCAAACTCGGTATTCACGAGACACAAGAACTCTGAAGTTACCGTTTTAAAGAAATGACTCAACTTTACTCTTTGTAATTTGAAAGATGGTGAAGTACCCAAGTGAGACAATGAAGGAAAAGAAGCCAGGATCTCCTGTACTTGGACTGCTTATTAAGCCTTCCTTAGAGATTGAATAGTGCGATCACATGAACATAATAGTAGAAACGTAATCACATCGCAAAATAAAAATATAAACTTTCTCTCTCTTAATACTCAAAATTTAAAATTTAGTTCTGAATTGCGCTTGTTCGACTAATTCGAGGGAGACACGATTTTTTAAAATTACGTTAATGATTTTTAAAAGAGACTTCATGAGTAAATTTACAATTTTAAAAATAAAATTCCCCTTTGGACTGGGATCGAGAGATACTAGGGTGGTTTATCTTTTTACTATATAATTTATATATATATATATATATATATATATATATATATATATATATATATATATATATACTCTCGACGACGACGACTCAAAATAAGTTTATATAAAATTTGTTAGTTTATGTAAATAAGCTCAAGACAAGAGGTTTATTTATTTATTGCTTTTTAGTTATTTTGGTCGGTTTAATTTTTTGTTAAAAAGTTTTTTTTAAAACACTTCCTGCAGATACATTGCATGGGGCGGACTTAATGCCGTAGGCATTTTCTACCAGTCAACCTTTGGGTGATACAGAGATGTGTGTGACACGTGTATAATAGAAATAAAAATAATTGTTAGTTTAAAAGAAGAGCTAAATAAATTAATATAATATAAAGAATATATTACATAAATAAACCTACATATATACTATATATACAAATTACACTTACACATACGAGGTTTGTCCCAAAAGTATCCGACATTTATATCTTCGCACCGCAGCACTCAGGCGACCTCTGTAGGGTACAAACATCACCAGTAACTCCCCACAAACTCACCATTTGCTCGCAGTTCTCAATAGGACGGTTAATTCCTGCTCAGCGTGTATTTGTTTACAGTGTCTTTTTCACGTTCGTCGAATTTGTTCATTGTTAAAAAATGACGGAAAGAACGAAACAGCGAATTTGCATAAAATTTTGTTTTAATCTTGATAAAAGGTGTACGGAAAGTATTGAAATGTTGCAAAGGGTTTATGGTTACGATCCTGAAACAAAACAACAGTCTTCGCAGTGGAAACTTCCATCCGAGCTTCAGCCGAAAAAAGTGAAAATTGAAAATGCCGCTTAAAGGACACCGATTCGACGACAAGAAAACTGCTGAAACCAATACGACGAATGCTCTAAAGGCGATTCCAATAACTGACTTTCAAGACTGCTTTAGGAAGTGGAAGCATGGATTTGAACGTGTTGTTCAATCAAATGGGGACTACTTTGAAGGATGCCACCAACCGGATGACGAAGAATAAGTCAAGCACCGAGAAATTGGGGTAGGTCGAATACTTTTGGGACAGACCTCGTATACTCATTTAGCAAAGACTTCGTCCTGCTCTTTCTCTCAACCTATTCCTACCTTATTATTTCCGACGTTATCCCTTTGACTCAACCCAGAAATTATGTTACAAAGTGTAAAATTAAATAAATGTGAGGTAACAAAATGGTGTTGTATTAATTAATTCAGTACCCCTAATGAGGAAACTATGTACCTACTTCTTTAACCTTTTAGGAAATTTTGAGTAATAGCACAGATTACTAAGTAGTTACTACGTAAGCAATAGCTTGAACTTTGCAGAATATAATATCCACATGTTTGTAACACGTATTCTAGATAGGTCAAAACTTTTGCATAATGTCATATGTATGTAGTAATGCACAGATTATAAAATAAATTAATCACATCCGCAAAGCGCGTCCTTATATTGTATAAAAAAAATATCTTCCTCATGAACTGGCTTTGAGAAGCGTTCGGAAATCCGCTCCGGCTTTATAATGCTGTCAGAATGACGTTCGGCGGAACCCGCGCTGTAGAAAAATATACGTACGTTACAGGGTTGCGTCGTGAACCATTCGTATAATTTTTTTCTTTGTTCAATACAGTCGTGGTTTTATTATATGTAGGTATGTATCTAGAATAGAACTTATACACTATAATGAACCAAACACGTCTCAATTTCATTTAAATAAAATGGTTAGATAAAGCGAAATTACAAAAGCGATGTAATCGTACAATAACGAATGAAAAGAAATTTACTTAAACTTAAGTATCCCCGCAATTAAATCTTTGGGATTTTCGACTTTTCCAGGTATAAACTACAAACTCAAAGTGCCGTTATCAGCAAAATGTATATTTGAGACATAAGGATGGAATATCTAAGAATAAACAGAACACAAAATCCATTTCAATCATTAGTAAATCCGTTATTGACATAATAACAGATGGAAATACCGAAAAGAATCAATCCGCAAAAATATTATCAAAATTTAATAAAGAAGTGAACTGTATATCGGTCATCACTCCTCAGCTTTATATTCACCCTTAACACGAATGGGTCACAAACAAACCTTTTTTCAGAGGATAAAACGATTTTGTTTATGGTTATGGCAACCCTAGGCCGGTGAGTGAATGCTCGACTGTTGGACCTCTTTGTGGGGCACAATCAGGAATAAAAACACATCCCTCTTTGTTCGGACGGGACTATGGCGAGACGGACGCACCAATCCACTCTCTCCCCTATGCATACATTGTTATACGTGAATGTATTTTGATACGGAGCCGATGTAACATATGATCATAATAGCCAATCTGGTTGGATTGATATACCAATATGTTGTCTTGTTTTCGGTTAAAAACAAAGGTTTATTGAGAAATTCTCTGCTGCATTTTTTTTAAATGGTTCATAACAATAATTGTGGTTGTTTGTGGGTTGTTTTAGTGCTATTGTTTACTGAAACATTGATAACTGATATATTAAGAAAATGCATGAAAAATAAAACCAGAAGCTCAAACCTGCTTAGATCAAGTGCCATAACTATTAATGTAAATAACACTAACGGTAACGTTTTAATTTAAACAAATATTAATGTCTATCCATCTGCAAATTGACAATATTCTATATCTCAAATTGACAATGCAATACAAAGTTCAATGACTTCTTAAAAAGTAATAATTTGGATAACTCGGCTAACGTTATACTTAATTATGTCGTAAAAATGTTAATTAAATATAGCTTTAAATTGTTTTGACCCCATTTTTTTATGAAGACAAACTTGTCTTGGTGGACTGGAGTAAACCAGACAGTGAAAATTGCAAGCTAACATAACATTAAAATAATAAAAATCTGTAGTGTTTCTTGGGATCTGATTTGTTTCTTGGAGTATGCTAACCACAGGACACCCTGCGACGATAAGCTGTTACCGGTGGCATAATGAATGCACAGGTGAAAATCAAATTGTTTGAAAACGCCTTTTTTTGACTGAAAATTATTAGAGATGCGCCGAATATTCGTTTGGTATTCGGTATTCGGCGTATTCGGCATCTTTTCCACTATTTGTATTCGGCCGAATTATTAGGTTTTGTTACCGAATATATTCGGTTCAAGCTTTTTCTATTTTCTTGGGTCATGTAGCCAAGGTGTAGGACTAAAAGACAAGACTTCTTATGTAAGATTTATGTTATATTAAGTCAAAGAAAATATATTTATTTCTTAACCTATAGTTAGCATACTAACTATAGGTAATAATTGTTGATCATAGTCAACATTTATTTTAAACCTTAAATCAACATTTAATTTAAACCTCAAAACAATATTTATTTTTAAACTTTAAATCAACATTGATACGCAGCAAAACAATGTAATGGTAAACCGAATAAATCGGCCGAATATCCGGTTCGATAAAAGTTAAACCGAATAATATTCGGTATTCGGTTATTCGGTGAAAGCACTATTCGGCGCATCTCTATAAATTATAGAGTAACACAATGTCACCGCAACAAAAGATAGTTACTTGAAGTAAAAAAAAGTGTGTGTGTACTTAGGTACGCACGTAAGAAGTTATACTTTTATCAAGTTAAATAAAGTATATTTAAATATCATAATAAATAATACATACCGTCAACTAACCTCAAATTCTACAAACGTACTCAAAGTAATATGTAAAAAACATTTTTATCACTATTGTGAAGTTCGTAACTTTTTTGAAAAACTAAAATGTTTACTAGCTAACTTCGTAAAAATTTACTCTCATAATTTTTTCATAACGACAAAAGAAGTATAACTTCAAAAAATAATATATAAAAATAAATACCACGTGCTGCTGTAAGATCGCTATCTGCCAGTGTCAATCTATGACCACCCGTTTCCAAGTAGTTGAGCCCTGTGAGAAGAAATCGGGGAAAAAAACTCACGGCCACTCTTTTAAATCGCCAGATAGTTTAACAATATTGCTTTATTTTATTTCTGACATAATGTAATAGAGCACTGTTTTATCATATCACAAACGGTTGCAATACCAGTGGGGTCAGTCACGTCTTACCTACCGTATTCTAATGCCATACAATTAGTTCCGGCGAACCCACTTATCAGCAGTAATACTTAATGTTTAACTGCGGTGTAGTAGTAGTGTAGTATGGAAGTGGTTCCTGCGGTCAGTCAGCTCCATTAGTCTGATCTAACAATAGAAAATTTAATATGGCCTGCCTCTACCGACTAAAACAATAAAAGAATATATATGCTCCAGTTCTAATCTCAAACAAAACTACATTATGACGTCACACAAATGTACTTAATCATGCATTATTTACTCTTGTTTTAGGGGATCAATCAAAGTAATGATCATTATATTACGTCACATGTATTAACACGACGTGATAGCGTTAATATCTGTTTAGAATAATGACAAGTAATGTTCGGTCCAGACAACAGTCTCTTGCCGCCCGTCCCTCAACAGGGCACGGTGGCAGTGCCTTTTGAATCATAAAATATATTATTATATTGTTATTGTTATGTGCATCGGAATATAAAAACCTAATTTCAAAACATTAAAAAGTTTGATCTCATTCTCTATTGTTATTCATTGTCTCTGTCTTGTCGTATAACTACGGTATAAGAGCGTTATTAAAAAAAAAGTTTTACTTTATGATTTCGTTTCTAAACGTTTAGTCTTGTCTAAAGTTGTAAAAAGTATGAGATCTTATTGTTACCTACTTAATTGACTAACTAACAACCTTTATATAGTGTCAGTGTCAACAGAATTCACCTTTATTTTGTTAATAAATAAAATAACTTGGCCATCGCACGTCAACATAATCACATAAGAATAATCTACTATTTTCAATATTGGGACAATTTAACATGGCGATAGCAAGCCCATATGCACAAACATTGTCGTGTGCGATAAGCAAGTCATTGTTTTTATTAAAGAAATAAAGATGTCTAATATTGACAAGAACACAAATAAAAATTTTTGATTAGCAATAGTTCTTAAACTACAGGTTCAAGTTAGTCACTGAAAGTTCATGCTTCTAGCTTTATCTACAACGAAGTTACAGGAGGTCGAAAACCTCCTGAATGACTTTGCTCGACTTGGCGGGCGCACTGCCGTGCCTCAGATAGGTGTGCTTAAATGATCAGCTAAATAAATAGCACGAAGTGTAGAGCGGAACTAACGAGGCAAATGGATCGCGAAGGGATCAACAGGCTTATGCAGATGGGATTTGACGTAACGAACTTTAGTTATTAGTTAAACTGTTTATGTTATTTACTGCTAATTTAAAGATATATTATGAGTTTTATATCGTTTTGCAAATGGAAATTGAAACTCAGTGAAAGACACAAATTGTGGATTATGTATATGGAATAGAACGAACTAGGAATTTCTTACATTGATAAAATTATAAATTTCTGACATATTTACTAATTTTAATACTTTGCTACTGCAATTTTTGCATTTTTATCTCTTAATTATTTTTTTTTATTTGCTTATAAATATCCATTAGGAAAATCATGATTTTATTTTTCGTGAATTGAGTTTTACATTTTTTTTTTATAAAGAATAGCAATAATGAAATACTTACGCATTAAGAAAGTCTTTCGATCAGAGAACCACAAAACTTAATACAAGCGCCACAACATACAATTTCCCACCTTCAAACGTTGAATTTTTATTAAGTAGACAATTATCATAGTAATGACAATACGTGATCCACTTAAGTATGCACTGAACATCTACTTAGTGAATGAGGATACTCAATAATTTAGATAACTTAAAACCCTATTAGAAGTTATTGAGTAATTCATATTCACAAAGAGAATGGTTATTAGAATCATAATTAGGTGTTTTACAACTAAATATCGCTAAAATATAGGGACGGGTCGTTCGTCAATTCGTCCCAAATAGGCCGAGTTTATTTTGGGACGAGATGACGAACGGCCCATAGGTACGCAATACAAATCAGCTATAAACTTCACGTGACATCAAAATTATAATAAAAAAGTGATATTAACTTCTCAATTAATCTCATCATCTCTTGACACGTGCCAATTAAGACATAATTAAGCGTTAATCTACTTTACTACATATTCAAGCTCTATTTATCAAAAGGGGTAGGAAGAGTGTATTTGTGGGATCATTGAGCTTCAACTTTGGTAGTATTTTCGGTCACACCCAGTAAAGGGTGACTTTATAGCCGCTTATTTCAGAAACGTTTAAACTTCGCGCTGCTACTGAGAATTTCTTCAGAAAATTCTAATAACCATTTACAGAATTCAGAATTCGAACCCAGGATCAAAAGTACTTCAAAAAAGTGCAATTAAAATCTAATTTAGTTAATAAATTTTTGTGTCATTGATGTGTGTAAACAAGCTTACACATCTTGCAGACCGCCTAATCAAAATAAATAAAAATAGTTTTAGTTGTTAGATATATAACCGTTTTTATGGTTCCGTTCCTCAAAAGAAATAAACCTTTACCCTTTTTAGTGCAAAACAAGTTTTAATTTAATAAATCCATTTACAAAATTTCGTATAGTTTTTCCTCGATTTCCTTGAGATTCCATCATCAGATCCTGACTTGATGATAATGGGACCACCTCGGGAGTATAACCTTTCAAACTAAAAAAGATTTTTTTTCATCGATTCACAATTGGCGAAAATATCGATGAACATACACAAAAAAAAAATACATACAGACGAACATAGTACCTCCTCCTTTGTGGAAGTCGGTTAAAAAAGGAACCCTTATAGGATCACTTTGTTGTCCGTCTGTCTGTCTGTCTTGACAGACAGACAGTCAGACAAGTCAAGGTCAAATTAATACCAAATACATAAATCTGCGGTCCCTTGAAGCTGTAAAAAAATCAAGCTTCTAATTCAAAGCAATCAAAAGATATGATAATTAATAAATTTGAACATATCGCAAATTCAAATTCAATATCTTTATTTCATAAAATTGACCATCAGTTATTCGAAATCGTCGATAAAGTAAAGTAAATTAAAGCCTATAGGGTACTTCCCATTGATATAGAATCATGTAATTTGGTAAGAAGCAAGGTCTCACAGCACAAGTAAAGCAAAAAAAACCACAGCAAAAGTAAAGGAAAAAATCCGAAAACCGTTAATTTATTATATCTGTCTGCCTCTGCATCTGTCAAAACACTTTTCCTCAGGAACCCGTGAAGGCATTAAGTTGAAATTAACATCAAATACTTATGTCAGCGGTTCCTTGGAGCTGTAAAAATATCAAGCTTCTAAGTCAACGCAATCAAGAGATACGGTCATTAAGCCTTCGATTTTCACAAATTTGAACATTTCGCAGATAAATTAAAACCTATAGGGTACTTCCCATTGACTCAGAATCATGAAATTTAGTAAGAAGCAAGGTCTGATAGCACAAGTAAAGGAAAAAATTCCAAAGTAGTTAATTTGTAGTAATAATAACATAAAAAAAATAGTTTTTGTGATTACAAACTTATATTTTCCGGTTTGAAAGTTGACTTTGTTGTACATCGCAACAGTTGTCACAACAAAAAGTTTGTCTTTCGGAAAACACGAGCAAAAATCTTCGAGAATTGATTGTCTATATGGACGTACTATCTCTATCTACATACAAGTTTGTTTGCTTACGGAACCTTCGAGTCAGACTCGCGCTTGTCCAGTTTTTTTTTATATCTATGCATACTGACACCTTTATGTATATCCCCAAAGAAGCAGTAAGAAGACAAATGTCACACACATATATAAATTAGTCAGACCCCGTGCTGCTACTCAGAACTTATGTCAGAAAAACCTAATGCAAATTTGCCTATTAACTTAAGATTTGAACCTAGGAGCTCACGATCTCATGCTAACATAAGACCTAACTTCTCAGGAGACATGACTATTAAACTAATAAATTCATGGGGAAAACACAATTTTGTGAACGTTAGAACTTACGTGTTTGGTGGTCTTGATGTAATCGCCAATCTCTAACAGGACATGTACTCACAAAGCAAGCATTCCTTACGGATCTAGAACCATTAACAAACTCTTAATTCCAATACGGCAACGAACCATTTCGCAGTTAACGGTTCGCAGCACGACCGTTAAACTGGTTTCGCTCAGTACATTTGTACCTGCGGAGATTTAAACCCCTTGGGGGAAGCAGTTTGTCAAAAGCTTCCGTATACAGTACACCGCAATATTGTCATAGAATAAATTTATTTGTAAATACAGGCGCAAGTTTGTTATTCTTTACGATTCAAGGACGTTGAGCTTCAAATATCTATTGATTTTATCGCGTTGTTGTTAGTTAGTATTTGTAATTACTTACGTTAATGGCGAAGAATACTTTGTCGCATTAGCTGAATCGAACTACGTAATAGGTACTAGTTGTTGTTCATACCGTTTTAATGGCATTTATGAAGAATGTAGGAAGTAATAAGAAATGAAACTCATCAATGGCAGCCGATTTTTGTACTAGTTTTTATTAAAATTTAGCTTTATTTGCAAGCTGGCAAATTTGAACAATCACGACGAAATATTTATTCCGCGTTCGCCTTGCTTTTCTAACAAACATATTCCTTTAATATTTTTTTTTTTATCATATATGTCTGCTAAACTAGACAGCTTACATATCATTCTTTTAGCAATAATTTGGCTAGCTGTTTCATTACGGACAAAGAAAGGCACAATAGAAATGCTAATGTAAAAAAAATAGTAGAGACACACCTAGGCAAGTAATAAAGATTTATGATTTAGTAGTAGTAAGGTCTAATAGTGGTAGAGACATCTCGTAAGAGAGAGAAACGGTCTCGCACCCGTTCGCCCCTTATGTTTCGCCCCGCATAGTTTAAACAAGCCCGTTCGCCCCTTGAAACTCATAATGGTATTATTCGCCCTTTATTACAAAACAGGTAAACGTACAGTCATGCCAATTGTTGTTAAGCTATTTAATAGACCATGAATTATTCCAAGAAACATACTAAACAAAGAACGTCTATATTAAAATATATCAGTTTTATTTTATAATTTCGTTGTCAACTGTACTCTTTTGACGTATATATTAACAAGGGGGCGTATGGAGGCTTCAAAAATATTAAATATATTTTCACCTTCACACCAAAACCCACAAGGGGCGGTTGGGTACCGGAATAAGGGGCGAAAGAACGTTTTTAGGTGATGGGGGCAAAACTCAAGGGGCGAACCAGAGAAACAAACTAAGGTTTTGTAGTTGAAATCTCGAAGGGAGAATAGCACGAGTTTATGTACCTATGTATTATGGTTATGGTAATTCCTTTCGTTGAACTTAAACGTACAAATCTATTAGTACAAAACAATAAAAATTATCATAATGGATGTTTTTGGAAGGTTTTACACTAACCAAAATGTCACTCTTTGTATTTATGTTATAAGAGATCGGTTTACCATCACTCGTATACTTGTTAAAATAAGTGTTGCCAAATAAGTGAAACTAAAAAAAGTTATATGAAATAAGTCTACTACTTTTACAGTTATTAATTATTCTTTGATCTATTAAACGGTATTTTGGCTTTTTTATGATGCTACTGACCTTAATGATAGCCGGTCGGTGTCGATGAGGAGAATTCGTGATGTGGATGTGCCCTTATTTTATAACACGAGTTATTATAACTGTTCGTTATATTACTGTCTGCCACACTTATTATTCATACCGTTATTCTAGTTCTTGTGGTTTAGTATGGATAGTTTAATACGTTATGATTTGTTGCCGCGGTGGTCGAGTAATCGATTGCAACTACAAGAGTCGCGGGTTTGATTCCCACTCAGTATGTGTACATACGCACAAGCTGTTCTTACTTTGAGTCTCTATGTGCGTTGTATAACGTGTACGTGTCCCAGAATCTTATAATTGTACTTTTATTATAAAATCGATAGTGTTTACATTCAGTCTGCAGTGTTATTTTTTAGTTAGATACATTGTTCTACAAAATGTCATAATCAAGAAGTGCAACACTTACTTACTTACTTACTATGAAGCTACTTAAGAGCATAAAACTATCGTAATAGCATCAAAATTACACTTAAGCACTTAATCTAATACCTTTAAACGAGCTATTCTTGTATGTATGTATATATAATCTGAATTTAGGAAACGGCTCCAACGATTTTGATGAAATTTTGTATACAGATAGAGTTTTGCATTTTTAGTTCAACTGCATACTTGTATTTCCTGTAAAAATGCAATTTTACGAAAAAAAAGGAAATACGATGTTACAAAAAGCTACCGAGCAAAGCTCTTAGTCCCAGGTACTATATATTATTCATAACATAGATATTAATGGCACTGATGTTAACAGCCTGTGCTTTTAATTATCACAAATTATTTGTATTTAATTGAATCACAATATAAACTGTTATAAAGATGAAGAGTTTTTTGTTTTTCTCTTTGATCTCTTTTTCAATGAAACCTATTGGTAAAGCTCTTACTCATTTTCCTAAAAAAACACAAGAACATGGAAATAACCGCGGATGAAACAGCAAGGGATGTCTATTCTATTATAACTAGATTTAAAATTAATGGTAATATGATTTTAAATTATTATGTAAGTTTATATCAAGTCGCGCGCGCTTTATGTTTCAGATATTTATTGGGGAATTTCCGTATGTTGTGTAATATATTGGTATTACAGGTAGGCAGGTATCGCGTAATAAATGCACTGAGAAACGGCCGACATCAAAACTATCCTCTTTAGTTAAATCTCTCTTGTGCTTGATATCACTGAATACATGTATATGTATAAAGTATATAATAAGACGAATTAATATAATTTTTATATTATTTTTGGCTTTCTCAATATTATATCTGTTAACCCAATAGGAAAAGTCAGTCACCCATGACTTTTAGTGAGACTAACAGGCTTTCATTATTTCAAAGATCTTTTTTTAGTTTCCGAAACACTGTACTCAAAGATCCGAAACAAATGCCTCACAAAAACTTAGAGACGAAAGTCTCAAGTTTGAAACCTATTTTATACACACATGTAAGGCGGTGATATATGATAATGATAATTGTAATTGAACTCTATTCAATTAGAACAATGATATTACTGTTTAAGGAAATTATACTGTCGAGGAAATTTTAGTTAAATTATTATGGAAATGTGTAATAGAGAGCCCTTGTCACTTTATGGCATTTTGTCATTCGTTTCAATGGTGGGTGAAATTGAACTCTTGTAAATTCTACAAGCCACTCAAAGATCTTTTGGTTATTTTTTTACTTGATATAATTTTTTTTTAGTTTCTTGTCATTTTATAGTCACCATAGTTACGGTAGTTCATTGGATTTATTTGTGTCAAGAAAAGGCAAGTGTTGAAAATACATTACAAAAAAAAAGTATTTAAAAAAATGTCTTGTGAATTTTAGAATATCCTTATTCTATGGAGTGTGTTAAAAACAGTGATTTTTGTAACATAAGGCAATAATATTCATCTGTAACACGAAATATCGCACAAATTTTGTTAAGGTTAGTTTCTACTACGTATGACATGTATATTCAGTATATTATAATAGTTCCCCTGACATTCCAAACAAAATAATGATATTAAACTCTTATATTATATAGTGTTAATATATTATTTTATGCATACCTTATATCACTGTATAAAAAAGAAAACATATATAAATTATCAATCAGTGTTTATTACCGAGGTTCTTAATAAAAATCTTTTAAGATATCAAATAATAAGCTAAACTGCTACATATTTAATATAAGTATTAAATATCCCCATAACAAAAACAAACTTCAAACCATCTCATAGAAGGAAGTTGACCGTTAACAATACCGGAAGAATACTCGTGCATATAAATAGTTGGTCTCAGGTGTCACCTTGGTGGACTTCCTCTTCCTCCGGTCTCACAACAGTCTTTAGATTCCTTCACGGAATAATAGTGACACAGTAAGATAAGACTTGACCTTAACCACCTATCAGTCATTATAATAAATACGTATAAAGTGATTACGGACAGGGCTGGCACTTGACTATTTTTTACTTTATGTTTTTTGTCAAGGCAACATAATTCATTTGTTCAGGATGCAGCACTGAATAGTTAAAATTGCAGTATTTGGAATAAAATGGATTGTTACATTGTTACTAGCCCTACAGTAAAATCTGGCTCCTTGCATTTGAACCGGGGTTTTACCCGCTTCGACGTCAAGCGAATTATGATGATTTCAACTTCAAACGGAATATACGGCCATCCCTTCAAATTGCTTCTGGTTCATTCAATTAAACGTTTTTTAAGGTCGTTTAACTTAAAGACTACGTTTCCGTTTGTCTGTCTGTTAAAGTTTAATGTTTCAAATTATTTGTCAGTAAGTAAAACTTTAATTGATACAGTTGTAAGTTTTCCAGATCAATAATGTTTTACGTCAAGTAATATAAATAAGACAGCCAGACAAGACATCAAAAGACATCAACTGATCGTGGGCAGGAGAGTCACAGAATACCACAGACTAATTAATAAAAGTACCTACTTTGAGTAAATAAATCTGAAGGCACAAACTCCTAACCACCTTTTATTTGTGACGAACATCACACTCCATTCCTCTACGCACTCGGCTAACTTACAAGGTTAACTGGTTAAGTGACAAGCTTAACTCATCATTATGGTGTCAAATATTTTTTTACTCTCACCTCTTAAGCATCCCTTATTATCCATGAGCTAGAAAGTAATGTGATAATTTAGTTTATAAACTTAATAGTCACTAGGCAGTCTCTTTAAGTAGGCCCAACTCACGGCAAGAAACAACTCAGGGCCTAGAAGAACAACCAATTTACCTTTATTAATTTGTCTTACAGACATATTTATTCATGGATCAATACGCAGGAGTAAACAAAAAATAAAGTGTGACATCATGGCTAAAGTCTTCCGCAAAATTATTTATTAATACACGTTCATCCGGTGTTTAAAATTATTTATCTATTTGGTTAGCCTTACTCTTAAAAGGCTTTAGGTTCTTTGACTGGTAAACCTATTATTTATATCGTTGTTTTTCGGTACATCCCTAGATAAAGCTTTTCCAGATAACAATATTGTTTTACGTTTACATGATTATTTGTTTAAAATTTTGACATACGCATTTAAAACTATAAAACCGATAAGAATACCAATAAAAGATTATTCTGTTAAATTAAATACAAAGATGTTAATGCTACGCTTAATTGAAGCATAGTTCAACGATATTATCTTAAATTTGTTCTAAACCGCTCGAGTGACGATTGACGGAAAAGGTTCTGCAATTAGTAACGGTTGCAAATTATTATAACGAGCTCGGAGTCCATCGATTGTGTCATAACAATGACAATTTATTGACAAGCGACCACCCTTTGTCACCGGCGCTCCGGGACTCGTTTACACTTAAATAAAAATCAACAAAACGCATTATCAAAGAACACGGCCCTTTGCGGAAGACTGCCGTTATTATCTCGCTGGAGAAACCACTCATTACTGTCATCCCGCTCGCCCGCACGAGGACATCGCTCGGCAGCAAAGGATAGCGGTATACCGACGTGATCAATGGGTGCAAAAAGGTGTAGTGACGTCGACAGGATGCTCGGGCGCAGCTGGCTGGAACTTTTGTGTTTTTGTTATTTTTCTTTTTTCACAGACAAAAAGAAGTTTGTTTCGCGCGGTTTAGCTTCATACAACCCACGCCTGTTTCCGTAATGGGAACGGAAAATGTTAATGAAGCATACCCTGCTGTAGAATGCGTGCTAAATTATATGCCCCTATCACCACCACCAAGGACCTGTTATTTGTGAGAATTATCTGTTACGTATACAGTAGATTAATTAGCGTAAATATCAATTTTAGAAGCGACCTCGTATCTATAAAATCCTGGGTTTGGTTGTGTAATTTAACAAATTATTAAAGTGAATTCTGCTGATTACTACCGTATAGCTCCCGAGGCGATAGGATGACACCCTCGGGATTAAATTGTTTTACAAGCTTAGTCATAAAACCAATTAAAATCAATCAGGCGGGTCATCCCTCATATTTCCTCCTGCCATTAACAGATGCTCGATAATGAAAACGTTATACGGATGGGAATTCCGTTCGTTTTATGTCGTAGGCAGCCTTTTCCTAAGCTGGTTCACAACGAAAAAAAAATTAAAATGAAATTCATACTTTATAGTTTACGCAGTTGTAGCTCTTAATTGAAGTCATATAAAATGCGAAGAGGAAATACCGACGCCGGTCGACGATCCAATAGCGAAACAAGTTTTATTAATGGATTCGTGTGACATGCTCATAATATTTCAATTTCAAAATGTCTCATTAGATAAAAGATATATAAAAACGTATTTTTTTAAGTCAGTAAGGTAACAAACAAGAAGACTTAATAATTAGCGACCTCTTTAGCATATGGATGTACGCATGTCCTATTTGTTAAACCCACAATAAACGTGCTAATGCCGCGGAGTTATTAAATTTTTTAGATCATATAAAAGTTGTTACAGTAAAGGCACCACTGATAATCATAGGCCATGTAACCTTCTTGTTGTATAACATTTTAGTAATTGTACTTATAAAAAATGGTGCATAGTCCACACTTCTCCACGCTCTTCCTAACCTCACTATTCCATTATTCTCTTATAATTTATGGGGTCGGTTAGGTTTGAGAGAATATTAGTATTTTTCTTTCATAAATACAGTCGATATTACTAATTTAAAATCAAGACAGTACTTAGTGCTTCTTATTTACGTACTATTTATTATCTACGTTCACAAATACTGATTGCGGTAGATTTCATAATGTAACCATATCTTATGTTTTCATAATCATAACAGTTAATTTAAAGTAAAGAAACCACATAAAGTGATTTAAAACTAAAATTGTTATCATAATGTAGGTACTGTAGGCAGGTACGTTGTTAAAAGAACTTTTGCCAAATACTATTCAAGCGTATATCTCTAAAGATTTCTTAGGTTAGAACTTGCAAAGTAGAACATATTTCTAAACAAGCAATATCTAAGCAAGTACTGATGCTATAGTTGTATCGTAAAATGTTTTTTTGTTACTGTAGTTAAGACGTAAGGATTGTATCTGATGCCAAACGTGTTGACCTAGTTCCGCAGTCAGTCTTATAGCTATTCAACTTTGCTGAACTTAAAATATGTATTGGTTTGCATACGACTCAGTGTTGGGACACGGATTGTATTTTCTTTTCTTTATATACCATATATTTTTAAATTAATTACTAAGTTAGTAGTAGTAAGTAACGCTAAGAGTGATGTTAAAAATGGCCACAAGAACGACTAAGTTAAAGACATCTAAATAAAAAAAGAACTAGGTAAAGATTAATAAAATTCATATCTAACAAGTGTCAAGAACTTTTTTAAGAAGGATAAAACCATAAGTTAGGGATGGTAACACTGGTACAAATGTTAGTAGTCGATATGTACTCAAACTTTAGGATACCAATCCTGTTTCTTATTTTCAATGTTACTTACCGTATTGAATAAAAATGTATTCGTCTACGTCAATAAAATGTTATATTTCTATAAACAGACTTGTGATTTCAATGGAATAAGTAAGTATCATTATTGTATTTTTGACACTTTATACCTAGGTAAGCATAATTGCTTGCGTGCGATGCGATCGTGAGGTCCTGGGATTCGCTTCTCGGCTCAGGTAAATTGTTATCTTCCATTACGAAATTGTCCGTAGCAACACGAAGTCTAGGAATGTTTCACTCACTGTTGATACTTGGTATGTGTTAGATAAATCTTTAAAACAAGATGGAGAGAAGCGAAGAAGTAAACCTGTTAAGGTGGCCTTGCTTCATCGCTTACTACTAAGGTAAGGTACTACACAGTCTACACATCACTACTCTACTATACGACAAAAAGGTTCAACGTCCCTTCAAATTTTTCCAAACTCCAAATAGAAAGCAACAGAAACTATTTCTAAATATTAGTCTCATTAAGTTACTTAAATGAAATCTGGAAGTGAAATATCTACAGATTGAACTTGTTTATTTTATACATGAGTATGTATAGGAACTACTTTGTAAATTCTCCACCACAGTATAAATACAAAACAGATATGAATATATGAATAGAACAGATAGTTTTTAATTTTTAAAGTAGCCAAGTAAGCCAATAAGGCGGTACTGTGACAGTAAAATGACGATTGAATGATTGAGATATTTCACCTGTTCTGTACTAAGACTAAGTATTGACGAACGTATACCTAAATGCATTCTGATTTCTTCTGCTACGATCGCTATCATGAATAGATTGACTCATATCAGTAGTAGGAATGCAACAGATTCTGACAAAACTGTTCTGTGTCAAATATTTACAACCAATAAATACGATGCATCTCAAATCTCGATGTTTTATTTTGAAGTCCTTGGAATTTTATTTCTGGACCAACCTACTTAAGTTTAGTCCAAAGCGCTTGTATGCTGAAAAGTTTACAATATCATTACAATAATTACTTAATTACTTACCATACCCATACATCATAAAAAAATTTTTAAGATAGTTTATTAAATTTCAATTCTATAAATATTCCACATTTTTTTAGTAACGGCCATATTTATGTCTGAATCTAGAAGTATATATATTAACATTCTATGTTAAAATTCTATGATCATATTATTATATTACATTGTTTTTTTTTAATACCTAATATCCTCTCTTTTAAAAACAAACAAACGATTTCCATACTATAATCGCTTGTTTGACTTTATGATTTCTTCTGATTTCATCAAAATATTGAATACGCGATAAAACAAAAAAAAAGAAGTCGTGTGAACGGTGGCTAAACAATTTTATTTCGCACTACTTTTAAAACGTCAATCGTGCATGACGGGACCAATCAAGCGTGCGAACACGTGCAACCTGTGCAGGATTCCATCAAAGAGTAAATAACGTCATTTTTACTCGGTGGTCCCATCATCGTCTATCTATACTCGCCAAAATAGTTAGGTAGGTAATATTGTACCCGATATTTATACTGGTAAAAAGTAACGCTCGGTTACTGTTAGCACCCTCGTATTCATCGACCTCCCGAGCCTGACTATGAAATCTTGAGGAATTGCATTCCACTCGTCTTCAATTGTAATTCGCAGCTCTGGAAGCCTTGTTGGAGCAGGTACCCGGACTTTGCGTTGGCCAGTCCATTACTGGATCACCATATGCGCAACACGAGACCGTGCATTATCATCGTGATATATCCTGCGTTAGGTACCACATGATCTGTGAGGATTTCAGTAATGTAGCGATGAGAAGTCAATCCATCTGTATGGGCTCGATTCGCTGAAAACTAACGTTGTATGTGCGGTTAACGAGATGCCGCCGCAGACCATTACAGATTCTCCTCCATAAGCAACAGTTGCCTCGATGCAACACTGAGAATAACATTCTCCAGAGCGACAATATACTCTCTGACGTCGATCACTTCCATGTAGCCTCACCCTGGTCTCACCATTGAAGAGTACATTACCCCACTGCTCTAACGTCCAACCCCTATCCTCTCGAGCAAATTCAAATCGTGCTCGACGGTGGGCTACCGTTAATGCTGGACCTGATGCAACTCTCTTTGGAGTTAGGTTCCGTTCAGCAAGCCTTCTGACGGTATTTGAACTTATGAAAACTTGGCGTTCGTCACGCAGACTTGAACTGCGTTGGGGCGGCGATATCGCAGAACAGTAAGTTTGATACAACGATCATCTGCTGCTGATGTAGCCCTACGTCTGCTCGTACCTGGACGGCGATCGAATGCTCCAGTCTCTAGGTCTGTAACACGTTGCGCAACGCGTGCTTGAAGTAGTGCTACAGCTTAAACTGCTTCCTGAGACGTCGTATCTATTATTGACCGAAAAAAGTAGCAAAAATACACGCGTCTGAGCAAACGGTGGACAAAAAGTAAAGAAATGATGAGAAATATCCGACTACCCTCATTGTAGAAAAAAGAATGCTAACCGCGGACTCTAGTCAAAACAGAGCAAATCGTTAGCATTGTGTATGTAACTCACTTTCTGTAGGTGTAACTTGGTGGTTGTGGGTTTTATACTTTTTTGAGGGTCGAATCGGAGTTCCATGATGGCGGATGGCCCGGTTTGTTTGCTGTCCAGTGCATATACCGTGATTTATTGTGCATGTGGTGGTAGCCTGTAAAACTTACACATGCTTAGTTTATATTATATTAATAATGGTAATGTTTAGTGTAATAATTGTTGGTTAACCTAATAAATAAATGAATAATGCTTGGATCTCCCGGCAATATAGCCAGTTCTAGTAGGTATTCGACCCTGACCTCGAGCTATTTCTTACTCTCCACAATCCATTTGTATAAGCAATATTTTTTTTAATGTAAACTAGCAACGTGGGTCACACTTTACTAGTATTATACTTGTTAACCCCTCCACCTAAGCTAAATGTATATACGCTTATATCCTTTTCTTCTATTACCTTCTCTTCTTCCCTACCTTACCCTTTCAATATACTCCCAATTTTCCCATCTTTATTTCCCAAAGTGACAGGTTGGCAGGAATAGGATTGCCCTCTATTATGTGAGTGGGTCTGAATTATAGTTGGCAAAATGTGGTTGTTTAATACGCAATTGCCTACAACTTCGGGGATGTGAGGCGTGAGTGTATATATGTTCATGTACCGAGAAATATCTCTAAGATTAATTGTTTTTTTTTGTATTGTATTAAGTATTCATTGAGGAAGTTTATTGGTTGTGTACCATCACGCTACGACCCTTAGAAAAGGTACAGTGTCCATACACGGTAACAGGTGAAACTGCGAGGAATGACTGGTACCTAGATTATATTAGAGTAGCTGTGGCCGACGCGATTTCTCGCTCGCATATACATATTATTTGTTTACAGATTTCTAACAAATCAGATAAAAACTTTAATATTTACGTAATGAAGTGATTGAGGTCAATCAATACTGCTTCCCTAAGCTGTTAAAAACAAGTTATCGTCTTAAGATATTGTTAGCAAAACAGGTGGACAGAGCGTGCCGCCCTCAGTCCCCTCCTACTGTGCACGCCCACGGGTAATCTATTCTTACACAAAGAAAATAAATAGTATAACATGTGAGTAAATTACCCATTTCTAAATTTAAATATCGATAATTCACTCACCTTACATGACAACTTATGTTATTTTTATATCATCGTCAGTAAATCATAATCGTGGGTTTAATTATAATTAAAAATGTAAAGGTTTGTAAAACTTTAGGCAAAGTTTTAATACTCGCGCCACGAGGATTCCTTAAAAACTTTTTATGTGTAGATTCGAATTGATAACTTTGCCGTTCTATAAATACTCCCTCATACAACGATGTACGTCACAGTCAATTTTCCAAGCGCAAAATATAAGTTTGTAATCGCAAAAAAAAAGTGAAATAACAACAAATTAACGTCTTTCGGATTTTCCTTTACTTGCGCCGTAAGACCTTGCTTCTCACCAGTTTTTATGATTCTAGGTCAATGAGAAGTACCCTATAGATTTGATTTACCTGCAAAGTGTTATAAAATTGGTTAAAATATAAGGCTTAGATGGCCGGATCTTTTGATTGTTTTGACTTAAAAACTTGACATTTTCACAGCTTTAAGAGACCGCAAACATAAGTATTTGATGTTAACCTAATATCTTCCGAGAAGAAGGGTCTTGACAGATAGACATACATATAAGGGTTCGTTTTTTCCTTTTGAGGAACGGCACCCTAAAAATATTTTATGATTAACGTCAAGCTTTGTTGATGTTTACAGTGCAATTCTCATTGGTTTAATTTCTCGATCCACATAACAAATTATTAACACAACACCTACAAGCTTAATGTCATAAATAAAATAAGTATGGCTTAATGTTACTCTCGAGTATATAATTTAAAGTTTAATTTAAATATAAAATTTATCTGTTCATGGGCGACGGTAGTCACTTACCATCGGGTGACACGTCTGCTCGTTTGCCCCCTATAATATAAAAAATAAAACAATAATGTTTTGTTAGCCTACGTTTACTAACGAAAGACGTAATCGATTTCTACTAAACATTAGCCAATAAACATAAACATTTACTAACCAATGCCAGTAAAATGTTTAGTGGTATTTAACGTAGGCTTAGACAGCGGTATGAAATTAAATTAATACGTGCACATGTGACTGGACGGTATTCATCGTGCACTTATGCTATAAAAATCATACAAGTAATAAAGAGTATTGGTATTGGTGTAGGGTTCTGTTTCCGCATTTAGACTCATAGACGGTCCATTATGCGTTCAGATAGGCTGACTAGTTGAGCCAGCCTAGCTCCTTCCAGAAGCACAGAAGCCTCCTGGGGCGTTCACAGGCTTCTAGGAGCGATCTCGCACCCACGAGAATACTTGCCCGTTGTGTGGCCACTCCGTGTGCATAGAGGACTGTCTGTCGCACTGATGGTGAATAGGTGCCGGTTTAGGGCTGGGCTAAGTGGCCCGTAATTGTTCCTACAGCTATTCTGGTGTCGAGTCGGTTAAGGCTGAGCAGTCTGCAAGTTAAACGTGGTGAGAACTCCGTCAGTACCAGTTTAGACTGCCTGCAGCCCGGTGTGTTGGCCCAAGTAATAAAGAGTATTTTCAGTGGATTAGAAAATGGAACACCAAACGTCAACTCGTACAATCTTAACCAATGTTTCAAATAAATCTGAAACCTCTTAGCATTCAGAGATGGCTTTTAACTTCATATACATACACATAATATAATACTATACCTACATATTATGTATTTTATAAATTTGCTCTTCTTTTCTTTACTTTTATTTCAGTTGTAGGTAAGCCTCATTTGACTCCTTTGACTGTGGTAGTTGTTAATATTATAATCTCCGGGATTGCCCAACATCCGTTCCTGTAACCTATGACTCCCATTGTATGATACCCGCGGCAAACGTTATCGTTAAAAAAACCGCTTCGATTGGTAGTTGCTGTTTGGTACAAAATATTAGTATTAATATAAAATATTGTAGAGGGAGTAAGTAGTACAAGTAGGAAGTTAGTCAGATGTTCATGTAGGTTAAGTTTTTTTCACAATGTGTTGTAACGCCATCACTCGATCGATATATAGTGTACGGTTTCCTCGTACACTTCCATTAGAAATCTTAGAATCTTAATACATAAAGTAATTAATTTCTTGATCACATCTTATCAAATGTTTATTCATAATGAATGATATCGTATCTACAGATTACCTAGTGAAAAATATGACAACAAACTAAATGAGTTTAGTTTTATTAGAAAATAGATAAATCAAAAAAAGAATATATTACAAGTTAATTCATTAGTGAGCTAATGAATTAACTTGGAATGTACAGTATGGAGTTCTTCAACAAAGGAGTGTATCTGTATATTAATACATGAAGCGAAAACTTTGGATCCCTTTTTACGAAAATTCTGCGGACGGAGGAGTATGAAATTTCGCACACTTATAGTTTATACAGAGAAGAAGTGACGAATGCTAAAATTTTTGAACAACATTTGCTACAAAGTTAAAAAAATGCAAAAACGGGTACATACAGTTATGAGTGTCCAGTATATATTTTGACCTGTGATGGTACAAAAGTCTATACAATGACAGGTCAAGTAATATTGGCCAATGAAATAAACCATGGTCGAAATCGACCACCACGCGATCTCTAGTAGGTTTTAAAAGGGTCGGCAACGCGCATGCAAGTCCTCTGGAATTGCAAGCGTCCGTAGGCTAGGTTAACCACTTACCATCGGGCGAGCCGTATGCTCGTTTGCCACCAACGTGATATAAAAAAAAAACTATCATCCTTTTTAACCCCTCCAAGATACCTAAATGCTTGTGTTAGAAGTGGATTCAAGTCGTAATGTACTGATTTGGGTTCGAACCCGCAACCACGACGCTGACGCCTTATGTATTACGCTACTGCCCCTTGAATATGTAATACTATACGTATACTATTATCACGATTATACTACGATACGATATATTACTATATTATCACGACGTCAGTAGTAGACACGTATAGAATACAATACTATTATCGATAGTATCGTTACTATCATATACGTAATATAAACATAGTTCACACATAGGTACTACAACGTCTACAATTATCGATACTATTAACCCAATTCGCACTATCAATACCACAGTTTAGTTTGACAAATGAAAATTAACATCGGATATCTTAGGATTTATTAATAATAATTAATGACTAAGTAATTTATTTAAATCCATATATATAAATCTACGACCTAAATTGATTGAGCAACATGTTCCTGAATAATTCTTTAAAAAACCAACTTAAAAAAAAACTATTCATTTCATTCATCATTCATTAATTGCCAGAACTGGACCAAATTGAAATGGAAGCACCAGCTTTCAAATAAAAAAAGAATCATCAAAATCGGTTTACCCAGTCGAAAGTTCTGAGGTAAAAAACATAAAAAAATACAGTCGAATATAGAACCTCCTCCTTTTTGAAGTCTTTTATAATTCTTGAAAAAAACCGACTTCAACAAAAAAAACTATTCCATAAAAGACTTATATATGGTTTTCTCATGGATGCCATTCTCAGAACTGGACCAAATTGAAATGGGACCACACGGGAAGCACCAGCTTTCAAATAAAAAAAGAATTATCAAAATCGGTTCACCCATTCGAAAGTTCTGAGGTAACAAACATAAAAATAAAAAAAACATATAGTCGAATTGAGAACCTCCTCCTTTTTTGAAGTCGGTTAAAAAGTGACGTAACCTATTTCTGATCTAAGAACAAAAGAAAAAGATTTTGATAAAAAAAAAGTCTACACAAATAAAAAGTATATTCTGCCAACTGTATTATTTCCGTTAACCTATAAAATAGTGGACAATACATTCTATGTTCGCCTCACGGAGCGGCGTTTAAGTACATACGTCAGAGGACACGTGACGAGACCACGTGCCTCTCCCACGTGGACAAAAGCGTGATGATATATAGCATACATGCATAATACAGTCATATTACGTACTGCTTTGACTAATGTCCCGGCTATCGATGCACTCAAACATCTATAAATAAATCAGAAACTTACACATATTTGAAAGCGCTTTCTTTTTTTTTTATGATATAGGGGTCAAACGAGCAGGCGGGTCACCTGATGGTAAAGGACTACCGCCGCCCATGGGCACCTGTAACTCGAGAGTCACAAGTGCGTTGCCGCCCTTTAAGGTGGAAGTAGGAGAAGAGGGGGAAGACGGGAATAAGGGAGAAGGGTTAGGGCCTCCGGTAACCTCACTCGCGCGGCGAAATGCTTTACTGCCGGTTTTCTGTGAGGCCATGGTAACGAGCGGAGTCGAGCCGGCCCATACGTACCGAAGCATGGCTCTCCCACAAAAAAGTAGTATCGAAAGTATTTGTTTTTTATGTCGTCTCTTTTATAATTTGTTTCTACATTCTACTTAACCAAACATAGTGTAGGGCGCCCTGCGGCACAAGGGATCAACGACTTGAAGAAGGTGGCTGGCAGCGAATGGATGCGTACTGCCCAAGACCGGGATAGTTGGCGCTCCTTGGGGGAGGCCTTCGTCCAGCAGTGGATGGCGCGGCGATAGGCTGATGATATACATACTACTAAAGAAGCAAATAGAGTAACAGAGAGTAGTAATCAGAGCCTATAAATGGTGGCAACATATGTCTTCCAAGAACTCTGTCGATCCTAGTTAGCAACCGAAACAAAATATATCCTGTAGGGTACAGGTTTTGAATAATCACAAAGTGTGGCAAAGTTTTTAATTTGTTTTTTTAATATAATATACCCGACTTGATATGCTAAAACAAAAAATCCTTATAGGTTTTTAATAAAGACTATGATAAAATAATTAGATCATAGCACATTCCATAACTGAATTTCTAGTACCTACTATAAATACTTTTCCATGAAGAAGTACGGAATGCATGGCATTTTCATTATTTATTTTCATTGCAATAATGAGCTAGCCTTCATGGTGGTAATTACCACTTGTAATGTTCCTGCATCCTCACCTCGAATGCTGGCTGCTTGAAATCTACCTATCAAACCCCTTGGTTGCTAATAAGATCAGAATAATATTTCTACTAAAAACAATAAGAGCTTCAAAGGTTCCGTAACAGCGTGTGTTAGCTTAGATCCCAGCACTTACAAAGTCAATGTAGTATGAGTGTTACAGTAGATTCTAATTAGATTCTGTCAAAAAAATATCGGGATTTGATAATTTAATTCTAATTCCAAATTCAATTCAAATAATAATTTTTTGTGGTTAAGTTGGCACTTTTTTCAATATTGGCGCGAAGTTTGAGCAATATCTGTAATTTAGTTTGTTTTCAGTATTCGATTTTGTAAGCTCATCTCAAGAGTGTTTTGCGATTTTTATAATGGATAAAAACATCGAACAAAGAGTTTGTCTCAAATTTTGCACTACAAATGGTATTTCATGTTCAGAGTCGGTGAAAATGTAACAGAAAGCATAGTTACGCTGAATCGAGTTCATCAAAAACTCGTGCATATGAGGGTACAGTGCATTCAAAAGCGGTCGAGATTTTGGTAGATTTGCCTCGCTCTGGTCGGTCATCAAAGTCTTCAACTGAAGTTAACATCGCTAAAATTAAGGAAATTGTAGCTGAAAATCTTCATTCAAGTTTGAGAGACATAGCCGCTGAACTTTCTGTGTCTCACGAATCAATTCACTTGGGCGAAACACGTTGCCGCTCGACTAGTCCTGAAAGATCTGAATTTTCTTCAAACACTCAATAGCGTAAAAGTCGCTGAAGACATGCTAGAACGAGTCAATGCCGGCCCTACATTCGTAAAACGTATTGTTACTGGTGATGAGACATGGGTTTACGAGTTTAATTTGATACAGCGATAACAGGTATTAGTGTAGTCCTATTTTTCGATTAGACGTTGTCTATTTGTCATTGAAAAACAGGTCCTTTAGTTTTGATTTCAACACGCCTTTACTACACTTAGGACTTTTTCTTAATGTATCTATCTATCTATCTTATTAAATATGTTAGGTACTAAATACTTTGTCATTCTTTCCCCATAGCAATTGGTCACTTTTGGTTGGACTAGTCTCTTTTCTCTTTTTCTCTTTTCTCTCTTACGGTTCTAGTATTATATTTATTGCTTACATTTATTTTATGATTTTCACTGTAATAATGCTCTAATCCTATTAGATATTTCAGTTTTTTATCTAAATAACTAGTCATGCCCCACGGTTTCACCTGCGTTAAAGGATTTTGCTGTCGGAGATATTTTTTTAATCTAGACTATACACCATATGTTGCTGCCGGCTTAGTAAAAAAACATCCAAAGGTTCACAGATTATAAAGAGATGGAAGTAATGACAAAACACATAATTAATTAATTATACATAGGTACTTTGGATAATTATGTGTTTTGTCATTACTTTAGGTTTATAAACTCACTTGTCATGGAAGGCAGAGCGAACAATTCTCTCATAACCCCTTTTACGCATTTCAACAACAGCAGTTAAGACAAATAACAAGTATAAATAAATAAAAAATAGCCCCGTCTCAAAAACCCCTTCAATGATTTGAAAAGAGCTGATGATCTTCGAACAGCTGAATTTTCTTAAATTATAGCTAAGAACACTTTCAGTCAACTCTATGATGCCACAGGACAGACACACAGACACGTTAAACTTGTAACACCTTTTTCTTCGGGTGTTAAAAATGGTAAAATGATATATGAGCATACCTATCTTGTATACTATACTACATATTGTATTTTAGTAAGTAATTATTGACTCGGTATTTAAATTATTTAATAAATCTATTCAATATTTTAACGATTATTATAATAAAAATATTGAATGATCCTAACAACCAACATTATCTTTCTTAACAATAGCATCGGCAACTCGGTTACATACCTCAACATATCTATGTTAAACATGTACCTATTCAATAAATCTATTGGACGCTTGTATTATTCAACAAGTCATGTGCCATTTGTTTAACATAGGTCTGAATTTCAATGGTACGGTGCGCACACGCAGCCGACTGCGAGTGCGCCTTACCATCGCGGGTAAGTTCGCGCACGAGGCGAAAGCTCAGTGCATGGTCGAGTGTGAATTGCCTACATGAATGTTGTTGTATTGCATTGCATTTAATGTGCAAGCAGAAACGAGCTTACGGTCACACGGTTAGGCGCGCCTAATGAGAAAGTTTATCGAGCGTTTATTGCGTAGCAGCGGGAAGCTTCGCCGCGTCGCCAGAAGCAAGAGGCGCTCCGCCGCCGCCCGCAGGTGTGCCCCCCCGCATTACCGCGTTCACCCGCTAGCCTCCCATCACCCCGCCGCGCACCGCGACATAGCTTTCTTTCGTTGGCGATTCGCCTCGCCGCCAGTCGACTGACAACTACGGAAGCGAGCGGTCGGTCTATACGTTTATTTTACAAAACGCCGCGCCAACTGTAAACACGACGCACTATCTGAGCAGCGCTTCCGTTCGCGACTTAACCTGAATTCAGCGAAACATTTTACATCTAGTGTCGTGTTGTGCCAAACCAGTGGATGTTTTAATACCGTATGGATCGTGAAATATAGCTGAACTTCCAATACATGTAAATGTCACTAGTGTCGTGCGTATGTAGCGGTGTGGTGTCCGCCGGCGAGTGCCGTTGATCAGATCGTGCAAAGAAATTGTAGTCATTGTGGTATTGTGCGAAACGGGTTCCGTCTGGTGTACGAGGTCGCTTTGGCTACCGAATCTACATACGACTACTGGGTGTTGGTGGCCGGCTTTCATCCGGAATATGATCGCTATCGCGCCGGCATCATCAAATACAGTTTGACGTAAATAGACACGGCTTACAAGTGTCGCATTACCACATTCAAGGAATGTCAACAAACGATTAAATATTCATGTAATCAGCAATACACTTTGCTTTAATGCTAAATCTGCAACTAAGTCAATGCCATAATAAATTAATTTTAAATGTAATTGTGATAAATGTCATAATCAACGATTATATGAAACCTCATCACAATGTAAATCAATCGCTGTCAACATCATTTTAAAATCCACTTTATTAACACGAATTAACTAAATAGGTAGGTAATTAATATTTTACCAATACACCCAGCTTAAATGACATTCATTTAGGATAGCCAGAATGCCAGGCATTCTCACAAGAGTAACTAAATTACATCATAACAAGATTTTAATCTGTGAATACACCTGAAATTCCTGGCTGTATCCAGAGTAAACCTCCGTGGAATCTGTGCTGTAAACTGGGCTTGTCAATACTATCAATTAATGCCGTCGAGGTAGTGCCCTAGTTAGACAAAAGGCGGCAAACAAGCTATTACGTTGGCATAGAGGGGCGATTTGGAACGTTGTTATTGGCTCTCCACTAAATTCCAATACGTAGCATTAGCACCACTATAATCACCATTTGAGACTATAGAAATTTACCAAAGGCATACATTTAACGTTACAAACAAACAGGAGAATGTTTTGCTTGTGGACAACAGATATCGAAAACAATTTAACGAAAGAAAAAAGTATGTAATACCCTGAAATAACTGAAATCTTGTAAGCATTTCATTTTTTCAGTCGTACGTAGACGTAGGTTCGGTAGCCTTTAGGAATGTTACTGTGGTTCTGTTACGCCTGTAATTAAATTTACTAGGACATGTCCTATTACTGGAAACAAAAGTAACATATTTTGCAACGTTTACAACGTAGAGAAAAATTATTTAACTTCTAGGTAATACGGTAGAGGTCAAATTAATAATAATACGGATTTCCTTTTATCCACAGAGGATATATCATCTACTATTTGTAAATGTAAATATTTTTTTCCATTGGCAAATTACTTTTGATATTTTTGTACCCTTACATTTTTTAACATCAGTTTAGAACTAAGAAGCAGGTCTATAATGTAATTCATTAAGACTTTGTGTGTTCACTAGTGAGTTTGCGGTCTGTTGTTGCAAGTTGCACTCAAACTTTAACCTTTGTGGTCCTTAAACTTTATCTCACATAGCCACTCTCAACTCTCAAGTTAATCTTCTACATATATTGTTTTAATAGTTCAAACAGCAGCCTGTTGAGTTTAATATTCTCCCTCTAATTAGAAAATACATAGAATTAATCATTTACATAACTACTGATACACGAGAAATAACTAACTTATTTAATACCATAACAGGAAAGCATAGTTATAAACAATATTTTTAAAACCCGATCCAATTAACTTCAGGGATTTTATCGATTCATGAAGCGATACGGTTACTTCTATATTCACTTCAACGATACGACGATAAATAAAACTAAAGTGTAATTAATATTAAGTGATATTTATTGTCATGTTTACTGACACAATTCCGTGATTTTAAGAACAGTCCACGTCTTGGTCTTGTCTAAAAAGAACTACATATATACCTACCTAACAATAGGCATGATTGCGTATGATTGTTTAAATTAGTGGCGCAGAGCGTAGCAAAATCGAGTGAAAGGCTTACTTTCTCTAGCCCTGCGGCCCTCTTGTTCTATGTAGCTCTATTGCAAAATTTCACACTCTCCTAACACCGATTGCTATCAATTACTTTGATAAATAGATTTAGAAACCTCGTTACTTAGCTTTCTTATGCCATTTTATACAGATTTTTCTTTCTTTACTATTTGCTGTTTAGATTAAAAGTATGTTTTTTTTTCGAAGATTAAAATCTCTGCAAATTAAATGAAATTGTATTCAAAAAATGTTGTTTAAGTGTTTGGATTAAAAACTGTGTTCATCCGGAAATTAGCCTGAGCGTCACGGTCTGAGGGAGGCTGACGTCGAGAGGGTTTTCATCACTCTTTTCTACCTCACGTATGTGGGTCGTCACGAATCGCTTTGTTCCCCTCTATTTTATTTCAATAGTCGTAACATACTCGTTTGGTATTTCTCATTTTAACATCTTCATTTAAAATCACTTCATTGTCAAATATAAAACATAAACAACGTTATACTCAACACTAAACATAAGATATTTTTCTCTGCAATAGGTTGATGTCATATCTAAATCTGAAATCCAAAATGAATCCAGCTCGTCAAAACAGTTAGACAAAAAACTAAAAAGAGGCCCAATATAATCGATCTATAATTACTTGCGAACTGACTTATGTGAACTTAAAGCTGACTTGCGATGCTTAAAGCGAGCTGAGCTTAAGTATGGTTTACGCAAGACGCCTTATGTAAGCAGTTTGATTCTTGTGAAACCGACTAGTGCTTCCATTATAATATATAAAACCGGCCATCGACAATAAATTATGATAAACGAGGGCGTAATTCTATTTTTTAATTAACAATCCAAATATATATATATATATAAGGATCGTATTATATTTCCAGGTATTTACGGATGTATAGTTTTCTTATTCAAAATGAAACTTTTGTTGAAAATTGTATTGTGTTTACTCGTGTTCAATTAGTTCCAAATTTATTTTTCATAGTTGTATAAATACGGGGATAACGCAGTGGGTTATACATATATATTATGTAATATAATATTGTATTATCTTAATTAAGATTAGTATATAACTGTTTGTTTTTTTCCTAAATAAATTCATAATATCAGTAAGCGGATAATATCAACAAAATCGGAATGCATATGCATGCATGCATATAGAAAGGGACTTTGAAAATCATGATAACTTTTCAAATTTTCAGTCACGTAGACACGTTGCCTAATTAAAATCAAAGGTTTTAAACACCTAAAGGAAAGTATCAGATTATCTACTGATTGTTATTATCCATTATTATTATTCATTGTATTATGTTATCGTATTGTCACGATAACAGTAATCGATATAGATAGACAACTCTCACTGAATTAATCCTGAAATATCGAATTGAAAGCATGTTTTTAGTACAAGGTCACGTTATCAAATCTACAAAAATATGTATATTTAGAAGGATCTATTCCTAAACTACTATATGGAAATTGATTTAACAATACATAAAGAATAAGCGAATGTCATAAAAGCATTTACCTAGTTGTATGAGTAGTTGCTAGTGCAGAGCCGTAGTTGGCACAAATTGGGTTCTAGCCAACATTGGACGCCAACTGCAGAGAAGGGCTGCCCTTTCAATCGATAGATTCTATCTACCAAATCATTTTCAACCTGGAAACCGATATTGAAAACAAATGTTTGCGGTCAAACCGGCACGCATCAAAAGAAGTGCATTTGAAAATGGTAATGATGTCCTTGGGCTCCCGCCAAGGAATTGTGCCAAAAGAATTTAACTGTAAGAGTAATTTGCGACCGGATACCACTATACTAGAAAACTTATATATTATTACAAAATAGCTAACAAAACGAGACGTACGCGCGTCAACCGAAGTTCAATGTTTAAGCTGTACTATCAAGTGTCGGGTACTTGTTATTAGACCTTATTGAATACTCGTCCTATTGGGTGGCGGCCAGAAAACATTGCCAAACATTTACAGCGTTGTCACCATTTGCTAATGCTAGAACTTTGGATTGAAGCTACAGTTTAGATATAACTGAATATAAAGAATTCCTTCAAAACGATCAAGAGTGCCTAATAAATAACTACAGAAAAGGAAATAAATAAGTAGTAAGTAATGTAATCTACAATGTCCATTTAACTACGCACTATTCAAATCGAACTAAATGGAGACTGGAGTGTTAAATTTTGGTATAATTTAATTTTAGTTTTGGGGTTTGATTAATTAAAGGAAGTGTTAATGTTATGGTTGTTGAGTAACGAAATGTGTATAATGTATGGAGTGTGGTCACGAGTCAGGTGAAGCAGGTAAGCCCGGGGGTGCGCGCCCGTGGCGTGGGCGGCGGGGCGGGGGGACCTTCCGTCGTCAACATCTGTCACGGCAGCTGCTTACCCGCGCTCGCACGTGGTACTAGACCTATTATTTAAGTTGTTATTTTTTTGAGAACTTTGAGTATCACGAGATATTCCAATACTCGTCTGCCGTGTAGTTAATTTTTATTCTTGTGTTTACAATAAATACCCGAGAAAGGAACGTTAAAAAACAAATATCGCTATTACAGCTACACGTGAAATGTTATGCAAGTTACAAGAAATGATTATATTTAATCACGTTTTGCAATAAGTTATCATTAGGCTGTGTACCTATTAATGTGATAAGCAATCCTTACACGAAAATATACTTCGTCACGTGACTTAAATACAAAGCAGAAGACAAACCGAGCACTAGGAAAATATTGCAAGTACCGATTTTTAATATGTTTCACGGTCGCACACGTGACGTTTGTTTACCAGCGGACTCAAGGCCACGTGCATTATTGCGACGTTATTCCGTGCACGTCAGCTATGGATGGATAACGCGAAAAACATAAATCAACTGAACCTGAAAAACTAGCCGTATCAAACAAATCTCTACATTTATAATACATATATAAATAAATGATAATACCTAGCGAAATCTTATTCTCCAATATGATGCAACAGCCACACATATATTCTGGTGTAAACAAACAATATAATGAATCATTATTCGAACGGTCTGGAATCGTAGAATTCCCGGGAATTTTGTTTCGTGTTATCAATCGAACTAACTATTCCAAGCGGTTTGGTAACGGATTAATTTCATAGATAAGGCAGATTAAGGTCCATCTTATTGAATAGATAATCTAGATTAACAAGGTTTTTGACTTATTATTATGCTTTCCTGGTATCATTTTATCCTGACTTATAACTCAGTATTGTTCTATTTCGAAGTTGTATTGAAAAGAGCTAGGTCAAGATGACGTCAAGGTTGTCTGACAACACCGATCAAAGCAAATGAGCGACGCAATTCAAATTAGACATTAACGGAGCGTAGTGTTGTGTATACGTTTGAAGAGAAATTGGAAATAAAAAATAGTGCCACCTAAAATCGTCCATCGGCATTGCACCTTTTGACCCAGCAAAGCCGCAATGCAGCGCTCGTTTGGCTACACCACACCAAAACGCTTTGTTTATTTACTATTACATACACAATCGCAACCATCCTTCTATATTATAAACATAGCAATGAGCAAATAACCACGCAATAACTTCGTCGCTTTAAAGGCCATTACATTCAAAATCATAATAAATACACATTAGTGTTTTATGTAATTTTGGGTGTCATTTCTAAATATTACGTCAGGCTGGGGCAATTTGTGCAAGTATGATCGATTGCGTAAATTAATATTTTCGGTGCAAGTCGTGCCATTACATTTCAAAATTATGGATCACGACAGTTGCCTAATAAATAAACTAAGATGTAAATAATTTCACCTACTATACCTAAGAACCATAACTGATTTATAACGAAGTATTTATTAGCGAATGAAGATGTGCAGTGGTCTAAATTATTTGTTAATGTCAGTCAGTTGTAGGACAGGCGATTTGTATGTCTTAGTAAACATCGTGTTCGGACTGATTTCGCTTCTTAGAAAGCAATGTTAGTCCAAACCAGAATCTCGCTTATATAGATGCAGTCTTATTACTCAGACTGCGTTTATTTAAAGCGGATTCTTATATTAATATTTTACTATAGGACCGGATAATAGACGAACGCTGTGATAAACCCTGTGATGTGCGAGCCAGCCCACGGATATTTTTATATGTGATTTACTAGTGCCCAGTACAAACCGAGTACAAAAAAAAACGGATATTGTATAGAGATATTTTTATTAGTGTTATTGAACGATGAAGGAGGAGTGCAAGTTGTGTAGTGTGAATGGGTGGGGAGGAGGTGCGCAGACGCCGACAGACTTTTCTATATCGTCGCTAATGAGGCCGGCGGCGCCCCATCCACATGTGGATCCAAGGCCGGACGGCGTGCTGCTGTCTACGGTGCGGTGGTACAACTTCAAATTAGGTGACTATCCATTGTATACGCTTCACGATTACCACGCCAGCGGTGAGTATCGTGCACGTAGCCTTACATCGCACTTACTGATTAACACCCTACGAACAAGTGAATCGATAAAATACCGCTTAACACTAAATAAACTCACAAATGTAGATAACTAACAATTGTTTCATATTTTTGTAGCTATTTTTTCCTGGAAGTGAAGCTTTTATTTTCTAGCAACTAAGCATACAGCCAGCCTGATGGCAAGCGGTTACCGAAGCCTTAAATACCAAAAGTAGCATATGTTTTTATCCTTTACTTAGGAGAAATAATCATATCAATCGAACCTACTAAAATCGTTGGGTACAATGAACCTTGCACATATTAAACGTCTGAAATATACTTATTTTGTAAATAATAAATAGCATATCTTATAAATATACTTATTTTTTACTTACCACCATTTAGATTTTTTACTTTTACGATCTCTTTCTTTAACATATCTTTTATTGCCACGAGCAATCTCTATTGTGGGTTTAAATATCCTTTAGGGAATTGTTTTAAGGAACATAATACCGTTTACAACTAATTTATTGCGTTTGAATGACCATGAAATATGAACGATCCGACGTTCTAAATAATTCCAAGAAGCCGTTCTTAGAGTAGAGATTCTAACAGTGACATTTTTTAAATAATAAATTTTATTTACTTCTCTCCCACAATAGACATCGATACACAACAATAAAACATATTGTATTTGTCTCATCGCAGATGTATTAATAAAAGCTCTGGAAATAAAACTTACATACTAAATTGGGAACAATGGTGCGGTGGCGGCTACGCGGAGTAAATCTGTGAGGTAGTGTACGACCGAAACAGGAATTTCAGCCGAAACCGAAACCGAATCTTATTTAAACATATTGAAAAACTTACATTGTATACTTAAATCTAAATAGTATGTTTTACACATCTATTTGCTTATACATACAGACAGTTAAATGGTATTCAATAAAAAGTATGTAATAAATATAATTATACCTACAAACACGTCCAATAGATATTACTATCTGAATCAAATATAGATTATATTTGGTTCTATAATTATAATAAATGTCACTTAAAAATAAAACAAAACAGAACGAAGTTCAATACTTAATAATTACGATTTAAAATAAAATAATATCAAAAGGACAATTAACAACATAACAAATACTTACCTAATAATTCATGTGTAAACAGTCTCAAGTTAATACGATCAACTATGGACTGCGGCGAACAACCACGAGTTAGCCGAACGACGCACGACAACGAACACTGAGTTTCAGGAGAGTCGAAAATTTCGGCCATTTTTGACCGGAACCGAAACTAACACCGAAACTAGTTATTTTGGCCGAAACATACCGAAACCGAACCTTCGGTCGGTCACTACTGTGAAGTGAGCTTTTGTTGCTATAAGCCAGCCTATGGTTGGGTGAACGATTACAAAAGTACCGACCTCCGTACTCCGATATCGAGATCTTGATATACTTTCGTAGTCTAGCCTGGTCGTATTCTAATACCATGGGCCGGTGGCTCGGCAGTACTCCCGACATATGCCGCTAACTGTTGAACATAGTTGCTTGGATAACGACGGCCAGTTGGCAACCAATCCGTCAATTATAGCCAGCCAAATCTGAATATCCTAGAAGCTTGCTCACGTAATTTCGTACATGTTTTATTCCACAGAAGCACACACAACGAAAAACAAAGAAGTACACAATTCTTCTCATTTTAAGCGCTTAAAGCCTATAATAAAATAAATAAAAACCACGTTGCTGGCTGTAGCGTTCCTCCTATCCCCCACCATTGTAGAATAGGGTAGATGACTAACAAGTCAAATCTATATTTTATTAATAAACGTTCTTTCGGCCCATTTTTTGTATGAAATAATAATAATAATTTAAATACTAAAGCGTGAATAACGTCACGCATTACTGTTGTCAAATCATTGACTTAATTTTACAATTTTATATTAAATTAAAAACGTTAATTTTATTTTGAGCACAAGCATCTACCCCCTTTCTGGTCACCCTAATCACCAGAAACAAGACCAAACTATCCAAATAGTCAAACTTCTCTAGTTACGACTAGATACAGGTAGGTAAGTATACCTAGCTAGTGTTGTTGACTTCGACTCGACTAAATTATAAAAAAATCGCCATTAAATCGTGAACTCATTCAATTTGGTTTTTTAGTTTGAATTTTAATACATTGAATATTCGAGATTATCGCATAGAATCTAATCGTTGTCTTAACTTCTTTAATTTTAAATTTTTATCACTTTCCAATAGATACATAAATTGAAAACCCAAAAATTTTCACAAGTAGTCTTTTATAAAATGTCTTATAAGATACATAACAATAAATATCTATTTGCTTACTTCCTTATGTATTCAGTGTCTCCGTCGGTTCCACATTTTGTCTGTTTCTGTTGAATATATCATGACGAAATATATTATAAATGCATATAAGGTATCATTTACGTCAATGTTGCTTTGTTCGTAAGCTATTACGCTCATTTGTGACTTGCTTTGTAAAAAGAAGATGCTTACTGCGTAGTAATCTCATTGTAAAGAAATAAGTACGGTTTGTTTTTAATGTATCTAAGTGAATAAATTAGAATTATAATTGTTAGTTAAAAAAAGTAGAACTGGCTTGACGGAACTAAAATAATGTACACGAAAATTATATCAAATTTCGATTTCAACATTCGTTTGACAAAGTTTTGCCTTATATAAACAATTCCTATTATATCTAATACTTTATTTTTGAATATTTTATTTATTGCCTTTTTTCCGGTTTTTCTAACTTATTCTTCTTTTTTGTTTCGTAAGAATTTTCTACGAGTTTTGTACACAACTCAACTATAAAAATATATAAAAATCATCAATTACAAATAATTTCAATAACTAAGTTACTTTTAATGTAATATCTTGGTAAGCTCTTATTTAATTTACACTTTGATTAGTAGTTAGGGACAAACTACATGACAATGCTTAATATCCGTATGTACATTCTACCTAACGCTTACACTTAATAATAAAGTGTCAACGGGTTACAAGGCAATCTAAGGAATTTACTTCTGAATCATAGAGTACTTTATTTGTAAGAAAGTAAAAAAACTAAATGTAGTTTCTCAAAATGTTTGATCTAGACCAAGTTCCATATTTGATTGCGTTAAATTAACTATCAACAACACGATTGAGCCGATAGTAAAGCAATAAATACTCCAAGGGAAAACAGACATAAAATTCATAAACATTCGTGAATTTTAATAAGCTCAGGTCGCGCGGCTCTTGATCGACAGTAAGAACTTGATGCTTAGAATTTTTAGAAATCAATAACCGAGTGCACCAGTCTAGAAAATGTGAAACACTTTGTTATCGTCACGATATTGCTTCGTAGATAAAAATATAAATCAAAATTTGTGAAAACTAACTTTTATTAAAAACTTACACGGCACTCGACAAGATTAAATATAAAGCTGGCATTTAATATCCGGCTGCTGTTCAATTGATATGCGACTAACTCTGCCTCATATTTATAGCAAATGTAGACATTTAAAGGTTTGATCATCTTTATTGCACATCGGATGACCGCGATAAGAGTGATTTTTATGGAACTCTCTGCAGGGATCCCAGCTAGTTGGAATTATAAAATGCCATTCATATGGTAATTTTAGAGTTCAATATGACCATAAAAATAGTGTTATCGTTACACATTTAAAGTAGGTTTTTGAAGTTGGCGATTTTGTGTCCATCATTTGTGTTGGTTCATTTCTTTCACTTTGTTTTGTCGATTTGAACTTTGAACGTCGAATCTACCTTTTCAAGTTTCTTAGTACGGTGGATCGCACACATACGTAGATCTTGCTGATTTCCCCCGCTTAGCTAAATGCTTGTTCTAGAGGTGTTCCAATTATAATATGTTCCATTCAATATTCTATGTCCATACAATGTATAGATTGATTATGTAATCTGCACTAGCTCAAGCGCTTTCGTTAGTCTCCTATTTATACAAAAAAGTATTACTTTCAGCATTAAATTCCACCTTTTATTTTGAGCATTGGATTGACTAAGGAGCCACTTGATCTAGAGAAACTTCAGTCGTAACGAAATTCTATAATTAGAACAATTGTTAGGTTAAGACCTAACGAATATTTCTGATGGACGTGAAACAACCGGTGTAGTAAAGATTTTTCTTTGTTAAAATTAAATATCATTTGAAATTTATTAATACGGATTAAAATTATGTTTAGCCTTATTTATAATCTGTATATGTTCAGTATTTTTTACAGTGGTCATCAATCAAATAACCTGATCATGCGAACGTATCTTTAGCTATCATTCGATAAATGCTGACTGCATTTGACTGCACTGAGCATTCATATAGACTTTATGGTAACAGCGATTTACAGAAATATTTTCCGGTTTTCACATTTGCAGTTATGCAGTCTTTAATTAACTTCTATGATTTTACGATTACAATTTGTAAACAAAAAGATAAGTTAAAGCATTTATAATATACTATATACTATTATCGCAAATTATACGACATCACGATGTTAACCGACCTCGTGCAGATCCGTGAGTAAGTCCGGATCTATTCGAATGACTCTTGCCACTGCTGGATTTATTTGTATCATGTTACATTTACACATTCATTACAACATTTAGTTTCTAATATACGATATTCGCAGACGAGTAATATTAAGATCCGTGATACCACCACACTGTTCGAATTAAATTCACTTTGCAAGTTTTAAAAACAACAATTTACAGTATTTTTTATTTTTTTTTTTATTAAATTGAAGTAAGTATAGATTACTGGAACTTTTTGGAACTTTCAATTTAATATTTCTATAGGAATACAAAAAAGTTCACAATCAATAATTAAATAATTGAAAAACTTGTTTTGGTTATTTTGTACACAAGCTTCCTACTACAAAACAAATTTTGAAATTAATTTTACTTAAAATATAAATCTCGAGCCAAAATATCTAATGTTTACACGCATATAATTTGTTATTATTTTATTAGTTGAATTATAGGGTTTTACTTAAAATATAAAACAGAGGTTAAAATATCGAGTTTTAACACGTATATAATTTGTAATTTCAAAACAGTTTATTAGATACAGATATAGTAGTTTTGCGTAAACGTCTTTCTCTCTAACTCTTTCTGTAATTGTTCTATTTAAATCACAAAACAAGTAACTATTTAGAAGTCATTTGTTGATATTATTTAAAGTCTATAATATAACCTAGAAAACATGAAAAACCGGTCCCGATGAAACCTACCTTTGCTAAACTCTTCAGGCCAGGTTCTTCATAAAATATGTGTTTTGCTAAAACAATACAACTTATAAATAACACGCACTTAAACTAGTTACCTTTTTCTGAACAAATAGTCGGCTGTGTTCATGACCCCTATATCCTAGAGTAAGAAAGAGTTCAGTTCTCCCGTTCTTAGAATTTAAAATACTGTCAGAGTGGTAATCGATAAGAGAGTTAAATTGGGTTCAAATGTTTACATTGTAAGGTGACGTCAGTGGTTCTCCCCCAGGCGCACAGTGACTCATAAAATCTCACTGCATATAATCTTTCCCTGTTTTCTCTCTCCTTTTCTCTATACGTAATAAAGCTACAAGAATGAAAAGGATAACATGAGTTACATTATCGTTCTTGCTCCAGGAAATGGTCGGGGAATAATCAACTCATTGAATTAATTCACACGAATCTAGAATGATCTTGAACGTAGATTATCTCTTTGGATTTCATTTCATACTTAGTTACGTTATTTCATTTACAGAATTGTTTTATACTTGTACCCATTTAAAGAAAAGTTAGAAAGTTTTGTCTAAACTTCTTCTTGTTAACCACAAACAAAAAAGCATAGTCGCTTAGTTTTCTAGTTGAATCTAACAGTAAATATTAACCAATAACCTAAGTTTTGTTAATGTTGCATTTTACAATGTTAATAGAAAACAAAACGACCTTTATTTGAACTCCGTTACAATTTTTGTAGGTATTTTAAGTTAATAAACAATCAACTTGGAAATACAATTCTACGAACTTACGGAAAGCCTTAAAATATTCACCTATTACAATATGATATTCATATTTATCCGATAAATATGAGCTCTTGAAATTCGGTAAACAGATTACCTCAATTGAAAAAACCAGCAAACATGTTGAATATGTGATGAGCTTTATTTCGCCTTTACAAACGCGCGATGTTAGTTATCGAATGTTCGAGTTAATGGGAATAGTGCACTCTAGAAACTATTCAACTTCGGGAACGTTCTGGAAATATTTGTACCTTTAAACGTTGACAGTTTGATGCTTTTTAGGCTTTACAGTTTGCGTTGTTTACACTAAATATGCTTATTTTAACGTTAAGAATGTAGTATGTATAATAATAAATATGTTTTAACTTACTTTTTGTGTGGATATTTTACAATTTTATACAGAGTAGAATTGTAGAAATGGACATAAAAGTACTTAACAGAGTTTTGTGAGGAAATCAGCTGATTATAATCTCATTAAAGGTACTAGGAAGCTGTATACTTTAGAAGTATTTTATGATTCTTTGAACTAATCTAAATATCTCCCATATTAGCACTTTTTAAATAATAAAACTACCCATGCTTTTATCTATTTATTGTCTCTGTCCATCCAAACGTTGCCTGTAAGACAATGCCTTTAGCGATAAGGCCGCCCTTTGTACATATTGACTAGATGAAGTAATTCATGTAATATAATTATTTTCGTGTACAATAAAGTTTATTCTATTCTAGGCAGCGATTAATCGAAGTTTAAAACCACAGGGTGTTTCCGCCATCAGACCTCTTGAAGACAGAGGCGGCATAATATACACCTATATGTACATTATGTATTACTCATATCCTCTTGACCTAGTTATAAATTTAACTATGTATTTGTGGACTGTCTATGTGAACTATAAGTCGTTTACTTGTTTAACTACTCTTAATATCGGTTTCACAGATTAACAACTGCTATCCCACTTAACCAGATTAAGGGGCAATTATATTTCAACGCCGATATAAAGGATAGAGGTCAATTCATTGTACTTATGTGCTACACGACCTTTGAACCCGAGGTATCGATTTAATAGTTACACCAGTACTCAGAATTTAAGGAAGGTACTAAATGTCTACATCGATAGAAACAGGTGTTCGTGACCTAACAGTCTCAGTTAGACCTTTTATGCTCGGTAACCCATATTTTTAATATTATATATGACTTATAAACCACATTTTATTTAGTTTTCATTAGGAAAGAATTACTTTTATAGGCCAATAAAATAATTTAAACATCCAAAAAACACACATCCGGAGCAATGAAACTCATTTATGCTTACGATTACTAAACCAATTTAGTAACATGTATGGGGCATTTGTACCGACACTAACGAATACAGCACTATGGAACATGGCCGAAGGGCGTCGGTGGCCGCGTGATAGGCTATAAAAAGTTACGTTAAACAATAATCAGTCGAGCGAGGCCCTTTATTTAGCCCTTCGCCCTCTCTTTCGAACCATAAACATTAAACACACGTAACGCCTTATGCACATGCTTTTTACAAATTATTTAAAATTATAATAAAAATGCCTATTGCTTATTTATTTATTTGAAACGATGAAAACAAATAATGAAGTTAAAAAAATGTAGTTTTGGTTTTTTATTTTGCGAACAACGGACTCGACTGGACTGGTAGGATTGATTGAACTGAAATTAGCAAGCGTATTAAAACTGCTTGAGATGACCTGTTTGTTAAAAAGTTACAGGCTATAACAAAGTAGCGCTGCGACCTAAAAAGTTCGAATTATCGTATTGTGTAACTAGGTAATTCAATTATTCAAGAATACCCTCACATATCTCTCTATCGATATATGATAAATCAATTCAAACAATAAATGAATGGAGGGCATTTTGTTTTACCAGCGGTATTTATAAGTTCAGTCTAATGAATTATTTATTCAGTGTATTGACTGCGGCGGCTTTTGCAATGCCACGCATTGAATTATCGACACCATAAAACATTACGGCGCTTATAACTAATAGTTACTTGATGTCAAACTGTAATATAACTTATTTGTCTCTTTGTGAAGAATAGATAATTCATTTGGAGGACAAGCTTTCTATTTAGGTCAGGCTTAAAGGTATAAATATACAAATTAACTGCCAATTTATTCCTTCTTATTTAGTACTTTGGAAATCGAAAATTATCGTTGTTGTTCTTATTAACTTTATTTATACTAGCAACCCGCCAAGGCTTCGCATGGATAGCAGAGACGATCTTCAACAATGATCAACATATTTCAATCAATTTACACAAAATCTTAACCAATTATAGACCTACACCTTCCTCGTGAGTCACTCTGGCTATTGGTGAAAACCGCATAAAAATCCGTTCAGTAGTTTTTTCAGTTTATCGCGAACAGGCCCACAGACGCGGCGGGGGACTTTGTTTTATAATATGTAGTGATTATTCAGGGAAGGCTAGAGGGAGGGCTCGGAGTTCCCACCAATAATATAGTTCGAGTCACAGGTAGGTCCTTCTCGAGTTATTGCTTACACTCTCCGACCCATTCATATAGGCATTATACCTTTCCTTGTTGCCTTCCCTTTCCCTTTTAATATAATTCCAATTTTCCCATTTTTAATTTCCAATGTGACTGGTTGGCAGCAATAGGCTTGCCTTAATTTACACACTATTACGTAAGTGGGACCGAATTATAGTTGGCAAAATGTGGGTGTTTAATACGCCTCTGCCTCCCCCTTCAGGGATACAGGCGTGGGGGTATGTATGTTATTATATTCAACTAAGTAAGTTCGCGTCCCGTGCTTTCAAACTAAGTACGCGTAGGTAGAAAATGGAACACTCTAAACACATGTCGTTGTCGTGTATCAGTTGTTTTTTATCTACCTTTGTCGCACCTTTTCAACACTCTCCAATAGAGAAAAACAAGGAATATACAAGTAGGTAGTCGTTCGTTGTGCGGAATGTGTAGTCTGGTTAATTTACCTACAATCGAAGCGAATTTCTGAAAATAACACCAACTCCTTTCTTAAAGCTGTAACGCAGATAATTTGTCAGATTTTTAATCCATTAAAATAGTTTTGGAAACAAATTGTATTTTTATCATAGCATTGTTTTCTAATTTTTTATTATATTCCAAATTCGTAAAAACTAGAAAAGAGAGGTAAACAGCAAAAAGATCCTTAGGTATTACATAATAATGTATTCATTGTGAGCATGCCGTATGAGGAATTATTACAATCCAAATATCTTCACGCGGACGTAAATAGATGTATCAAATAGTTCATACTACTTGAAATAGTTATTAGTATTGTATTTTTCCAAAAAAAAATAGCTGATTAAAATTTAAAGCAATTAATTTACCACTCAGGGTACCACCACAGCGGGCGAAATGGGTTTAATGTTGGAAAGAAACCGACTAAAACCACTAGAAATTCCCCTTGAGGTTATACCAGGTTTAATATCTCGAGAACTTTCATAAATATTGATATACATATTTAGGTAACAATTGCGTTATTTATAACGGTTTGCCTTAGTATATAATACTAAAGATGTTTTGTTATCTATAGCATAGGACATTATAGTAGAGACAAGTGCTTATTTTTAGCCTATTCCCTTTTCCTCTAATAGCCATGTTTTATTTAAAAAATAATATCGACATTATAACCAGGAAAAGTTTTTTGGAACTTTATTCAGTTTAGTAAAAGTTTAGTTGTAAAAGATCTCTAGCGGTTCAGGTTTGACGGTGGTACTAAATACAATTTATGTATGTAATACAGAGTGAAAGGCTCAAAGAGAATTAACCCTAGTTCTGCTACGATTGTAATTTCTGACGTCACCTGAAATTGAATACGTGCTTGAATTTTATTATCTGTGTATGGTGACATAGTTCAGTACTTCAGAACCCTAAAAAAAACTCGGGAAAGTGCAAGTCTGACTCACGCACCGAGGGTTCTGTACAAACTTCAATGTAAATAGTTCGTCCATCTAGAGAATCGATTTTCAAAAATTTGCCCTTCTAAAAAATTCTCCCCTACACATCGGTGTACGCCACAGTCAACTTTCTAAGCGCAAAATCCCACTAACATTATAAATGTGAAAGTTTGGATGGATGGAGGTTTGTTACTCTTTCACGCAAAAACCACTGAACCGATTGCGATGAAACTTGGTATGTAGATAACTGGAGACCTGGACTAACGCATAGGCTTTTTATCCCGATATTCGCACGGGATCAGGACTTACGCGGGTGAAACTGCGGGGCGCTGCTAGTATGTAATATATTGTAATCGCAAAAAAGTGATATAACAACAAATTAACGACTTTCGAATTAATGGGAAGTACCCTATAGGTTTTGATTTACCTGCGAAGTTTTAAAATATAAGGCTTAAATGGCCGTATGTTTTGATTGTGACGACTTTTAAACTTGATTTTTTCCAGCTGCAAGGGATCACAAATGTGTATTTTAACTTAATACCTACCTCCACGCTGACTGACAGATAGACGGACATCCAAGTGAACCTATAAGGATTCATTTTTCCTTTTGAGGAACGGAACCCTAAAAAAACTGATAAATATATAAAATTAGACCAATTAAGATCGTTTAACTATGATTATTTTTTGTTAAGACACACCTGTATTGACAAATTCGTACTTTGTTTCAGGTAAGCCGATCTGCCCTTGCAGTTTGTGCGACAGTATGGCGCGTACCTCGACGTACGGTGAGTTAACGAATAATTTAAAAACACAACAAACTGCCTTGACCTTTCTTTCAATAGTTTTGGACAACAGTTGCAAATTGCGAAGCACAATTTGCATATTTTACGTCCAGTGTCTGTGTAGGAGAACATTCTGAATATAATCGCATTAACCGTGTTTACAGCCTTTGTCCAATTGAATCCTCAATGCAGTAATCAAGTGGGAACGAGAGTGGGTCAGCGGGTCGTTCCGTCCCGGCCCGCGCCCGCCCGCATCGTCCCGGCCTGTTCCCATGTTACATTATTCACAAATATCACTCTCACGTTAAAATACCAATAAATATTGGTACCCTCATGTTTACGTGCTAAATAAACTTCAACTCTTTTGTTTAACCGGGACCATGCGACGTCCCAGTGGCAATACACAACGCACGTGATTTGAACAATATTCGAAATTCGAACATGCACTGTTGGTAGTTCATTTGTTTTTAATACACAACAAATATTTGTTTTAATGTAAACAAGTCGCGAAAGTTTAAAAGTAATCTGGTCAAACATTTTTATATGCTTACTGTTAAAAATTTGCTATTTTCTAATGTAATCCAATATGACAGTGACATTTTCAATGTAATAATTAAATCGATTGTAGCCTTTCACATTTCAATGTAAATCGTAGTCGATTGCGATCCGGCCTTCAAAAGCAACGCGTATCATGTTTCCCCATATCTTAATCACTGAGTGTTCTGTATATAATACCGCCCCAATAAACTCTCCACTAATTGCTCGGATAAATGTTGACGGCAATTTTCGTCATTGCGCCGGTTCTCGTTGGTAAAACGCAACCCTCGCCGCACTGAGAGGAAGTATGCACCGCTTGCTTCCCTCAGTAAAATTGACTGCCTGTTCTTGAATATCGTTTAGTTGTATCGAATGATTAATAATATTAGTGGTAGGCCCGCATACTAAATGGTCTACATAAATAACATTAAAGGAGTGGTCGGGGCGGCGCGTCACCGTTTCTCTATACACTAATACACCCAATCTATTAATTCATTTCAACTACTATAATTATAGCGATTCTATTCGTGTCGCAAGCGGCACTTTCTCGATTGATTGTCGATATAATTAGCCGTAGGGAATATCGTCATTTCAATCGTGCTTACTCTCCTATTCGGGGTTTTATTTGTGCATTAGGTAGTATAAAATATCTTTTGTAAATTTTATTTATCGAATCAATTACTCGGAGCAATAGTAAGGTAAACATAAATTTATTGTTACATAAAACTAATTGTTATGAATGAATTAATTGCTAATGAGAACTTTTGTATTGAAACTGGTACTTTTAGTCATGACTACGTACAATGATTCTGAAAAAAGATGCGTCAAAAACGTTTTAAAAATAGTGATTGGGGTTAGGTCTATAAATAAAGTTACTAAGACTGAGACACTCATATTTACTTACAAACACATGTTCTTGTCTATCATTCATTTTGTTAATTAGTTGTAAATGACAAGGTTAGCGTCGAATACTTTATACCGATTAGATACAAAAATGATGATGAATGATTTAGATACAGAAATGAGTGAATGAATGGTACTTAAAGAATGACCTTAAAATATCAGTTTTTATTTATGTTTAACTAGATTTTGTTTGTAACCTTTTCAAATATATATTTATATAAAAACCAACGGCAATCCGATCCTAAAAGGTTATTTGATCCCGACTTACGATGAAGTGGCTAGATTTTTTCTTGCTATTAATGACCTAGAAACTAAGGCCTGGCTAAAAAATGGCTTAACTAATTGTTTCCTTATAAGTATTCTGTTAGATGCGATCTCATAGCCGCTATCTACAGTTGTATTATCAATATCCGCACTCGTCAAGATAATGTAAATAATGTACCTATGCGTTATGTAAATCGCGTTAATTTTTGCGAAGGTCGCAGTAAGACCTCGCAAAAAGCAGATTCGACCTCGCGTTTATCATTGTCGTGATATCTTGATACGCGTACTAACTGCCTTTTGATAGCTTTACTTCTGGTGCTTCCTATTGTCCTGTGTAGACGCGTAGTCTACGCAGCCATTCGATTCGAATTCCAAAATTTAAAGTTTTTTTTTAAATGTGGAAGAAATTTTATAGCAGTAAGTTTGATATTTTTGAACTACCTTTTTGCTTTGTATTGGCCTTTTTTTTAAATATATACATTTATAGTTTAACCTTGAGCAGCTCATTAATGCGTCATCCGTGTTGTCAAATCATAAATCAGGAAGAATGAATGACATGTTGCAAATTGTTTTTTTATTTTTATTGTAATATGTTTCGTTTTTACATGTAAGCTTTTATAATATTAAACTTCCGTTTGATAACTATAATATTTTTACAATAGTAAAAATTAATAAAGATACATTATTTGTCGGTTTTCCTGTTACAAAAAGTAACGAGTGTTTCTTCCATTTCAAATTTCATTACCAGTATTGCCACTCATTGCGATAGGTAGGTACTTGTCCACACTAAACAAAACAATTAAAACGTGTTTTGCATTTGTAATATTAAGCACACGTTAATTAACACAATTTATATACAGTATCGAAGGAATATAATATTAGTGATTAATTGAATCTAGTTGTAAAAGTTCGTTGCTTTGAGGAAAACATTAAACAAAACAACTTTAATATTTTTCAACTTAATTACTCATTATTACTCATTTCCATAAAAGTAATAAAAAGTTTAGTGCGCAATTAGTTCCAAGTGTGAACAATAAATTTTAACTACGCATGTACCTCTTAATTCTTTTATTTGATTGTATATTTTTACTTTAATATAAGTGTGTGTTTACTTGCAAGCTCACAAATTATGGCCTTTTTTATTATGATTAAAATTAAAGAATTTAAAAAATAATAGTTTTCGTGGGGAATTAGTTTCAAATGCTTCTATAAAATGATAGATGAAGTAGGGCTCCCAACAGCAAACTTAATGGAATGTATCTCTTCGGATTTTTCTCGATTATTATTATATTAATACGTGAAGAGAATTCTTTGTACCCCTTTTTAAGAAAATTTCGCGAACGTAGTAACGTGAATTTTAGAATATTTACAGTTTATATACAAGAAGTGCAGAAAGCTACAATTTTTAAATAATATGTCTTACAACTTTAAAAATTACGTGAAAACGGCGTACTAAGAAGAAAGAAACTGAAAACCGAAAAATAATATGAAAAAAATAAACTTGTTAGTCAAACTAAACTTTTACAATGTAAATACCTAAATGATTTTGAGTCTACGCCAATCAAATAAACATAATGAAATTCAAAGACTTAGTTTTTCATTAGTTCCTTTCTTCTTTCTTGGGTTTAATCTTTTGTTGAAAAGTTTTAATTTTTCTTTTTGTGACTAAATTTAATAAATAGTTAATAGTCTCTAACTTACCTAACTTAATGTGTAATGTAATTACTTACTTTAACGTCATTGTTTTTGTTATAAATATTTAAAAACAATTTCTTATTAGGTTTAAAGTTCTCATTAACATAACACAAAAAAATGAATAAGCTCAAACACGAGGAATCTGCTGTAAACAGTTGAGGAATTCCCTCGACCGGCTTCCGTCAAAGTCATCAGATCAACCACAAGTCTCCGTCATATTTTAGTGTCATTAGAACTACATGTGTTGTCAAGTTTCAACAAAATCGGGTTATTCAAATTTTTCTTATCAAATTTAAACGGGACTAATTTTGTAATATAGTATGATACCCTATCGCATAAACAAAGAATTATAGAAATCGGACAACCCTGTAAAAAATTATGCGAGATCATACATAAAAATATATACGGGTTGACTTGAGAGCCTGCTCCGCTTTATCGTCAGTAAAAAATTTGGGCATAGACGTTTTTGGCTTTAATTGCATTCTTCTATTCATCAATATCGAGTTATACAAGCATGGTTAGGCCTACATTTTATTCACAGTTCCAATAACAAAATATTCTGACCTGCGCTATATGTATACGCAGCAATTGAAAAGTTCAATAAAACAATCAACGCGAGTACTGGAAGAGCCGTTTTATTTAGTTGTCTCAACATCTAAATTACTGGCGGATAAACGTAATATGTAACATAATATAAATTAAAATGACTTTATAATATCGTTTATTATAGCTATAATTAGCTTTATATCCCTAAAAAAGACAGACACACACAGGTCAATCAATAAGTACCCGTTTTTTAATAACAGGTGGCGGTACTGAGAGAAGGTGTCATTACCGTCGTCTAACTGTCAAACGACAAAATACAAAATTTCAAACTGATTTGTGAGATAGTTTTTTTTACAGATTGATTTACAGCCCAAGAAAGTAGCCGAATAAATAATCTTCAGTATACACTAGCTCTTGCTCGTGGCTTCGCTCGCATTTATAGAGATCTTGTACCCACCTAGTGCACTACCGTCGTGAACCCACTCCTAACACAAGCATTTAGCTTAGCTGGAGGGGTTAACAAGAATACTAGTAATGTGTGATCCACGTAGCTAGAACGCTTTAAAAAAGGCTTGTAGTGTGTTTGTTTGTTAATTTATTTGTATAAAAAAGTAAAAATTATTTCGACCATACATCATTAACATATTAAAAACCATATAATATACCCATGTTGGGTCTACTAAATAATATTAATAATTGTGAATGAAAGGGCAGATAGCGTGGAACGTGTTAACCGTCGCGGCGCCTTGTAAATAGGTTTGTCATACGTTATTCACCCACTCAATGAATTCCGCACTCGACGAGAACGCACGTCCGGAAGGGTAGGGTATTTGGGTTATAGGGGATTTTTATACAAAATTATGTAGATTTTTGTTTCGTCGTTTTAAAAACTTTATTGTGTTACACGACGTAAACTACGTTCTACCTGCTCCAAAAGATGTAAATTTTGTGTACAGTCCATTACTGTAGAAATGTTGAGCTTACACAACTGATTTTACCCCCGTGTTGATGGGTGTGAAAAATTGTTGTTAAAGTACGATCACGGACATTCAAATGATGTGTATGAACATTGTGACAGAAGATGAAACATGGATATACTGTTACATGTCGGAAAGAAAGCAACAGTCTTCGGTATGGGTGTTCGAAGGTGACAGCAAACCAACAAAATTGAGGCAGGCGAGAAACGTAGGCAAAAAAATTATTACGCTTTTTTTCTCCCAGACGGGTCCCACTTGAAGAACAAAAGACAGTTAATGCTGAGTGGTACATCACCATTTGTTTGCCTAATGTCTGAAAAACTTAGGGAAAAACGACCAAGAAGTCGCATCCTATTGCACCATGACAATGCTTCGGCGCACACCGCGACAACAACACAAATTCATTTTTGGCTTTTAAAAAAGCAGAGCTAATATCCCGCACATAGTCCAGACCTAGCATCATGCGATTTCTTTATTTTCCCAAAAAATGAGAGGTATGATATTGACGGGGCCGCAAGAGGCCGTGATAGCTTTAAACAATGCCCTTTGACCAATGGTCCTCATGTTTCAAAAATGGTTTGACCGAATGAAAAATTGTTTAAAATGTAACGGAGAATACTTCGAAAAGCAGTAAATATTACTTTACATGTAAATTGTTTTATTAATGAGTTACGCAAAACTTTCACTGTACCTCACGTACTAACAGTAAATAGCGATACATTAGGACCGTTTTATGAGTTCACACTTATTGTAGACTTATATTATTAGATACATATTATATACTTTACATTATTGTTAAAGATTGCTATACCTATTTCATGTATAAAACTAAGCGACGTTGTTAAGTTATTAAGTTCATTATTAATGCAGTCACTTATTTTTTTAATGTATTGTGTAAACCAAGGCGCCAAGGCTACTCGTACAGTTAATTAGCTCACCAATTCTGAACTTGAACACACATTTTTTCATATAGATAATACAATTATGATGTCATTCACATTACATAGTTTCCGTAAAATGATTTGCATAAATACATACTAGGTACATTGTGTGAGTGTCGGTGTTAGCATAATGCAAACTTGATCATTCTCAGCCTTTCGGCCTCTTGTTTTAGTCACCTTGTTGTAACCTTCTTGTGTTTAGTAAAATTTCGCTCCGTCATCCACATTACTATCAGTGCATCTACAGTTTAAAGAGCACACCCTTTAGGGTAGACTCTAAAGGAGTATATTCCATTCCGTAGATTTTGTTCCTATGTTATGTCTAGGTCATAAGACTCCGTGTATGGACATAAGTTTAATTCACCATTATATCATTATGTATTTATACGGGAATTAACGCGATCACGAAAAGGTATTACATACCTCTGAATTGCCTGACGTTTCGACCAGGTTGCACTGGCCGTGTTCACAGGCTGACTGGCTCAGCGGTGCACGCCCTCCGTCGCCGAGAGGGGTAGAAGGTTCTTCATCCACCCGCACATTTTCGATATTTTTGATATTTTGGTTTCGCCATGTACCGTCACATACTATGCGCCAGGGGGGCACACCGGTTTGCTTAGGGAATACACACTGTTAGCATAATTATATCATGGAACGCGAAAGTATAAAAGTTAATTCACCATTGATCCCATTGAGATTTTCGGGAACTTTTCAAAATGCAAATGCAATTTATTTTATTAAAACTAACTAACTGTACCTATTATTGTTAATGCACCAGTAATTTCCAGAAATGCCATATAAGGCGTTCTTCATGTATGTGGGACCATCTCTATCCCGCGCTGTTCTGCTAAAGCGACAAAGTTTTGACCCTTCTAGTTTAAAATACTAGAACGGAGATATTGATTTTCTTTTAGATGTTTTCTTTGTAGTTACAATAAAATGGTTTATTTCTCCACTCCGGATGGGTTTCATGAATATAAAATTTAAAATACATAGTTCTATTTAATGTGAATAGAAAGCACTTATTCGAGGAGTACAGGAACATTTATTACGAGTACATTCCAAGTATTAATCTAGGACATTACTTTTACGAGAATAATAAAGTTTTTCGTCGCGATTTACCATAAATTCATTCTCAATAAAGTTGCCTCGAACACATTTAACAGAATGGCAAATAAAACACGACACGAATACAACTATCAATAACTCTGTTATTTAAAATTCGTCGTCCGTCAGGGATTTGGCACTTCGGAGCGAGTTTTGAATTCATAATACCTTTTTATAGCCACCATCTTGATCAATGTGATCTACTGCTATTCTTTCTATGTTATAAAACTGTGAAAGCTGTTGTGTATTTCCTAAAATCGTCTGCGGTTTTAAGAAGAGTTAGGCGATATTCAACAAAAATTTTTGTTTGCCACCAGGAGCCGGTCCATAAAACATGACGGAACACTATGGTTTTTTTTTAGCTCAAACACTCATTACCTCAACTTTGTAGTCACCGTTAGCCTCGGTGAGATGACATCCTTGGAGTTTTCACTCACAAAGAAACAAGGTCGGTCCATAGAGGAGTCACCGACTACAAAAAGTCAAGCGCTTCCCTGACTTTACGTGAAACTGCACATGTAAAGCTTACATCATTTGTAAAAGAAGTATATTTATTAAGGACGGATTTGCTCACGTGTGTATTTCGAAGATGCCCGACTATATTCGGAACCTACGGGGTAAGGGGCTGGGATTTATCGAGGTTTGAAGCGATTTTCCGCGTCGGTGTCAGACGCTGCTCGCTTCACCTCTTGATAAACACTAGTTCTCACATATCAATCTGTTGAGAGCCTTAACAGATGGACACAGCAGCACCACCCCAGCAGTCATCTGCATAACTAATATTATTTACATATAAACCATCAATTGAACAGCCAAGTCCGGTGCAGGTGAGCTCATCTGTCAGCGCATTAATGTAAAAGTTAACTGTATGAGTTTCGTTGTTATACCAGTAACTCAATAGACTGACCATGCCATTGGGTGTACCAGTCCCTGGAGTTTATCCCATAAGACGTTGTAGGACGCAAAATCGAATGCCGTCAAGTCCAGGAAATGTGCATATATAGGCGTTTCCCTTGTAGCATAGTACTGGATAATATGCTTAAGTCGCAGTATGGCAGTTTCTGTTGGCTGCCCAGTTCTAAAACTAAAAACTCCAAGTTTCATTATTCAGTAACCAATACGCGTACGATATCTACTTAGCTCGTAGACAACAACTAGGGTAATGAATGACAGAAACATACAAGACTTATTGTTACTTTATATTTTTCATAAAATATAAATGTCAACCGTATCTGCATACCGGTACGATAAAAGCAGCACATTTATACTTCTTTTAAAAGAAGCCGAGGTCATGATATTAAACAACTTCGGATAAACTGAAACTTGAGTGTTTTTCAATTACAGTTTCATGAATGTTTTTAATTTTAATCCTTAACGCTCACGCTGTCCTTGATTTGTCTGGATTTGTGCACATCCGTAATGCTCATGCTGTCGTTGATTTGTCTGGATTTGTGCACAGACAAAAACTTTGTAGTAGATAACCTACTCCACTTTTTAGAGATATGTAAATATCAGGGATTATGTGGAATTATATCAGTAGACGAAGGACAATACGAAAACATGGCGTTAGAATAAAAACTTTTGTGAATGGTTACGGGGCACGCACGGCTGGGGTCCGAAATTAGTCAGGCATTCCCGAAATACACACGTAAGTAAAAACCCTTTCATAAACCTTTTTTTACATATACATTATGTAATACCCTTTTTATCAGGCTTCTATACCCTCGTCGGTACTCCTAGGTTATCGAGGGAGAGATGTATTACACCGTCATTACGCCAACTATATTTTTAGTTCCATGTAATAGACAGCAAGCTTATTGCCGTCTATTTTGCCTGATAAAAACACCACCTGATTTTATTTTTCAACCAGAGACCAAGGACTTCATGGCCGCACGTAATACTGCGAAATTAAAAAATGGTAAAACTTATGCCAATAAAGCGATTACCGAAATAAAAATTATAATAGGGCGAAATCAAAAAGCAGAATATGTATAATGTGTAAAGTATACATATATCTCATTGTATAAGCAGACCTTTGTAAAAAGTCTAGTAAATTTAAAAACCCTTTTCTGAAAATCTATTTGCAATATACGTAAAGTAAAAGCCAGAGTTAAAAGTAGTAGGTTAAGTATTGTAATAAGTATTACGAGTTTATTCTCCTTTCAAGCCAGAATACCTCAGTAACCTATTTTTACTGCCGAGTTTTGAACGCGGGAAAAACGAAAAGAAGTGGTGGTAGCTCTTCTTTCTTTTCAATCTCGGATTAACAGAGAACGAAAATTAAACTAGTGGAGTTACGGAATACAAACGTTGTTGAATCGGGTTAAAATTAAGTACTTCGGGTTTCTTCCTAAAAATGTTTATTTCTCTTTAACGGAACGTTTTCTTTAGTTAGTAAAACAATACGCTCATTTTAAATGATCATTAGAAGAATCAATTAGCTACATAGAATAGGGATAATAATTATTTGTGTGATATAAGGCGACTGCTTGGTTAGCAAAGTGTGTTAGATAGATAGATACATGTTTGCTTTAAAAATCAAGAATTGGGCAAGAAAAAGCAAAAATATTATTTCTAATCCAACTTTTAGTTCCAGAGATTGGCGCGTACAAACAAACTCTTTAGCTTTATTATATTAGTATACATTTATTTATTTAAAACTTAATGCAAATTTTGTACAAAGGCAGACTTAATGCCCTACTCCATTTTCGGAACATAATTTTCCAAAGATATATATTTTTTTTAGTACATAAATGCTTGATGAAAGTTTTGATTCACAACTATAGAAACACTGATGTTATCTCAAGCGTATTGAACCGTATTACCTGACGACCTTAGACACACGTTTTATCTCCCATCTTGAAAGTTTAAGCTATAAAGTTTTAAACTGCCACTTGTACTGTGATAAGACGCCCTTGTAAAAGTTTCTTATAAAAAAGTAAGTAATTACTTGAATTGTTAATATAAAAGTTTACGATTCTTTTACTATATTTTAGTATTAAATAACACTAAGCTATTGGTCAACACCGACGAATAATGTTATAAAAAGGTATTCATTTCACTTAACGACCATTTATTCACCGATAATAGTTACAAACGCTTAACACTTTATTATTACATTTTTTTTTCACAGATTTATAAAATTACTAATCATAGTAAGATCTTATAACTCCAGAATAATAAATGGCTAATTTACACTCTCTTAAATATCAGGAGGAGAAAACCCTTTAGTTCACGTTTACACAGTGTTTAGTTATTGTTAAATGTATACCCTACCACTACTAGGGTACTCATGTTGCCAACTCTTGATTTTTTCCCCTATAATAAACAATCATTTTAAAAAGCCCCTTAGTGACATAAAGATATTGATATATATTATGAGGAACATCGATAAGGCGAGGATAATATTTGTATGGCTTAAAACGTGACCTTTTTCTCCCTGATCAGCTATTTAGTACAGCAACAACCAAATTAGTTTTGATGAATTCACAATATAAAGTTTCAATGGAAAACATTTTCTGCTAAGGCTGCATTTAAGCAGCAATAACTTTTTACCTCAAACAACACACTATTTAACTAGGGATGGGGTTAATTGGGACTTGCTATTTTCCGAAATCTTTTAATGTAGGTATGTACTAAAGTGGTACTATATACTTAAATGAAAATTAATGCTTCGAAATGTAGTCTTTTAATGTAGTTACTAAACTCGAAGTGTCGTCAAATAGATTAAAGCTAAAGAAATAAATTAAAATCGTATCAGCTCTTTTAAAGTCTTTTAAAGTAAATACACGAGTAATACAAATACCTAATTTCCTGGGTCCGTGTGAACAGTAATAATTTGCAAAAAATAAATAAGTCATAAAACAAGTTTATAATAGACAAAAAGTGGATATGACTAGATATTAGTAGCAAGTGGTACGTTTTATCAAACGATGATGTTTCATCAAAACCAAGGTCAATGGTTCCTTCATGCTAATCACTGGCCGATTTATGTAAACATTCGTGTTGTTTAACAATATTTTAAAGCGGATTATGTATTGCTATCCGTATTTATTACCATACAAAAAAATATTTTGACACGGCATGCGCAAACGGTCACATTACTATATGAATTATAAATACCTATTTTATTATCTTATCATCACAAAACAAATATTTGTCGAGTACATACAATATTTCAGGCACTTGATGTATCTATATTAGAATACTAGCAACCATCATGTAAGTCCCGATCCCGTGAGAATATCGGGATAAAAAGTAGCCTATGCGTTAATCCAGGTCTTCAGCTATATACATAGAATAGAATAGAATAAACTTTATTGTACACCAGTAAATATTGCTTACAGTAAATTTACAAAATTGATATGTACAAAGGGCGGCCTTATCGCTAAAAGCAATTTCTTCCAGGCAACCTTGGGATGGAAAAATAATGACTAGTAATATAATAATTTAATGGGTAGTTTTGGTGTGGGAATCAGAACATGTTAGACTTAAAAACTAGTAAATGATACCTATAACATACAATATAATTAGATAGGTAATACAGGGAAACAAGTGTAATCACTCTGTATCATTTAATATATTCAAATATCTATTTGTAGATTAATAAGATTATATCCGATAAATGCAGCAAACCAAGTTTCATCGCAATCGGTTCATTGGTTTTTGCGTGAAAGAGTAACAAACATCCATCCATCCATCGAAACTTTCACATTTATACCAACAATACAGGCACTAATTTTTGACTGTGGTGAGCTTAAATTATTTCGCTGAAGCCAGCTTACTTGCCTATGGCCGGGCTGCTTTACGAACCAGTTGTAGTCACCTCCTACATACCAATAACGCATAATTAACACTTGCACAAAAAAATTACGATTTCTACAGACAATGTCTACTCAATTTGTACATCATATCGGCCGGCCTTGAGTACAGTATGTTGTCTTATATAATATAACACAAAGCTAATTGAGTACTTACTTGATTTATTGCACATATAGTATACTCTTCGTACTTGTATACAATATATTCACATAATAAAAAGTTTAGTATGTAACATACGATAAAACATGTTTTATAACCATGGTAATAATTGTAATAATATGTTGATTCAACAGTATTCTGTATGAACTCACGTTGTATACTAGCTGACTCTTCTGATGTACTTATAAAAACCGGCCAAGTGCCAGTTGGACTCGCGAATAAAGGGTTCCGGACCATCGTACAACAAAGATCGAGTAAAAAAACATGTTTCTTTAATTTTCAATTTATTTTTATTATTTATTGTTATAGCGGCAACAGAAATACACATTCTGTGAAAATTTCAACTGTCTGTCCGTCCGTCTGTCTGTCAGCCCGCTGACAGACAGACGGACGGACGGACAGCGGAGGCTTAGTAATAGGATCCCGTTGGTTACAGAAGAACTTTACGATGAAACCAGGACACACACAGGACAGGAGAAAACGCAACCAGGAGGGTTCCTGACAAAAACTACCAAACTTGTTAATATATCTAATTATTTTTAAACTATGTTTACTTGACATTATGTTTTTCCCAAAATTGGAATCCCATTAGGTCGTGCCCCTAAATTCCTGTTATCGGGGAAAGCAGACCTCTAAACATTTCATAGCAGTAGATTATTTAACACTGAACTCTTAGATATTAAAACAATAATTAAAAACTCAATGGTCCGATAAAGTGTAAATAATATCAACTTATTTCATAGTCCTTTTAATTCTAAAATCCTAATTCATTCTAATCCTCTTTGTAGTATCTTATAATGCTATTGGTGGACATAGACTTAATATGTAGGCACTGACGCGGCCTTTTCCCCTGATCACTTCTGTCTGGTCGCAATTAGGGCTGTCATCTACTCTATAGGACGCAGACATCGTTCCAGTTTTTAGTGCGAAGAGGTGAATGACCGGTAAATATCCGAAAATATCTATTCCGCAAAATCGTATCAAAGTGCCTAATATCAAGTAACAAGTAATAGTCTTAGTATAAACGGTTTTACCGATATTAACAGGAAAATACTTATGTAGGTAATATTATTTCTCAGTATCAACATTTTATGTTATTATTGAAATGTTAGGCGAATAAAATGCTATTTAGCAGTATTTTAATTTGTTTTCCTTTGAATAAATAATTGTATAAACAGGCATTCCGTTGTTTGACTTAGACCCTGTAGACTTATCGTGTATGCAATGTAAACTGTTTGAAAATTTATATAAAAGGTAATATAAAAAAAACTATTATAAAACACATACGTTGATGTACATATATATATATATATATATATATATAGCGCATCGTGGTCTATATTAAAGTCTCGATCATTCGTACTCGTAATATATTGAAGGATATTACCCAACAGGCAGCGGATGAAACCCTTGGTACAAGTAGTTAAAAATAGAAGTTAAAGAGTTTGAACTAATGGGACGTCATCATGTTTTTAGTTGCTCATAAAAATGTATGTATTTAGGTCATGAAAGCTTTTTTATTAATGTGCGTGTGCAGACCAGACAGTATTAAAACCTTGATGGCAGCCCTAAGAACGTATAGGATATGGGACAGGCTGACGGGTGCCGTCGGTCCGCCCCAGGGTACCTACTCATTTCGCAAACAGTCGCGCCTAGCCGTCGCTGTTGACAAACTCATTTTCAATACTCTCTCTGCTTGGTCTGTCTGCTTCCCCACATGTATTCAGGACATCGACACACTTTGCTCTGTAGAGATTATGTATTGAGAGCGGGGCGTAACACCCTATTTAATATATAGTACATATTCTTTTTTCGAGTAATAATGGTGGTATGTCTAGACGAGTTTTTGTACCAGTACCATTTTTACAGATAAGATGATCAATAATTTTATTTGCATCAATTTACTCATTGACAAGAAGAACTTTGACACATTATCAACTGCCTCTGCGTCAAATTTTCTCTAAGAATACGTCGGCAAGGGCCCGAGGCAATAATTTAACCAAGACCGCGGGACGTCTACTTCTGTTAAAAACTGCTCCTGTATATTAACACTCGTATATTGTTTTTTTTTTACTGTGAGAGACATATAAAAAAGCTAAACAAAGTCTGATCGTATGTACCTTTATTAATGGCTGGAATATACATAGGTAGATAGGTACTACTAAAAGAGAGCACATTATATTATTCTAACCACTTGTAAAATATTGAAGTTTAACTTGAGATGCACAACAACATGAGATGTTATTTGTGAAAATGACCATAAAATCTCAAGGATTAAAACTTATTGTCTATAATATTGCCTTATTCTGCGAATATATTAAAGATTTAGTGTAGTGGATGTGATTGATAAATGAAGAATAAGGAAATTTAGCTTAATTTTGTGCTACAGCGTCTCTGAGAATCCATAAATTTCGCAGCATATTTATGGTGATGGAAATCAATTAAACAAGATTAAAGCATTATGAATGGAAATCGTTAATCAATTAATTTCTGCAAAGTGGATCTTACATTTCGTCTAGCCTCTATAGTTCCTATCCACATACATATTAATAGGTAGGTACATTACAACAAATGTCAAAAGTTACTTAGTAACAGCAATTATAGCAAATGTCGGAATACTCACTTCGATAAAAGCGTTCTGTGATCATAGTCCATGTCAATTGTCAGTCGACGGGTTAATTGTGTGACTATATCCGGATATTGCTAATGATTTATCTATAGGTGTATCTATACTAATATAAGGAAGCTGAAGAGTTTTTTAAACGCACTAATCTCTGAAACTATCAGTCGGATTTGAATCATTATTTTTGTATTGGATAGATTATTTATTGAGGAATATTATATACAATGCATCATCACGCTGCGACTCTTATAAGCAGAGCAAACACCATAAACGCAAGTGAACCAGCAGGGAACTGTTAGTGATTAATATGTCTACTTTTAACTACCAATCACTTCACTAACTAAAAATTAAACCAGAATAATAACACCCAATACTCTTCCATCCTTCTCCAGTTGCTCAAAAATCAGTTACAGTACATTACTTTTCTTAAAACGTCAATGATAATTGTAAGTGTACCGTGTTTACACTCACCATTGCATACGCCAGTCGTTGTTGGTTGGTTGTTCGAAAAGAGAGATGATCATAATACATCGAAATCCTTTAAAAAAATAGGGAACGGGCATTAACCAGATATCTTGCTGTGAACAGTCACCGGTGTGTCTGCAAACATATTGTATTCATTTGCCAACATATGCATAATACGGTTAACTTCTTGACTACTTGCAAGATGAAATACGAAAAACCAACTTGAAACAAATAACATAAATAAAAAACGACATTGTTTTAACAATTCTAAGATTTTAGGGGATTGTCATTGAAATAGTAGCACCTAGATTGAGTATATTATGTACAAGGTATTATTGACTTTATTCTTCTAGAATGGTTTCAATAAAATCTTATTCCTGCACAAAAAAGGACGATTTTAAAGTGCACTGTTGTGGGTGGCTACATAAACTATTAACTATGTACCGTGTTTACTGCACGATAATAGTCGATGAATCGGTTCGTGCAACGGAGGGGGCCAACCCTACCCTTTCAAGGTCACAGGGGTGAGCCTGCTATACGAACGTACGCTTTGTTTTATTTAAATACGTAGCTTCACTACACCGCAATTTACGATGCGTGCCCCTTATTTTTGTACCTTTCTGAATAAATAAACGTTTTAGTGACAGTGTTACAATACAATTTGCTAAATATTTCACTGAATTGGTGTTCAGATTCTATTCGATTCTAAGTTTATGCGGACTTATCGATTTTATTGCTATATATCCGGTAGAATGCGACGTTTATGTGTCTGCCATGTGTATTTTATGAGACATCAATGGTTTAATTACGATCAATTAATATGCAACACTCTGGTTATTCAATATATATTAATAACCTATAAATAAAACCTTCGTTCTTTAGTAGTTTAGCTTCTGATTGAATCTTTAAAGTAAGTTGACCTATTTAATCCACAATCTAAATACGTAAATTTATTCTTAATTTGACTCACGCATGCATCTTATCTTTAATAGATAGATATAAATTTAAATGAGCACTTTGTGTTATATGTATTGCGGGGACTCAAAGCTGTAACTAGAACTTAAAAAGTTAATGCTGTAGGTCAGGTATATAGTTATTGTTTTGTTTTTATCTATTTAATTGAGAGTATTTATCCTATATTTTAACTAATCAACTGTTAAATAATACTGTATTAATAGTTTGTAAACTTCATTGTGTACAGCCAAAGTAATTCGAATTGGTAGAGAGAGCTATGTACACTGCAGACGTAACGTTCCGTTTCAGAGAATGACTGCTATTGAGGGTTTCTGCGAAACACTATCATTAAAGTCGTTTCATTACATATATGCATAAATAGATTCGTGAGTATGAATTTTGAGTATATTCTATATTGAGATTATATTATATATATAGTCAACAGTACATATTATTACTGCTGTGTGTAATATGGTCAGACAAATAATTCAATAAATTTTATGATAATATTGCTATTGCCTATCATTAAAACAGTTTCAAAGTTATTAACTTATTCAATTCAAGAAAAAGATTACTAAAACTAGTTTATTTTGGTGGGATATCGATGGTAATTTTCGATTTTTTTATTTTGATGTCTACCCACTTCGTAAATCCATGACACATGTTTAACAAGTATACGTAAGCCCCATTTATTTAATCATGTTATCAGATATAAATCATAATTGAACAAACATAAGCACAAATGATATTTAAATGTAAATGAAGCTAGTAGTTTATGTTTAATAGTTAGTTATTTAATAAAAGCGTTTTTAATCCTCCTGTAAAATTTGACCAAATGGAGATACGAAGTTTGAAAATTAAGCCATCGATATGTCCGTCGTGATTTCTGGTAACGGCACTAAAGCTAAAGCTACCGTGGTATGTAGTGTAAGGTACTTTAAACTGGAACACACTCTCCTCAACGCACATATTTATATTTTAAATCGCTAGAAGAGTGCTCTAATAATAGCAAAATATCTAACAGGCAGCTAATTTGTTGAATGTTAATAACAAATTGTTTTACCCAGTCTTTCTTTCTCTTTTGATCTACACGCGTTATCTGGCTGCATGTCAAATATTGTATTAATAACTCTTCTTGCATAGTTTATTTAATTGAAGTATCTTCAGTCGGGTAATACCTACAGTAAAGACCTATTACAAACTGTGATGTGAGGGTAATGCACGCAAGAACGACAAAAAAGTCGCGACATAAAAACAACGCAGCGTGTAGTCGTGTCTAACAAATCTGAGGGCGCTGACCTCGCGAATAAGCGTACCTACACATTTTTTTGCTATTCGACGTTTGGATACAAACTCGTGCGTCAACCGCGGAACTTGTTATTGACTTACAACGAGCTTAATACAACAAAATAAAACATAATCTGCTTCTTTTGTAAGTATGCCATATGGTTCCGTATAAATAAATTCACTTCATAATTTTCATACACCCGATGTTTCTTAAACTACTTTATTTTTATTCTATAACAATATTACAGTAGAGGTGTTTTAACGCGTTTCAAACAGACACAGGCTTTTCTCTATCTCCAAGAAAACTGCTTGCCGTTACCAAACTTAAGTTTTATGTGTTCACTAGTGATGTGCCTTACCGAATATCAATTTTGAAGCATGAGAAAGTGTCATCGATATTCACGGATGCTAATATAAATTGTGAAGTTAGCGCCTTTCGTTTAGGTTAAAACTTGACAATTCATTGACTGACAGGGAGGATCCTTGTCGCACCCAAATGGTAGCGTCGTTTGTACCATATTCCTTATAACTAGGCAGGTACGCAGGCGCGTAAAGCGTCTTTTTGTTTGATATATTATAAAATCGATAGTTTATATGAGGAGTATGTTCAAAGTAGGACGATGATCCCAATAATAAACAGCAACTTGCACAATATATGTAGGTAGGTATTATAATATATACATAAAAACAACTGAAAAATACAAAGTGATTGTTTAAACAAAAGTTATTTCAGTTTATCTTTCTATTATGTTAAACTGTTGTTCTGTGTACCTAATGATTCATAATCATGATGTCACTATCCGTTAAATCCTATAGAGCTTGTTCGGGAGACGCCTTTAACAATTCAATCCAACTCTATTTACTCTACACGAGTGAAAGAATCCGTTATTAAAAGCAGTTGGCAGACCTTGAATTTTATTGAAGTTAAACTTACATTAATAAAGAGTTCGTGGCTAAGTGGTAATCGAGTAGGTTATGACATTACAAAGCTAAGTAATACTATCCAGGTCAATCTAGGATGGGTGACCATTCTTAATACATTGAGACCTCTCCGTGCCTCAGAGAGCACTTTAAACCGACGGTCCCGGGTGCCATACAAAAATCTATGGCATTCGTTACGGGTAGTTGGAGCCCTAAAAAGTCCGGCAACCTGGTTAACTACAACTACAGAACTTCGATATCGCCTAGTACTTGGGTTGTGGAGGTCTGATGGCGGTCGCTTCACACAAAATATTAAAGTTCGGTCGCATCGTAGTTAGACTGAAAGCCGACCCCCCAACTCAGTTGCGACAAGGCGCGGAGGATGACTAACATTAATAAAAAAATACGTGAGAAAACCTTACTTCGAAGTATTTTTTATGTGGAAACATACAAAAATTGATAAAGGTGTTATGTAAGTACTATTGTAAATTTAATAAGTATTTTCCGTCTTTTGTGTTTTTTCTAAAAGATAAAACTTCCTTAACGACCATAAGATTATTATTTTTAACAATAAAAATTATGGACACCCAGACTCAGACGCTGTATGTAAACCACACGTTTCCTATGTGGATATCGAAAATTTTACTGGTAGCAGTTGGCGAGTTGGCACATTAAGGAACTACTGAATATTCTCTATTTTATTAAAATGTGCGATCACGAATAGCCATGTCGTACATTTAAATAAAAGAGAGGAAGAAAATATTTCATATAGACAAATCAAGGTTTTTGTTTTAAGAGTTGATTGAAATGCGAATTTCACAATGTATACATGACATGTGATCACAGTAACAAGTTCCTTAGCGCAACAATATTTATCGTGTATCAAACAGCGGGAATTAACGAAACTTGAATAGTTTTAAATACGTAGGTACTCATTCTAAACTATAACAAGATAAATCGGCATACTAAAACACGCAATCTCATTAAAGCGCCGGATGTGTGAAAATCATATTTATCGAGCCATAAACACGAAAAAATTCAACAGTTCGCAGACTTTAAATTTATTCGTCTGTCTACAAATACTATGTATGTTATTTATGATACATAAATTACAACGGTTTGTAGTACTTTTGTAAATAGTTTGAATAAAATACAACACTCCTGAATCTTCAGTGAAACGTCTTACAGATATATTATAATTTAAATAATAATATCATGTTAATTAGAAACATTACGTTCACAAAACATATTCATTATTCTAAATCACTGCGGATAGCCACACAATTGCCAAAGGTTATTCACATTGCGACTTGACCCGCTAATAACTGAAATCCCATTGATATACTATATCCGTGATTGTAGTACCTACTTCGAACGGGTTATATTGAGGCTATTTATGACCAGCTACATTATAATAACAGTTGTTTAGATGAGATAATTTTTGTATCATTGTCCAAGTGTGCTAAATTATTCTTTTGCTCCGATTTCCGATAAACGCGAGTGAAGTTTTGCAGCTATGGTAGTAAGAAGAAATTAGATATTGTTTTAGATCTTTATCTTGATCTATAAGAATATAAAAAGAGCTGGCCCGCGCAAAATTCGTCCGTGTTTGTAAATTTGCCCTGTTTTTTTGCAACATTTCTCATTGATGCTCTGCTCCTATTGGTTGTAGCATGATGTTATATAGCTTATAGCCTTCCTCGACAAATGGGCCATCCAACACTAGATTTTTTAAATTCGAACTAGTAGTTGCTGAGATTAGGGCGTTTAACCAAACAAACAAACTCTTCAGCTTTGTAATATTAGTATAGATACCCATCCTAGAGAAATTAACATCTTACTAGTAACATGACTACTCAACAAAATTAATTACAATAAATTATGACTATGTTATTTAGCACTATTGATTTATAAATAAATGAAAAAGATATAGAATTGTAACTCAGTAAATAAAAATGAGTATCCTTTCAAGGTATGTACACTGTACAGGTCTACCAGAAATAAATAACTCTAACTCTTTAAGAAAGGTGCCTGTTTGTTTTGAAAGTTTCTTCATTCAAACAAAATAAGTGTAGCATAATACCACTACACCGCCGCTGACTCATCTCTACTGTCAATCTCTAAAAAATGTTGTTCAGCATATCTGATCAACGATCTGTAGATTTTTATGAACATCTAACTAGAATTTATAGTTTTCTTCGTTGTGATATTAAAATGGAACAATAAAACAACAGTTATTTAACGAGCAGCTAAGCGCTACTCGCCTGTTATACCTGCAGACATGAAAAACTGTAAATATTTAATTTGGACACTTTCAATAACAGTATACATTCCATTTCTTTACTATACGAGATATCTAACTGCTGATTAGGCTATACTATTGACTTTTACGGCGTAATTGTGTTTTTCAAAGGGCGATACCCCCCGATTTATAGTCTATAGAAAAGTTATTCCCACAGATCATCAAGCGAAATCATCTAACACCCGCAGCAATTAAACAAATATTAATTAAAATAATACGTTTGTGTGTTGTGCATCTAAGTGCTAAATAAACTACTAAATTTTGACGCTTACTTATTGTAGTATAAAGTCAATTCTCTTCGGTACTTATCGTTTTAGTCGCTTCGTTTGCTAAGCGGTATCTGCATATTTTATTACAGAATTGCTATAAAATATTTTGCTGAAATGTAAAAAAAACTGGTTTCCTTAAGATTAAAACCTGATCAGTATTTATTATGTATAACATACCCACTGCACCGAAACGAAACACTAGCGATGTAGGTAGGTACGATAGATTGTTTTCATTTCACGGTCGATCTGACTAGTGTGAATAAACTCTGCGGCACGGATCTAAACTCAAATCATATCGAATAACCAATTCGAAATTCGAATAGTGTTTGGCATTTTCCAGGAGCTATTTTAATTTTTTTTAGTGATATTTACGAATTAAGAGCATTAGATTTACTGCCATAGAGCTACGTGTTTAACTATGTAACCTTATTTATGTATATTACTGTGTAAAATTCATTTAGGTACAAAGGTGTAAAAGTATTTAGGATGTCTCCATGAATTACTGATAGATACACTACTTACAATAGTATCTATCGTATATTAAATTAGAACTTTTTTTACATATATATATCAGTTACAAGAAAATAAAAGTAAGTAACATTTTGTTCGAACACAGCATAGACGTTGTAAAGAACAGAAAAGCTGCGTAGGTACACTAGGTACTTTGTCTCTGTTATGCTGTAACGCATACTTTTAACGCATATTAAAAATATGCGTCTCATGCATTCGTCCATTATCCAATAGACGACTGCACGGATGGCGCAATGAGTTCAAATCCCACACGGGACAAAATATCGTGTAATCCGAAAATCGTTGTCCCTAGTCTGGGTGCTCTTTGTGTCTGTTGTTTGAATGTTTGTGAAGCCCCCCGCAACACAGGAGTATTCCTAATGCAGGAGTTGTCTTTTTTAAAGCTAAATATCTTTGCATTAGAAACGGTATGGCGCCGTCCATCTATCATCTTCGGTGGTCCGCTCTCCATGCTACTATGCGACCGTTACAAGTTCGCGTTTTAGAAATTATGCCTCTCGTAGAACCGGGATTATTTTGTAAAGGCCACTTACAAACGATCTTTCTGCTTCCGTTCAGTTAATCTCGGTCATTCAATTGCTACTAGATTACATCGTAAACCTGGGGTGCTATTAGTTTTCAAATCAGAGAGTTTTAACTTCACTATACTTGATGTTTAATTATGATGAGGGGCTTTGCCTCGACAAAATATCTTACAAACTTGTTGGATATATTTCATACGCAATATGAAATTAATTAAGACTTTACGAACGGTCCAGAAGTTTAGCCTTTATTGTTAAATTAACTGAAGTTAGGACGATATTTACATATAGTGTAATTTCAGCCAAGCGTTTTTCAGAAGAGCGTTACAACTAAGCAGTACTAGCTTCTCTGTTTAACTATACAACATTTAGCTAATCACATAATTTATTCAAAATTCTTGTCTCTTTGATACTGGAGCGGTTGTTTTCAACAGTAAAACTTATTCGAACATAACAAATTAATGACAGTTCTCTCTAGGTTTACTCTTTATTATATGTATGATTAACAAGCAACGATGTTATAACTTAGTCTACATTGATATATCTACATATTGTCACGCCTCTGTGAAATACAGTAGTACTGGCGGGTGAGAAGTCCGCACTCATTTAGAATGAATATATTTTGAATTATATAACTGACAGATTAGGGAGGACTTCGGTGTCAGGCTCCGTGCAGGACACACGGACCGCTCAAGAAATATTAATTTGTTCAAGATATCTAAGGAATTGTTTGATTAGATGATATTGGTGCCAATTCTATTGTCAGACTCACTAAACTAAAACCTTACTTAATTTCTTCATATGAAATCAACCTTGTCTTCTTCGCAACAAGGTCTATTTGTTACTGGCATCTATTTCTCAGCGCCACTAAAACCTGTCAACGTATACTCAACTTTATTTCCACGCATCGAGAGTCCCCATTTATTCAAATGCCGTATAATTGCCGTATAAAAACTTGTTCAAAACGAACTAAGATGACGTTATTTTAATCGACACCTACGAAGACGCTGACTAAATACACAGAGCAAAAGAAATGGCATTCAACGGATAGCAGCTTTCGCACTTGGTATTAAAGTTTATTTAAACGTGTCAGACTTTAGTCGACAAATGAATTGTTTATTTCGATAGCGACGTATGTTACCTACTTGTTTATATTTGAAATAAGACCTTGTTTCGAAGGTACAAGGTTTACATCTTGGATGAAGAAAATTTTGTCAATTATAGTTAAGAGAGAAATACAACAGAATGGTGTCACCATTGTAAAAATATCTTGATGCTCATTATAACGCCAGTTGTGATTGTTTAATCTTTTAATTATCCTCTCGATAGCGACCCTATATAATCCGGGTACCGAAATACTCCCCAATCATTGCAATATAATTAGAACTCTCATATACATATATAAATATTTTGTTAAATAAAATTATGCTTAGATAGCAATATTTCAAACAAAACATTCAATCAACTCATCTAATGTCTGACTATTTAAAGCCAAGTGCAGTGTGTAGTGTTGTTTAAAATAAATTAAAAGTACCGGGAACTTGGCGCTACCTAAATTGGTTACTAGTTAAATATTAACGGTAGCATCCGCCGGAGCTTGAATCGAAATTTAAAATAGCACTTTGAACCCTAAGCCGTATTGTGTGCTATACTACAAACACGAATAGGGTTATCAAAGTTCAAATCAGAAGTAGGATTCGATTTCATAAACCCGTGTGCGATGATTCGGAAAATACGTTTTATGGTTCCAAAGTCTACAAATACCGCGCTTTATTCTTAGTTTACAATACTTTGAAATGCATACTTCTGTTTGTGTTGAATCATTCAATATTTATTTGATTGAAAATAACCTACTTTTGTATTACATCATAGAGATTTAAGCAGCTGTAATATGTATACTGCGCATTTATCAGTGCGCTATAGTATTGTAGATAGTTCTACACCACCACGCGTCATAATTCACATCAGCTTTGCTAATCGGTCGCCAGCTTCCCAAGTATCAGTCCGCCTGACGTCGTCGTACACTTTTTGTGGCGCGGTGTGCGCACGATCTAATTGGCCGTTTTGTCGCTAATTGAACGGTTAGCCGCTACCGAGTCGTGTTTGTTAATCGATTAAGTGGCTTATTAAATGTGATATGGAGATTTACAGTTTCGTTTTTAGCTCTTTGATTATCTTTGCGTCGATTAAGTACTATCGTCTACTACATAGTGCGAAAAAGATATTTTAAATCGGATCTGCGGCTGCAATATTTTGAAATGTCACATCATCAGCGTCACACGACATAACAGATTTTTCGCGGCGGATCGACTGTTGAAAAAACGCTCATCCAACCCAGTGGCGTAACTATACCATCCGATTCCCGTGGCTAATTCATCGGATGTGTGTCTGACTCGCACTTGGCCGTGATTTTTTTTTACGGATGTGTTAAGATAATTCATTTATATAACTCGTGTATTTTATTAGGTTTATTAAACTAGAGAACTTATATTTATATTATTAATAAATACAAAATTAATATTTTTTAAATACATTTTGTAATTAGTCCCTCCTGTATTTAGGGGACTTTGGTGCCTGGAGGGCCCCTCGAGCCGCGGGTCCGTAGCATTTTACCCGCTCTGCTACCCTATTGTTACGCCACTGATCCAACCATAACTTTCTTACCACTTACACACTTGTTGAAATGAAGATAATTCTTGTCACATCATCGTTCGTTCAATTTAAAAACTTTAAACCTTCAAACTCTTCTCAAATAGAAACTTAATATAGTTTAGAAACACATTTGTGTATAATAAAACGTTCACAAAATAGGGATACCATACTACATGTACTTACGAACGGACAACACATTTCCCTTGTTTATGAGCTAAAAGCAATAAAACGTCGATTATTGCCTTAACATCTTGGCACGGTCAAGTATGTATATATAATATCCAACATGTTTGATGTACCGCTTATAATACAAAAAAAAATTCAATGTTTTTTCGCAGATAATAAAACTAACATCGGAAAATCGGAACCCACGTAGATAAATAAGATTTTAAAATGGATGGAGCAAAAATTTTAGATAATTTAACTAAACATCATTTTCTATAATTCATTAAAAACCCTTGCAGAAATGTCGAAATACTTACAAATTATTTTTAAATAGAGCGATGAAGATTTGGCGGTGTCTGACTACTGTAATATTACAATGAAACCGGTAGGTAAATAAACAAGTACAAAAAGTTGTTTCAGAAATAGTCGAGCCCCTTATAGAGTTGCAGCTGCCCTCGTATCGGCTCAAGGCAAACCGCCCGCTTCTTTTAGGCCCCGTTTTGCAACGTAAATTGTGATTTTTTTCTTTTATTATAGTGACTAGAGCTTACAATGGCTCGCGTAAGTTTTCTACCTTCTTAGTTTATAGAGCGTAATACAAGACGGTTGGTAGTTAATTAATTTGTAAAAGCCTACCGACGAGCAAAAGTGACGCTATTGTTTTATTATTTATGAAGGAATGAAGTTTGGAAACAAAAAAGCATTATTTGTTATACTCTTTTAACTAGCAGATGTTCTACACTGTAAACTTTGAAATATAAAAAATTTTTCGTTCGCTATTTTGCATAAGAGAATAAGGTTCTTTAAGAATTGCTTGTTAATAAATTCATTCAATGTTTAATTCATGATGCAGGAACATATTGTTTATAAAAAGTCGATAATATTGTTTACTGAAACAAGCTGAGTTTGTGGTGTCTTTATCACTAATTTGGCTAACAAGATTTTGATAAGTTAGCAATACTGACACATCGCGATGTGTCACTATATTATCCGCTCCGATTACTCGGCCCATTATTTTTAAATATTGCCACAGTAAATTATGCCTAGCGCATTGTATGCCCACTTTTAGGGATTTAATTTTTTTCTTTATTTAATTTATTTAAAAACAAGAATTTCAGTATTGGTCCAAAGACGAAGCCGAGCAGATTAAGTAGGCGCCCTTGACACCTTGAACCAAAAGATTAAATAGAGATCAAATTAAGATATCGTGTTACATCTACACAATAACAAAAACAATCAGAAAAGGTCTTATTATTCGATTCATTAACTGTTTATAAATGTGATGTTAGAATAAGAAAGCGCGCTTAATCGATACGAGTTCAAATTATTCGTTTAATTACGTTGTTATCTAGTTGAACCTATTTAATATGTATTAGGTCCATAAGTTCCTTTTTTATTTATACTATATCATTGGGTTTAACTTTTCACTTTAAAACCAGAAACGATGTGAAATTACCTCCACGTCAAAGGTTTCTTTAATAAAAACATCTTCATAAAATTGCCATCTTTGCGGTAGAAAAGTGACCAACAAACCGCCCTAGTAAGTAGTGTGTCAGATATTTGAGCGCTTTTATACAGAAAATGTGTGGAACTGCAATTTTTAGGTCTTCTCAAGTAAAAAAGTTTTTAAACCCAAATGATTTATATTCATTTAATATTTTATTTATGTTGTTCTGATTTCTTTTTTTAATATTGATATTTATTTTTTTCATAATTACGTAATTAGGCATACCTACATCAAGACGTAAATGACAGTTAGTTGAAATATCATTGATGTTTAACTTATGTTTAAAATGTGTATCTAATGGTGTACAATAAAGAGCAAATAACTATTGAAACACATTTATTATGATGATGATTGATGATTTAAAAATAAGTAGTTTAATACTTTGAGAGGAAAGCCATCTCTTAAGACATTGTGCAACTGAATTAATATCGCTTTTTCATTTTTTTATGTTGTTTTATTCAGTTTGATACACCTGCCAGCGGCACTTATTAATTCGATCCTTGTCTGGCCCGTCTACATTGACGTAAATTTGTCCCATTCTTTCTTCATCATACGGGCCTTAGTGCGCGGCGATACTAATGTGAATGAATAAATAAACACATTTTTTTAAATATTACTACATTTACATTAAATATATTAGAAATACAACTAGCAGACTAACTTCCAATCACAATACAAATCAGTATAAATTCAGAACGCATACTTATTTTTTTAAATGTGGGTAAATTATGATAATTTAATAGCCCCAGCCACTCCCTTGATACAATTTTTTACAAGGAAGCTTATTATAACAAAATCCCGCCCTCGAGGACTTTTAGTAAAAGCTTTATAGCACCCCATGGACGACAGTATGACACTCATGTTTGTAAGCGGACATTTAGAGCTTTTAATGTGTAAACATGATATTTAAGTTAAAACACGATAGCGCCTTTGAACAAAATGGTTAAGTCGGAGTATAATGTTACCACCAAAGACGTGCAAATGTGGTTCCCGTTATAATCACATTTCTTACATACTTTTAGCGAGGATTTGTGTGATTTTTCTATGACTCGGTCGCAGCGGATACAATAGATGACTAAGCAATGTCGTTTTTGAGTGGAAAAACGCTATCTATTCTATTCTACTATTAACTGCTTATAACTTCCTTTTGACAATCTGAGATTCATAAAATTCATAATAATATAACTTGACACACCACAGAAACGGCCTTGGGATCCATCTATGGTAACCAGACTGCTGATGAACATACTTATATATTTCTAAATACATACATATTATAGATAAATATACTATTATGTAACATGTAATATACTACTATAGAACATGAAAAACTCCTGCACTGTGTCATACTTTACAAACATTAAATTAAAGATCACAAAATTCACCCAAACTCGTAACAATTATCTGAAAATCCCAAAAAAACTAAGGGGAATCGCTAGAGGGTAGCTTAAACTACCGCAAGCAGTAACCCTGGCTGGGTACAAGCAACGGTGATTCTTTGGAGCTGCGAGGCTCTATAAAACTGGCCATTGGAGACCGCGGCGAGGCCAAGCAATAGTCCTGGGTGGTAATCCTCTTTGAGGCTGCGACGAGGAAAACCCCCTGTAAATCACCACGATAGCCTGACGTGTGACCACTACCACCATCCTGGTCACAGATCGTTTATTTCTTGCTTCGTTCTCTTTCTAGTGGATGGAGTCGACAGAAAAATAAAAAGGATACGTATAATTTTAACCAGCTGCTATTGACCGCACCTTGCTTTAGCCGGCTAGAACTAAGTGTAACCGTACTTCGGCTTTTAGCCGTAATAGATAAGGTACCTACAATAACATAATTAACTGCTGTTTCTAAATCCGCTGCTTTTAGTAGCTCGTTAAAAATTAATTCCGAAGATAGAATACAGCTATCGCGGTAACAATTAGTAATTAGGTTATTCAAATAAACTAAAGTCAAGTAGTAACGTACTTTATTGAGCTGTTTATTTGTACCTACCAAATGTTTACATGATTAAGTTTTGAAATAAAATTGTCATTATGTATTGCATAAAAGAAACAAATAATTATGTTGATATAAGAATTTGATTGAATGTTAATAATAATGATATACTTACCTGGGTAGCTATGCAAACCAATTTTGAGTGTCGTGCTCCTAGCTAGTGCCGCCTCTCCGCCCTCGCATCAGTGAACCACGAAGTTCGTAATAACGGTACTAGCGTACAACAGCTCCGCGCGGATAATGTTGGAACTAAACATCGACAACTGATGTAACATTTTATTATTGCTTTACGCGCTATTTACCTTTTATTTTAACACCAAGAAATGGTTTAAATGTGTCAATATTTTATTATACGGTTATTTCATTGAGTCGATTTCAAAATGTTTGTTTTATGCGCGAAACAAGGTAACTAATCGATTTTTTCGTTTATTGTAAATGAATGCTACTGCTAAAAAACGCTGATGATCTAAACACCCAATGACATTTAGACTTAAAAAAAGGTTTCATTATAAAACTGTGAAAATCTTAGCATTTTATTCGTAATTATGGTACCCAGCGATGACGCTATGTTAATAAGTTTGTTTTATTTTATACAAACAAGCAACTATAAAAATTAAAACAATAAACGAAAAATATGTTAATAAAAGTGTTTCCAATTTGCGTAATCGGAAGTGGTTACGGTTTTGCCCTTATCTATAAAGTGTGTTGTACATACGCGCGGGAAACACTAACCACATCCTGCCATTTGCACCCGAAATAATTATGAGAGTATTGATATGATGAACAATAAAAAAATCACCATTGAAATTTTGTAATTAAATTATTTACATCTCCATCGCCATCTTTCAAATCTTTGACACTTTGAGAATTTAGGTCTAACCTAACACCTTAATAATCACTACATATTATATAACAAAGTCCCCCGCGGCATCTCTCTGTCTGTCTATTCGCGATAAACTGGAAAACTATTAAAAGGATTTTCATGCAGTTTTTACTAACAGACAGAGTGATTCATGAGGAAGATTTAATAACGTTATGTGTAAATTGGTTGAAATATGATGATGATTGTTGATGATCTCTCTGACTACTACCCATGCAAAGCCGGGGCGGGTTGCTAGTAAAATATAAATACATTTTTTGGCGTATGCACAGCGAATTATGTGGTCGCTTCAACAACTGCCAAAGTATTAAGAGCTGTGGCTTTGATCCCCACATTGTTTGTGTGATTCACACGTCTTTGCTCTGATAGTGGCTACTTGTGTCCGTTAGGTAATAGTATGTTCGTGAAGTCCTCTCGACAACCTGTTAGCTGAGCTCGTAGAAAAGCAACCGACTTAAAAATGCAAATTCAGCAAACTTAAATAAATAATATACGAAACCTCTTATCTCTCTTATCACAGTTATCTACAGCTACATTTAAAATGTATTATGTGCTTTTAAAGTTCGTTAAGAGATTTGTTTTTTTGCATTGTATGTAATAATATGTAAATTAGGTACACCTTAGCTTTTAGTAGATAGTAGCTTAGTAAATTTTGGAATAAACCACGTTTGATCCCATCTTGTCAAAGCAAGGCTAGTAAGAATTACTGAGGTATTTCTTCGGTCACTATCCCATAAACATTACACGTTTACGACAACATGGACTAGAGGGGCCATCGAAACATTCGAAACCGTAGTAAAATCTTGTCGCCAACCACATTACTTATTATTGTTTTTGTGCAGAACCGATAGATAGGCTTTGACCACCCATTCAAGAACAACTAGTTTTAAGAAATATTGATATTTTTTAAAAATGCATTTTAAATGCTAGTAAAGTTAAGTATAAGCAAATACAAAAAATCCAAATATCTTTCATTTTAATATTATATGTGGATGAAAAGAGGTAGGCCCAGTCTTTATAATTATGTATTTTGAGATAGGGCCTCTATCATAGAGTCATCAATCACTTCCTCTGCCACCAGCACCATCTATGTAACTATATGTCTATGCAACAACACATATTCATTCCTTCTAACTCATAGTTGAAGTCAAGTCATAATAACTCCTAATAAATCAGAGTATGATTCATGTAGGTATAAAGTTAATCTTACCTTTACATATTTAATCATATCTTATCTATAAAGATTGAATAATGCGAAATGCAGGTTGTTCGTCGATGGACAACTGATCCACTTTTAATCAGAAAGTAACGCCATCTATGGTGTAACTTGTACTACATTATGTGTGAACCTAATGTAATTTGTGATTTTGTAATTTTATTATGTCTAAGCATATTTTCATAAAGTAGTTAAATTAATAATTTCATTTACAAAATGTTTATATACATAATGTTTCTACGTTATTTAAGATTAAATCGTAGTAGTAGTAGTATAAACTGAAGCTGTACTTTGATTGAAACAAAGTGTGCGATAGGCACTTTCTATACTCGAAAGGTTTAGATACTTAACCTGCGATGGAACATAATACATATGATCGAAGTATGTACTTAACTGGCCCTTTTAGGTTACACGTTCTCGTTTCAAAGTATTTTTTAACCAAGTTAATGATGTGTCTTCCTTTCTTATGGTATAATTGAATTTTATATGTGGTGTATATCTGTCATTATGGTGTTGCAAAGCCTTAATAAAATAAATATTATAAAATGAACCATACCAGTTGTGATCGATCTAATGAAGAACCCAATAAGCCAGGTTTTTATAAAATTAGTACCTACCTAGATGTTGAATATGAACCGCGTTCAGAAATATTTGAAATGCATTTGCTTTTTCTAAGGATTTTCAGTCGCTCCTTTCATAGAATTTCCTGATTTCAAATTCTGAATGGTTTTTATCATGTAATAACATAAAAGACTTTCCTTATCTTTTATGTTATTACATGACTTCAATTAGAGGTATCGAGCTATTACGAAATTTCCAATAATTTAATCTTCGTTGACAAACGGTATGGAAGACGATTGATTTCTTAAGTTAATGACTAACAAATAATATAATTAAAATTTTGTATTGATCATTACAGGATACTTTCAGCCGGCGGGGCCGCTGATCAACAAGGAAGCGAACGCAGACGCAGAGCGAGCTTTGGCGAGGTACCACCCACAGCCCCACTACCATGCGCCGCATCCACCCGTAAGTTTTTTATACCTTTTATTAATCAAATATGCTTCAACACTAGCTTGTTTTGAAAACAAATCATTCATCAAACCTAAACTTATTTAATTCGTTTCAGTCTTCGATCAAAATAAATATACCACGATCGAAGGTTTTAGTACCTACATACATCGATAAAATAAAAGCTTGTTTAAAAAAGGTATTTTTTTTAAATTATCTTACTTAGAGCTTGAGTTTAATTGATTTCCTCACCAACCTCAAAATTGGCTGATAAAAAGTAGCCTATGCGTTAATCCAGGTCTCCAGCTATCTACATACCAAGTTTCATCGCAATCGGTTCAGTGGTTTTTGCGTGAAAGAGTAACAAACATCCATCCTTCCATGCATTCATCCATCCAAACTTTCACATTTATAATATTAGTGGGATATGTACGTGGGACACATTGAAAGTTTTTAGAATAGGCCAGTAAGAAAAGCAGCCGATGAAAAATGTATTTAAATTTCGAATTAGGAACTCTTTGGGAATCTGTAGATGTTTAATGTTTTCATTGGCCATTGGATTGGATTAATTGACGACAATTTAAATAAAAAGTGTCTATCGTGCATCGAAATGAATTTAACTAGAGAAAATTTTCGCTCTATGATTTATTACGACTTTCGTTGCGGTTTTACTCAACAACAATGCAACGATAGACTTCGATTGGCATTTCATTACGAAGCCCCATCTCGTGCCAATGTTTACAACTGGTTTAATGAGTTTAAATGTGGTCGAATCAAATTCACTGATGATTCTCGAGAAGAACGTCCTTCGACGGCGACCACTGAAGATAACGTGAGTGCTGTGCGGCTAATGATAGAAGCTGATAGAAGGGTGACATATCAACAGATTCGGGCAGCTTTAGGCATTTTTATGAGTCAAGTACAAAAAGTCTTATTTGAACATTTAGGCGTCAGAAAGCTTTGTACTAGTTGAATACCTCATAATTTGACGGAAGTTGATCTTCTGTCAAATTACGAGGAAAACGCCATTTTAGATTGGTGCCGCTCAATGCTTGAAAAGTATGACGGAGGTGACTCCAATACTGTATATGACATCGGCACAGGTGATGAAAACTGGATATACTATGGATATTTCCATTCGAAGATTTGCTAACATAAGTAAAGAAGGGCAGAAGTCAAGGGAAAAAGATGATTGCCTCATTCTACGGACGGACGGGTCATTTCGCAACAATCATTCTAGAAGATAAAAGGACTGTTACTGCAGATTGGTATGTCAGACATTGTCTACCAGTTGTCTTGGAAAATGTTAGACAGCAGCGCCTAAGAAACAGGCTCCTCCTTCACCACGACAACGCTCCAGCTCACTCCGCCAGACGGACTATCGAATATTCGTCTATCGAAGGTGTGGAGCTAGTGAGTCATTCTCCTTACAGTCCCGACCTGGTACCTCGTGACTTTTATTTATTTCCACAAATAAAAGATAAACTTACAGGAATTCATTTTATGAACCCTGAAGTTGCCGTGGCTGCGTTTGAAAAAGGCGTGGAAGAGATCCCTAAAAAATAGTGAGCTCTCTCTCACTGCTTCAGTCAACGGTTCCATCGCATGCGACGATGCTTAGAATGACACGGAGACTACTTCAAAAAGCAATAAAAATATCTTTTTTTTATTTTCTAAAAACTTCCAGTGTGACCTCCGTATGTGTATAAAGTCTATTAACGATTAATTCCGTTAGGTAGGCACTGTTTCTTCATTGTAAAACATCGCTTGATAAATTTTTTAACTGCAAATTAGGTGTAGTGTCTACATAATATTGAAAAGAACTTACCAATAAGTGTTTTCATTCGTTAAAGTTCGCTGAATACACATTAAAACAAAAGTTAACTTTTGTTCTTCTTAAAGTACCCTTATCGAATATACCTCTAGTATACACTAGTTAACTTTTACCTAAATAAAAACATAATCAACAAATAATGATGTTTTCGTATAATTATTCTAATGAATGTGAGTGCCTAACTGCCTACTAAGAACTATTTAAGAATTGTGTTTTTCTTTCCTCAGGTATTGCCTCAATACGGGCCCGCATATTACCCGGACCTCTGCTATGGTCGTTACTACAGCAGGCCACCGGGAACTTACCATATGCCACCACCACAACCAGATGGACAGGCAAGCAACTTATTTTTTTTCTTCTAAATATCCGATATATTATGTATATATTTTATTTAGTGACTATTGTTAAATAACTGCTTGAAATAATGGTTTAACATTATGTTGTATAAAATAAAGTTACATCAAGTAAATTGAAATGAAAACGAACCTTGAACATGCGACTTAAGCAGGTCCTCCGTAAACAATTGAAAGGACTATATACTCTACCTCTGTGCCAAATTTCATCCAGGTCCGTTGAGCCGTTTTTGCGTGAAAGAGTAACAAATATCCATACGTCCTCAAATTTTTTAATAATATTAGTAAGAAGTGTATTAGAAAGTGAAAAACATTTTATGGTGCGTGCAAGGGTCTACGAGGTTGATGTATTTTAGATATTCGTTTCATACTACCTAGGCTGTTTCTATTTTACGCTCCGCACGGGGAAAAGGAAGGGATCCGAAAGGGATAGTAAAAACATTTTTTATCTTAAAATCGTCATCATACTACTTTTACCTTCTAGTAGTCGTTCGTAAGTTATATATTTAAATAACTCTAAATTACATACAGTCGCGTTCTTCTTTATTGTTTTGTCTTAAACTTTCGTGCTCGCGCATATATACAAAAGTACTTAAAATACGTCATGTACATATAAATATTATAGACGTCATAGCCTTTAAGTACAAAAAAACAACATACTGTCAGATAAGCAATTTTTTTTACCTGAAATTTTTAATACAAGCTAAGGCGGTGATACTCAACCCGCTGCCTTTTCGGCTTTAAGCTTAATGCATGTCGTCTTTACAGATGGTGAGCGTCGGCAGTGAACCGTATCCCCCACCACAATACTATGGTTCACCACCTTGCTATCAGCATCCACCACAAAGAATACCATATGTTGGTGAGTACAAAATGTTTGTGTGTTACTAGAATGTTCATTAAACGTTCTGATTATGTGTAGGCTCACCTAAAACCTTGATTGTCATCATCATCAGCTATTGGAAAGACTTATTTGGTAAAAACCTTCTAGACATTTCTTACTCAATGCTAAGTTTTTATATTTAAATAATCTATAATTTTTTTTATTTAAAAGTAAAAGTACTAAGACCGAACAAAAAAAAAATTAATCAAATGATGACGAACAGTTAATGAACAGTTGAAATAGCAAAAAAAAATGTAAAAAAAACAACTTCTAAAGTTAATCTTACATGAATATTTTCATTAAGGAATTTTCTTATCGGCTTTCAAAGAAGTAACTACTTACGTCATGCGGTTACATTAAGATTTGAAGGAGCTTTTCGTTTTAGTATATGTATTAATAATAGATAAAATCAACTATAGTTGATCTACATGGAAAGACCATACTCTGTGACTAAGATTTAACCACCGTCCCACTATTTCAGAATACCGAGGATGCCCATGCCCTTTAAACGCGTGTCCAAAAAACGTCCTTATTGGGCCCGCTACTGGTAAAGCCCCAACCGGTAGCGGCCCCGCAGACGTACCTTTGGCCCTCGCGCCGCCCGGGGGCGCCTTCAGAACGAAGGTGCGGGCGTGCGCACTTGACGCTGTCGCCGACACTCATGGCAGCGGCAAGGTATGTTGGAACTTTAATTGAAATCCTACATCTGAATGCTATTAGAATATATTTTAAAAAGATAGAGACACCTTATTTAAGAAATAGCATTCTTCATTGCACAATATCGCGCATTATTCATCAAAATTACCCTATATTATGTTCCGTAGGATCCACCGTTAGAGCCAGAACCGCCAGCAGCGGCAGACGCTCCACATCCTTGTGCTATGCCAGCTATCGGTGGTGTTTCACCGAAACGAGAGCTTTATGACGTCAGAGATAAGATCCTCATTGCTAACGATATTCCTGGACCGGCTGAAGCTTTAGGCCCACCTTCGCCTGCTCGCGGCTCTGCAGGAGCATGTGCACCTCAACCTCCATCTATGGCACCACGTCGAGCCCGCCTCGGTAAAGCCATGGCCCGGCGATCTCTAGCAGGCGATGATACAGGGTTACTTTTGTCCGTGCCTCAGCCATCATTAGCACATCATAGCGACGCTGATGATGATGTTCTCGCCATATCTCCTCCAACCTGCGCGCCCATAGACTTATCTTCATCAGATGAGCGATCGACACCGCTAGTGGATGTGAAAAAAGAAAACGAAGGTCCAACGTATGCTGCAGCAAGAAAACCAGATGCACAAGCACTCAGAGAACACAATAGTAGCACAGTACTGGATGGAAATATAGTGACAGATGCAAATAAAGGTGTTAAAAGGAGATATTCGCGACCAAAACTAGAGATAGATATGAAAGATACTCAACTTGAGGACGGGTGCAAAACTAATGGAATCGGAGAGCATGTTAAACTTCAAAAGCGCAGAAAAGTGTCAGGTGACCAAACGGATATTATAAGGCCCGAAACTGTCACGAAAGAGCCAAAAAAGAAACAAATACAAACTAAAAGGGCACCGAAAATACCCCAAGCAGAAAAGAAAGCCACGAAAAGGAAGTCGGAGAGTAGTGTGGCAAGTGCTAAGCCAAAGAAGATACTACTTGACAATCCCATTGATGAGGATGTTCGGCTCAAGAACATTGCAGCCGTGACCGAAGAACCTTTAACATCAAAACCAAAAAATAAAGTGCATTACTCCTCGATAATCTAATAAGGAAAAATAAGCATTGATAGGCCGGACGCAAAGGCATTCTCTGATGCTGAACTAAACCCCGCGGAATTATTCCTTTCTCCTAATGAAAATATCGCGCAGAATTGTGCCAAAAAAACCAATATAAACAATAATATCGTAGAAAGTGCGAACAATGTTAATGGTGTCCATGCCAATACAATAGCAGCCGTGAGTCAACTTATAGGAAAGAAATTGGCATATAAAAACGCT